>JAFEMH010001710.1:0-430687 GCA_022495995.1 Adenophora triphylla var. japonica | reverse complement strand
ACATGATGGGTATTTATGTCTTTTAACTAAAAACAGAAGGGCTTAAATGTCATAAAAAATTACAAAATGTATACTTGAGCGGGGTAAATGTATTTTGGCCAATATCCTAGTATGTCCATTTAGTGAATCTATGATCTTTAAACATTAAAGAGGCCTTGATTAGCTTTCTGGTTATTTAAATCAAATGGAAGCTTAATTGTTAAGTTAGATGTTCGTTTTACTTCATCATGGGTGGTGAAGAGATGGACAAAAAGGATCAACGGTTTATATTGCCTGAGGCAGAAGCTTAATTGTTAGGTTATATATTCATATTACTTCACCTAGGGTGGTGAAGAGTAGATGAAAGTGATCAATGATTTATATTGCATTAAACGACATTTTATATGCTAATGCTGTAATATTACCAAGCTGATGCAAGAAACCGAAAGAAGCCATCTGGTTATTCAGTACCAACATTTTATATTCTAATGCTGTAATATTTACCAGGCTGATGCAAGAAACTGAAAGAAGCCATCTGGTTATTCAGTGCGGAATTGGTAGTAGTTATCCCTTGATGATTCACCATTCTTATATACAGTGTTATTTACGACCTTTTTGTTCCTCAAAAAATAGTCATCTCTTACATATTAAAATTATAATATCGTGCTTTGTTTATTTATATTAAAGTTACTATTTGTGTTTTTTGTAAGAATAAAACTTCTTTTTCTATTTTTGTATGAAACGAGAGAAAAAGGTATTTTGTTTGTAGAAAGAAATAAAATATTGAACAATATAGAAGGTTTGGAGCTGCAAATTTAGATATGATACTCCTTTTTTGACAACTCTAATTGAAAGGTATAATCTTTATTTTAATAGTTATTAAGTTAGTAGTTTTTATAGTTATGGAATTTATTCGCCTCAGACATTATAGATGGGGTAGTATTATCTTTAATGTTACTTTTTATTGTTTAAATAATAGATGGGATAGCATTTACTTTAACATGATTTCTGTACTTCATATATGCTGGAAGAAAAAATTTAAGATGTGATGGGGCAAGTGTACTTCTGTACGGAATTAACCAAAATAGTAACAGTTATGTAAATAATAAATAGTTGATTGTGAGCAACGACAAGTTTATCTTATGCTATTTTTGCCAAATCTTGAGTGCTTAGTAACACGGTTACTTGGTAGCGACTTTTCTTCTATATAAGATGAGTGTAACGTCTAAAGCTGGTTTTCTTAAGATACTCAAATGATCATCTTGATGCTTCTAATGCTTTCTTCTACGGATTGATGTTTTTCAATAACAAGAAACCTATTTAAGTTTAAATTTTTTGTTTATAAGAAATCCAGAATATGACTTTCTTTTCTTTTTGTTTAGGAATAATATTTCTTACAGAGCCAACCACAAGATATGACTTCTTTATATTTTCTGGGCAGTTCTTCATCGGGTATGTAGATGGCCAACCTTTATTTTGCTGATTTGTTCTTCATTACTCTGATATGCTATTGAGTTTCATCTTTGCATCTAGTTCTAATTAATTAGTTGCAATTAGATATGTCATGCGAAAACTCTTTGGTTCAAGCAAGAACTTTTTATGAAGGCAAATATTTGACGTAAGATTTATTTGGCAAGGCATATAATAACTGCAATAAAACATAAGGTACTCTGCTATAACAAAGGAAGTATACAAGGCAGGGCAGGCTGTTTCCAGCCTCTTTGTTTCTTGCCCAGACAAAGCTTAGTACACTTCTAAGCCATCATCTCTCCTCCCAGACCTTGAGCCAGGAGTGGAACATGACAAGTCTCTCCCTGTTGAATCTCAACCTATGTGCCTCCTCTCGCAAAATCTGGTAAGAGTTGGCTATCACGTCCACAGGCATTGCCCGTAGAACAGAGTGTTCGTCCCTGCTAGAGTGTTGGGATCATGGCATTGTCATTTGTTCTGAATGACACCCATCTGCAACCTTCTTCTCGGGCCTGTTTCTTACCCCAATACTGCAAAATTTCCTGTGGTACCACTCACTATTTGTCCCTCTCTGAGCTGTTCATCCGAACACTGCCTGTCCTTGGTTGTTCAAGCAATCTGCACCTGCATGCTGCCTCTTGTCACGTAGAAAAAGAGGGTAATGTTGTGGGCGTTCAAGGTCCAGTGGCGTGTGGTAAATTCTCGCACAGCATTCTGCACAGGAACAGATCAATGTCAGGGACAAAAAAAATAGAGAACACATATCATCATTGACTATATCAAAATGCTAAATTCAATCTTTTCTTACTCTGTGTAGAACTCCCCTTTGAACACTAAGTTGTAGAGCCCGTAAGGATGGGCCATTTGAAGCTGTTAAGGTTGGTGAATCGTCCCGCTTGCAGCTGGGTTATAAGTCCAGCGTGTGAAGGCCTCATCAATAAGTTCATCCTGAGCTTTTAGCACTGCAAACTGTCTCCCTCCAAGCCATTTGCAGTACGTCCTTGTTGTCTTTCTTCACGTTCCTGTTCTTTCGCGGCTGAATGGTGGTCTAATGACCTGAAGCCCACTCTTCGATTTTTGATGATGTGGCCTCTCTGGTCATCTAATGTGACCTGGAGCCTTCTTGCTGTTCTCAGTATCCACATTGAATGCCTCTGCTAAGTAATTCTAACATCCAAAGCCAGTTGAATACATTCCCAGAAGGATTGTCGTTGTTCCTGTCCGCGCTTACTTGAAAGCTGGGTTTGCTGAAAGAGAGTGGGTGCTTGTGGGCTTCTTGTGCCAGCATAGGGAAGAACTCAGGCTCTATAGTAAATCTTTAGAAAACTTGTGGAAGCTGTCCTATAATGTAATAAGAATACTTTTTCGGTGAAAGTATAATCTGGATCTCTGGGAATAGAGGCTATGCAAATAACAGTATCTTTTTCTG
The DNA here is from genome assembly GCA_022495995.1 of Adenophora triphylla var. japonica. Taxonomy (NCBI): domain Eukaryota; kingdom Viridiplantae; phylum Streptophyta; class Magnoliopsida; order Asterales; family Campanulaceae; genus Adenophora; species Adenophora triphylla. Next base: position 427,809 of record JAFEMH010001710.1, on the reverse strand, counting down.
AGTTGTTTTACTAGGATTATTGTTGCTTACCCTGTGGCTTTGAGTCCAGCTGGTTTTGCATTGTTGGTGGGTGTCAATCAAAACAATCGAGAATAACATCCTCTTCTGGCCGTCATTAGTTGCAAATTCAGTGAGCAGCACCAGCTGGGGAAAGCAAGAACATCACCCTGTCTGAAGTGTTGAATCTTCTGATAAAGTTGATCCTGGAATCTCTTGCCACGGCGTCCTTCTTCTTGAGCGTCCTTGTGAAGATTGTTGTGAAGACTGGAATGTTTTCTCTCAGGGCAACCTGACAACATAACACTCTGGAAACCCCTACCTGTACACCATCCAAGTATTATAACACTCCATCACACTAAAATTCTGGAACCAAAAATTCTAACAAATAAAACATAAATCCAAGGATTATGATTTGTTTACCTTGTTCGACGTGACGAGGCAAGGAGAGGGAGCATTAGTGTAGGATGGCAAGAGAAGGTCCCCTTGGCTGAATTCGGTGAGCGGATAACATTAACTCCAGCACACTGAAACTCAAGCTGATTGTTTGGATTCCCAAAACTCGGTCTCACCAGCTTCGGCTTGGATACGGTTAGTGGGCTTCAAGGGCACTCAAACGTTGGATTTGGCACTCATTCTGCAACTGGGTGTACTGCTGCTTAGTGGCAATGCTTCCATGGAAAAGCGTAATAGAAAAAGCTCAAGGAAAGAGAGAGCAAGGAAAGCTTGGCCATAGTTGAACTGAACTCTTAGAAGGAAGAACTGTGCTTTGAAGTGTGAAGTGGCGAACCGAAGAAGTGAGAATTTATAGAAAAGGAGAATGGTGTCGGCCGGCTGACACATAAGATATGCAGAGAAAGAGAAATGGAGACACGTTTTGCAGCTTTCATGTCAATGGAGCCTCTTAGAAACTTTACACGTAATAAGGACATGTTTAGTATGAACTATGAATGAGGTTTCAGAGTGTTTTCTAGTGAGTTTGAGGTTCATCAAGTACTCTGGAAAAAGCATATTCTCTTTCAACATGACATCTTCTTAAGCTAGAGCTATTAAAGAAACCAAAATTGTGTTAAGCTCAGTTCAGTTAAATAAGTTTGTGTACATTTTTCTCGGCTTTTTTTTTAGGATAGTTACTGCATTTTACATAACGTAAATTTAGTATTAACATATACTTCCCAAACACTCCTAACTCCTCGAACATAATGCTATTATGGCCATGTAGTGAATATGATCTTTAAACATTAAAAGAGGCCTTATTGATTCATTTGCAGACAGATGTCATGATAAATAAATATCTTTCTGGTTATTAAATCTAATGGAAGTTTGATTGTTAGGGTTAGATGTTCATTTTACTTCATCAAGTGTGGTGAAAAGATGGGGAAAGTGATCGATGGTTTTATATTGCCTGAGTGCTTAGAGGCGAAATTATTATAAAATTAGATGTTCATTTTACTTCATAAAGGGTGACGAAGAGTAGATGAAAAGGATCAATGATTTAAATTTCCTAAAATGACATTCTATATACTACTGCTATAATATTCGCCAGTTTGTTGAAAGAACTAAAAGAATCCATCTGTTTATTTCAATATCGAACTTGTAGCAGTAGATAGTTTGATTATTCCACCATTCTCAGTATACAAAGTACTACTAGTAACACCCATGCAAGTAATAAGCAGTTGAATATGAGCAAAGATAAGTTTATCTCATGCTATTTTTTCAAGATTTTGAGTGCTTGGTTATTTCGGTTTTTCTGTACTTCAGCCATATTGATGTTTTTAATAGCAGAGAAACCTAATTAGTTCAAGTTTTTGTTTATAATTAATTAGTGGCAATTTGTCCATAAAAGGTATGATATGTAATGCAAAAACACTTTGGTTCAAGCAAAAAGTTTTGAAGCAAAATTTGACAATGATTTTATTTCAAGGCTTATAACAACCTCAATAAAAAGTAAGCTCTGCTATTACATAACTATATAGGCAGGGATTGTTTCCAGCCTCTTTATTTCTTGCTTAGACAAAGCTTAGTACATCTTCTAAGCCTCATCCCTCCTCCGAGATCTTGAGCCAGGAGTGAACATAACAGTCTCCTCCCTGTTGAACTTCAACCTATGTGCCTCCTCTCGGGAAATCTGGTAAGAGTTGGCGATCACATCCACTGGCATTGCCTGTAGAACAGAGGTTCGCCCTGCTAGAGTGTTGATCATGGCATTGTCATTAGTTCTGAATGACACCCATCTGCAACCTTCTTCTTGGGCCTGTTTCACTACTGCGAAATTCTGTGGTATTACAACTATTTGTCCCTCTCTGAGCTGACATCGAACACTGCCTGTCCCTGGTTGTTCACAATCTGCACCTGCATGCTGCCTCTTGTTACGTACATAATGTTGTGGGCATTCAAGGTCCAGTGTGGTGACACCATAGCATTCTGCATGCAAACAGATCAATGTCAGGGACACAGAAAACTAGAGAACAGTATCATCGTTATATCAAACTACATGAATTCAATCTTCTTACTATGTGTAGAACTCCCCTTTCAACACTAAGTTGTAGAGCCCGGAGGATGGGGAATTTTTCTGTTAAGGTTGGTGCATCGTCCAGCTTGTGGGTTGTAAAAGTCAGCACGTGAGGGATCATCAATGTTCTCCCTGAGCTTGGCGGTGCAGATTGTTTCCTCCAAGCCATTTGCGGTGCGCCCTTGTTGCCTCTTTTCGCGTTCTTGTTCTTCGCGGCTGAATGGTGGCCTGATGACCTGAAGCCCACGTTCGACTCTGATAATGTGGCCTCTCTGGTCATCTTGTCCCTGAAGCCTTCTTGCTGTCTCGGTGTCCACATTAAATGCCTCTACTAGAATCTGAACATCAAAGCCGTTGAAAATATTGCCTGCAGAACGTTCTTGCTCCTGGCCATGGCTGTATCTGTGGTATTGTCCTTGTTGCCCTTGTTGTGGGCTTCCAGCAAGGAAGAACCTCTGTAGAGCCAAGAAAAGGCTTGTTGTTTCAAGAGTTGCTTTGGCATGAAATCAAAAGGTTGCTTTAACTCTGTAAGAAATTGTTACATACCCTGTGGTTTCGGTCAAGCAGGTTTTGGCTGTTAGCGGATTACGGAAACACCAGTGCACTGGAACTGCTGATTGTCCGAGTCTCGGTCTCACCACCTTCAGCTTGGGACTCTCACGGTCATTGGGCTCAGAGGGCATTTCAGACACTGCGGATTTGACACTCATTCTGGAGCTGTGTGCTACTGCTGCCTTATTAGCAATGCTGACATGGAAGAACAAGAGAAGGGTCAAGGAAAGAGAGAATAAGGAAAGCTTAGCCATGGTTGAACTGAACACTTGAAAAAGAGATCAGACTGTGTGTTGAGAGGAAGTGGAGATCTTGAAGACAGTGAGAATTAATAGGTGATGAAAGTGTGTTTTAGAGACTAACACATAAGCAAGATGGAGACAGATGCTGAAGACATGTTGCAGCTTGCATGGCAATGAAGCCTTGGAGCTTTACACCTAATATAGGGACATGATGAAGAGCAGGTATGTTTCCATCTGAAAGAGGAACTTGAGAAGAAGACATGGTTAGTCTGTGTTTGCTAGTGTCAGTTTGAGGTGTGCAGTCATGAACCATTGAGGATAAGAAAAGCAAATTCCTCATGAATATGCCATCTACTTTAAATATTTAAGTTTGAAAGTAAATATGACATTTAAATTTATTTTAGCTGTAAAAAGAATAGGCATCAGTGTTGATGAAAACTTTTTATTACTTGGGTAATCAAATGATATTGCTTCGCATTAGACAGAGATTTTAAGAAGTGTTTTTTTTTTGTATTCAATTCTAGTGAAACGGCTATGTTACAGTGACTAGTTGGTATGTGGGGTGTGGGTACTTTCCTAATAGTCAGATAAGTGAAATTAACCAATTATGTGGACATGGCTCAAAAGGTCGTCAGTTATGGTGTGTATTGCAATTGTAAGCATTGTGTTCTATGCTTTGTACTCAATTTCGCCCATGCTTTAGTATACATTTTGAGGAAAAAGTCCGACAAGTCTGATATGATCACTTGATATTTTCAAATTGTTTACTAAAGTCTTGAGCTGGAGTTGTCCATGTACAACTTAAGTCCCACACGAAAGCGATTTACATTTCTCACTCGGACATAATGAGAGAAATGAAGAATTGTTCAGCAATGTACGTAGAGCAATACATCATTGTGTTCTCTTTTAATTTTTTGCCTTTTCCGTTTTAATAGATGAGAGTACAATCACCTCAATGCAATTTGATTTGGATTTCCCCAATTACTTAAGATCGGTTACAAAAATTATGTTTGATCCTATGAAAGATCATAACTCTATCAAGTAACTCAATTGGAATACATATTCCCGATTAATGCAGATCATATGAGGGTCATTTGGATATCATAATTCCGCATTCTATTTTTGTTAAATTTTGCACGTTTGGTTTATATGGTTCCTTTTGTTTCGTTGAGTTTTCCTCTTATTTCACAGAGAAGTTTAGTTTAATCGAGCTTTGAAATTTCAAGTTTGATTCCTCTAGATCCTCTGTAGGTATTGTACCATCTTGGCATCTTTACTTGCTCTCTTTTTCAGTAGCTCTGATAAGTTGCCTCATAACTCTGTGTAGTCCATGGTGGATTGGGTAATTTGGTTTTTTCTTTCAGTTATCTCAAATGCTATAAGGTTTTCGTTTTGCATTAAATCTGATGGTGATACATTGCAAGGCTTATGAGCAAACGAAACAAAACTTGAGGCTCTCTTCGATTGATTTTATCATGCTTTAAACTATTGTACATTACAGTATCATGTACAATAGTTTAAAGCAAATATTCTTAATGGATAACACACATTAGGTTACCGAAACACCCATTTTGCCACCCCTATGTGGCACCACCACTATTTGTCCCCCTGGAGGGAGATTGCTCTCTTTGCTGGGATGGACGAGTGCTATGCCCTCTTTATTGTTGTTGTCCTTGTTGTGGGTTTCCAGCAAGAAAAAATCTCTGCGTCGTCACTCAATTAGCACCTTAAGTGACACTCAGGTATCTTTAACAACTAATTAGAGACTTTGATTTGCTGTTACCCAATGATTTTGTTGTTCAAGCAGGTTGGCATAGTTGGATATCAAGCAAAACAACAGCAATGACCTCCCTTTATCCATCATTGTAAAGTCAGAGAGCTGCTCCGGCTGGCAAGAATGTCACCCTGTTTGAAGTACTGGACCTTCTGATGCCTGTCCCTGAATCGCTCGCCTCGGATTCCTTCTTGTGGTTATTGAGAAGACTGGAAGGTTTCAGGACAACCAGGTAACACACCTTCTTGAATGCCTCTACCTGTTTTTCACCAAAAACACCTAGTGTCACTCACACACACACCCCAAATTTTTGAACCCTTATCTTAGAATATATATCTAAGACAAGGGAGTGTTGACAAAAGAGTGCAAGAGTAGGCCTCTAGGTTGAATCCGGTGGCGAATAACATTAACACCAGCAGACTGGAATTGCTGGTTGTCGTTATTCCTGAACTCAGTCTCCCTGCTTCAGCTTGGACTCGGCCATTGGGCTCAAGGCCATTTATCCTTCGGATTTGGCACATGCTTTGTTGCCCGTATTGCTCGTGGGCAATCCAGCCATGGAAGAGAATGATAAAGCTCAGAGCAAGAGATAGAAAAGAAGCCATGTCCATGGTGGAAAGCTATAGGATGAGTAGTACAAACATTATAACTAAGTACAACTCAAGAAAGAAAAACAATCTTCATCAGTCAACTTTCCCTAAAGGCTAAACCAATACATTCCTACTAAGATGGGAACATAATACAGAGTCTCATCATACTTAAATCAAATAATCTTATTAATCCCACAAAATGGTCACAATTTTTTCAGTTCTTGAATCTTCAACAATATACACACTTTCAAAAGAAATTAAGGAAATCAAGTTATAACAGTCCGAGCCCAAAAATTTGGTCCGCTACTTCAAGAATATGTACATTGGTACAGTTGGTGTAATCTTATACCTATAGAAAACCCTATTCTTGTGTGTACCATTCTCAAATGTTATCACTATTTTCCCTGGCTCTGTTGTGTGAAATGAGTTTGTCACACTCTTTCCCATCTTCTTTCCCCTTTTGAAGCAACACCTTGTAAGAACAATCGTCGTCCGGCACAAATTCTTCCTTGTAACTCAATGGCTGCGTATCCGCCCATGGCCAGATCCCAAAGTATCGTCATCCCCGCCTAGCCAAATAAACAAAATGTAATCACGAGTAATTCGAACATATACAATAATCTTCTGCTGAAATGAATTAAATATTGTTTACTACCTCGGCAATGGGAATTTGGATATCTTCATGTGTACTTCCTTTGAGATTTCGCTCTAGAACTTTGTCGTCTGGTGAAAATATATCGTCGTTGTCTCTTTTCAGGCCTCCATATTGAACAGATATGTTTTCTGGCGCTATATATCTGTGTATATATAACGGCAGTAACGGCAGTTCGATTATAAAAATTAAGTGATCAAAAATTTGAAATGAAAAAAAAAAAAACTTACTTGAGAAGTGTTTTGGTAACTCTTGCTGGCCTAGCAAAGATGTATTTGCTCTTCGCTTTCTGAACTATCATTCGCAGATGTAAAGCGTGGAATGCCAAAAACCAAAGTGGCACATTTATAATTATCTACAAACACAAAATTACAATTACAAAAAAAATCATTGGCAAGATGAATGAAGAATAAACAAAAGTGTTCTTGTTCTGGAAATAATTCAACATTTCTATGTACTTACATTCTTGAAAATGATCCCGGGATAGTAATCTCGGAGCATCAGTATTGTTTTCCTGCTAATCCAACGTATTTCCTTCATGGCAGGTCCTGGCATGTTCCTCAGATCAATTATCTGCACGAAAGAATCGGCGCCACCAGGTGTAAACTCGAGTTTCTGAATACATTTTTCCATGAATTGGATTCTCCACCTAAGAAATTCCTCGCATTTTTCTTTTGATCCGAATCTTTTCTTGTAAAGTTCCTTATCCTTGTACACCCCATACATGTTGTAACACAAAGGGTGCCCTGCCTTATCCGTACCATCCACGTACCCAATATTTTCAAGATCAGAACCCAAATTCTCCTCAAGAATCCCAACAACGTTATGTTCCTTTCGCCATCTAAGGGTCTTCCGAAGCATGTTGAATGCATCGGACACTTTGAAATCCTTGGCTTTCAAAAATTTCATTAGGACAATATCTGTCCCGGGGTGTCCCTTGCTAGGCAATAAAGGAACACCCCATAGGGAAATGTCCCTAATATCTTCTTTTTGGTTACATTTTCCAGGGTTTTTCCGGACAAGGTAACTATTGAGGATCGAATCTTCGACCCTCGCTCGAAACTCAAAAAAAGTTTTCTTTTTTGATCGCTTCATTTCGGCTGAAGACACATTACCATCATCATCGGCAGGTTTGCATTCTTTGACTTCGTGGGATTTTTTGTCAACGGAAGAAACTTTCTTGTGCGGCATTTTCCTCTCGGTCGTAGCTCCGGCGGCTGGATAATGAGCACGCCGGTAACCGGACAGAGAGAATCGTTTTATTGAGAAGTTTCTTTTCTCTTTCTCTTTTATTTTTATTTTCATTGAACAAGAAGGGGCAACGAAGAAAAGAAGGTATAAGGTTGTGGCTTAAATGTTCGTTGGTTTGGGTGGCGCCAATTCAGGTTATGAGGGAGAGATGGAGTTGAATTTTATGGGGGATTGAACAGCGTTGACTTAGGCTTGTAACGTGTATACTTGATCACTTTCATATTTCAATTTATATTATTATAGTACATAAAATTAGATATCCCAACAAAATATGAAATAGAATAATAACTAAAATATTTGGTGTTGTACAAAGTTTGCGTGTCCTCGACGAAAAATAAAATATGTATAATAAAGCTGTGCGCATTACGCTATATATATACTCCCTCCTTCCAGATGAGTGTGAATTAAAATTTTCAAATCACGCAAATTAAGAAAATAGGTGGAAAGAAAAATGTCATGAGTGTAATAGTGAATTAAATGAGAGAATTAGTGGAGGAAATAGTAAATTTAAAAGTGTTTTGAGTGTAATAAGTGAATTAGGAGAGAGAATGAGTGGAGGAATAAGTAAAGATTATTCGCCAAAAAGAAAAACTTAACGGGATACCCATGAAAAAGGAAATAAAGTACACACTCACTTGGGACGGAGGAAGTATATCTGAGAGAAATAAAATAAGTACAAAACCTGTAATGGACATTATTATAGATTACTGACCAACTTCTGAATTACATAAAATATGCTACTCCATCAAAATTGTTTATTTTGTGATTTAAGATATGTTTATTTTAATAATAGCAAAGCATATTATTATTACATAAAAAAATAATTCATTAAGATGATTTAGATTAAATTTTTCTTAAGATTATAAATAAACAATTATTTTCGAACAAAATAATTTTACAAATAAACTGTCATTTTCTGACGGATGTAATAATCATCATAATTACCTAAGAGTAGCAATGAATCATAAATATCTCAATTGCCTCTGCGTCTAATTTTAACTAGGTAAAACTAAAAATCCTTCAAGTGCTCGGCCTCAAACTTGTTAGCAAGACTATATTTGTATAAAAATCCAAACAATTCGATTTCTATAACTAGTCTTGTAAATAACAAGAAATGCATCATATTTAGCCAATAAAACACACCAGATTTCTGTCGAAATTAGAAGTAATTTAAAAATACAAGTTCAAATATACCATTATACAGCATATCCACGTTACTAAAACTAACACCTGAGCATAAATTTTTACAAGTACTGAACATCTATAGTAATGGGGAAAGTCCACCTTCCTACCTCTAGTACAAATCTGCTCCTATATTTACAGCAAGTCAAGCGAAACGTTAGGAAACAGTCTGACGTAGCTGAACAAGGTCTTCATGACTCACGGTATTTGGTCAAGTCGAACGTCAATGTACTCGAGGAGCTGAAAAAGAGGAAATACAGCAACTTCATCAGGTTGGTTACAGGAAGAAAAACCATCTGTCATTAAAGCCAAACAATCTTGTATCTTCCACCTTTTTTGTCGTTAACAAACACGAAGGTACTTTGAGCAATAATTTTCAGTTGATTTAATTATCTTAATGAAAATTTGATACACCATTATAAACACTATCAATAACGATTTTTAGATGTTCATTCGGATAATTAAATCAACCTAAAATTATTGCTTTTAATCTTAACTAACCATGTCCCACTGGAGAAAGACTAATTTTTTAGAGTTGTAAATTAAAATAGTTTTACATATAGATCACGCTTGGTGCGGACTGACCCCAAATAGAAGGAAATCCAAGACAAATAAGAAGAAGAATCATACCCTTTGTCAGCATCTCTGTATACCCCAACCAATGCTTCAGCCTTTTCATAAAAGCTATCCTTGAGTGAAATCACAATGCTCTGGAAACCACATCCCCCCTCAGGGTCCTGAACAGTCCTTGCTCCTTCGCATGATTTTGATCGGATAAATCCAGCAATCTTAGCAACATTTAAATTATCTAATGCAGCATCCACTTCATCCAGTATAAAAAATGGTGACGGCCTGAAACTGCACAATTCCATGAATATTGTTACACCGTTGGTCCTTGAATATTCCACATGAAAATATACTGAGAAATCATGCCAAGAACGTGTCATCTGTAAATGAATTTGAAAATTTATAGTGCAAAACAACAATAACAAACAAAAATGACGGCCCACAAACACAAGATTATGAATTGAAAAGTAATGAAGGCAAAAAACACAGAAAATATCACGATATGTCACATGACTAAGCAATGTGTGAGCTTCTAATATAATAAAAGAGCCATAAACTCTGATGCATCGATAAACAAAGTCGACGAGAGAAGAAAGTAGGCTAAATGACTAGTACAAAATGAATAGAAAGATAAAACAGGTTCCATTTTCACAAGCGAAAAAAAAAATCTACCTAAAAGACGAATACGCCTGAACTAAAACTATTCAATAGGACAATGAAGAGTCAGAGAAAGCAAAGATAAAACTGAAAATCATAGCAGAATCATGCTATCAATATCTAAGAAGATTGAGAAAGCCGAAAGCCGTGCACCACCGAACGTACCTGTGGATGGAGAAAAGCAATGCAAGAGCAGCAACAGTCTTCTCCCCACCCGATAGCTGTTCCATATCACGGAAGCGCTTTGTTGGGGGCATAGTAGTATACTTGATTCCATGTAAAAATGGCTCATCCTCATTATCCAAGTTCAAATATGCAGTCCCACCAAGCGGGTGTGTGTTGCTCTTCGTGAGTTGTTTGTAGATTTTATCAATATTCTTAGAAATGTGATTGAAAGCTTCCATAAAAAGCTCGTACCTGTACACAACCATATACATTAACATTTGGGGGCATAAGGAATCCAAGGCGTACTTGCTTTCCCGGCCTTTCTCACATAGCTATAACACCCTTCACTGCATCAAAGTTTCGCATATCCACACTGATATGAGGACATGGCAAAATCTCATACTGACTGTTAACATGTAAATTTCTGGAAAAGCAGTAAATAATAAATTGAGCACACCCTTTTTTTTTTTCAACAAATAATGTGTCTATGACACATCGGCAACACGACATATTATCTGAAAATTCAAGACTACCTAAGCTTCGCCAATACACCATTCAGAGAAGTTAGGAACTCTCAAAAGTAAATATCCAGCTTTTCTAATTTTTATCTTTTCGATTTGGAATCATTCACGCACGGCAATTAGGCCGGCACTGCTTTACAGCACCGAACGTTGGACCGTGAAACAGTGTCACGTGCATAAGATGAATGTAGGGGAGATGCGTATGCTTCGATGGATGTGCGGTCATACAAGAAATGATCGATTAGGGAATGAGGTGATCAGACGTAAAGTAGGAGTTGCACCCATTGAGGATAAAATGAGGAAAAATCATCTAAGGTGGTTTGGGCATGTGAGAAGGAGACCGAGTGATGCACCGGTTAGGAGGCCGAAATAGTGGGGAAATGATAAAATGGCGAGGGGTAGGAGAAGACCCAAATAAACTTGGATTAGAGTGATTGAAAATGATATGAGTTTACTTGGAGTGGATGAAAGTACGATGTTGAAGAGGCAGGAGTGGAGGGCAAAAATCCATGTGGGGGTTGATTTTTTTATTTTTTTTATTTATTTTTATTTTATTTTTTTATTTTATTGTTTTTTTATTATTTTTTTTTTATTATTTTTTTATTTATTTATTTATTAATTTGTTTTTTCACGATGACCTATGAGGATTCATTTTAGCCGACCCCAAATTATTTTGGGACTAAGGCTTTGTTGTTGTTGTTGATTTGGAATCATTCAATGAGGATAAGCATAATGTTGTCAACCCAATGAGGCATATCTGAGGATTGTCATAGGGTGAGTGTTCGTGTCTACGAGCATTACAATGATATTGTATCCTGAACCAGCAAACCCCTCACACCTGGCTAGCCTTGCACTCCCATTTGCAATAGAATTTCTTATCCTTTCACACATTTTCATTGCAAACAGTAACTCAGGCCAGTTAAGCTGAAAATAAAGCTAGTAAAATACAAAAGACGACGGTTTATAAGAAAACAGAAATAAATGGTACCTTTTATTCTTCACCGCATTGAACTTGCTGGCAACTTGTTTCTCTTCATCCCTAGCCTCTTCAAATTCTTTAGTGACTTCTCTTTCTCTCTCTTGCAAGGCCGCGTATTGATCTAAAGCTTTCAAGTTTGGAGCCGTTTTTTCAATATCTGACACTATTTTGCCAATCTTTTGCTTAAATTCCACTTCAATCTTCTCCCGATCTGCAGGTCTCAAGTTCTGCTGATGAGATCTACTAAGTTGACTGAAATCAAAAACAGGGCCTTGTGTAGAATCAATATCCATTGGGTCAGGTACAATGGGAAGGCTAATCTGCTCTAGCTCACAGCTCTCAATTATATCTCTTTTGCGCGAATTCAACTGTTCAATTTGTGTTTCCTGCAAATCCAGAGCACTAAATCCCGTTAGACAACTCTGGGGTAATAATACTTTGCAAAGCCTGAAATTCGTGTTGAGTCAGAATTAAATTAAATTAAATTTAAGCACTCAACAAACCTTAACACTTATTTGGCGATTATGCTTCGTTATGTTTGTAGTAGCAGCGGAAATCTTTTTTTGCCACTCCTCTATGTCCTTCCCACACCGTTCTGATTGGGACTTCCACTCTACAAAGAGGACAAGGGACATGTCTCAAGTAGGCATCAACTAATTTAAACAATAAAAAGGCTCAAAGTGGTACACAAGAAGCATGCAATTAAAACAGTGACAAATTTCAAGGGAGCAATTCACAAAAAAAATCCGAACATGAAGAATATAAGTAGCTGAAGACTGAAGTAGCCAAAGAATGAAAAGTTGTTCTCATCATTTTCATCATTTCTAACCACCTCTAATTAGCTGTTATACTAACAACATGTAAACTCAATAACTCAGATTAACACTGCAGAATACTTTTAAGCTGAAATCATACCCTGAACTTCTTCCTTCCACTGATCAATCTCATGAATAGCATCCTCTGTCAGTGACTTAAGTTCTCTTTCTCTCACCTCAACCTGGTCCAAAGCATTTTTCAGCTCTTCAAGTGAAGATTCCAACTTAGCAATGCGTGATCCCATGTCCCGCTTGTGTTCATATTCCAACCTAATAAATAAATATAGAGGATTGAAAACTGTTAATTTGAGTATTAAATACCATATCGGGCAAGGATTATCTTTGCGAATGAAAAAATGATGCAGAAACAATAAACTACATCCAGAAATCTCAGTCAAAATCATTTTGACGAAGGTAAGAACATTTATCACCAAGGTTATACATACTGGTACTTCAGCTTTGACTGCTGATTACGCAGGCTAAACCTTTCCTCAGCCATCTGCTGAGCAGCTGCAAGCTGGTTTTCTTCGTACTCGCGAATGCTTTCTACTCCAACAGACTCGCTGAATCTTTTGTAGATTTGATCTACAATACGGTTGATCTTTGTCTCTAAAGAAGCTATCAATTCATTCCTTGAAGAAATAGCTTCACCTTTCTGTGAATATAACCAAGTGTATTGAAGTCAGTTATCTGTATATCAAAAAAAAAAAAGTTTAGACTGAGAATTCGGTTGTGGAGCACCTTTAGAAGATCGGGTTCCATGCGACCGATTTCGTTTTTAATGTTATCCTTTTCCAGCTTCAATTTTGAAAGTTTTTCCTCGATACTTTTCTGCAATGCACGAGTAAGATAACTGATCATCAAATGACAAACTCCCAACAAATAAAAGCTCAAGTTTCTGACTGATATCATATGCACAATTATATTTCACACATCTCAACAAGTACTCTATCAGAAACCTTGAGACAGAAGAGCAGTATAGCCTCTCGGGCCTCTGGGCAGATAGAAAGTCTGACCAAACCTTCAGGTTTTTGTCAATATGTCTATAAAGAAAGAATGTTTGTTTATAAGTATCAGAGATCACCTGTTCTGTCAGAGACTTCCCCTACATGTCAACCAGACTCATTAATCAGCTCTACTTCTGCTCTAACTGATAATACAATTATTGAAATGACATCCCAAATGTCATTATGACAAATTACTTTAATAAACACTCTCAGTACTCATTAACATTAATTTCATTCCTGGTATTTTAACAAGTTATTTCTCACCAAGTCTAGAAGAAACTCATGAAGAAATGGGAAAATAGAGCCTAAATAACCTTTTCAATCTCTGCATACTGAATTTTCTTCTCAATGCCACTAATTTTCCCAGATGTTTCAGACTCCTTTAGCTGCATCTCTCTTACTGAGCCAAGCTCTTCCAATTCTGCCTCCAACCCTTCTTTTTTTCTTTTTAAGACCTACAAAATAGAAAGAATAAAATGATGTGAAAAGTCACAATAAAATTAAGAAAAGGAAGATCAATCATCACTTTTGATACCTTCAATCTTTTTATCATCCCATTTATGTGACCTTGCTTCCATTCCGCCACTTGTACCACCAGTCATGGTACCAGCTTTCGTCAATAGAATCCCGTCAACAGTCACAACTACAAGCAGATTATAAAGCGACTTTAAAGACGATCTCAACTATAGGTAATTCAATAGGAAAAAAGATATATCTACTGGTTTACCTTTATATCTCTCTCCGCTCCAACTCAGATGCTTAGCTTCATCAAGATCATCACAAACTAGGGTATTCCCAACAGCAAACAAAATAGCCTTATCCAAGGCTGGATCAAATGTGTGAATGTTAAGTGTACAATTGCATATTCTTTGGATTGGGACAGCATATAATCTCATTGAAAAAAAGTGATGACTATTTCCGAGAAGAAAAGGTACATCAATATGAGAATAATTTAATCAATACAATGCACATCTGGCTGATGTTGTATATAAACAGTGGAAGACCTCAAACAACCTCCCCCACCCCAAATGCCACCCCCCGTGGAGGGATATGTACTAGAAAACAAAGGTTACTTTAGTTCCTTAAAAAAAAGGTTACTCTAGTATTAAGAGTTTTGTTCCCCTGAAAAAGGATATTGTATCACGTCAAAGATGAGCTTTGCAGTTCCACCTAAGCTACGCAACTTCTCAAAGACCGGCTTTACACGGACTGATTGAAGGGGAATAAAAGTCTGAGGAGGAAGCCTTTGTTCCTTCAAATACTGTAGAAAAGAACCAAATAAACCATTGATTCATGCCAAACATTCACTTTGGGTTAATAATGGGACGCAGTTCAAAATCAAAAACACATTTCATAGTCACATGTGGATGAGGTTCAAGTAACTTCTGCATTTCGACTCTAAAGCAGGCAGTAACTCAAAAAAATCCAAGCCCAACAGTCTATAAAATCGAACCAGATACATAAGCTATTACATCACAGTAGAACATATGCATTTATTATCAAGAAAATTGTATCTGGTATCCAATTTCAGCCAAGGATTCTCAATAATCATGTGGCTTGGACAAGAGGACTCCATTTCAAGTGGCATATTTCGCACCTAAACTAACAGATAATTAGAATTTTTATGTTAAATAATACCATTACATTTATTAAACAAAATTCTTATTTCTTATTTTTGTCTAAACAGAAAAATACAAACGAATTTCGTTACAATTTCATATCTAAAATGTACTTTGAACCTTTTTTCAGTGATAAAATTCAAGGGACAAAAAGAAGACACATGTCAGCTTTTGAGAAACCTTTCTACTTGAAAAGAAGGAACGGTAGGGTTTAGTGAGGTTTGGGTACTTAACTCTACCAACTTGCTCCATTCCAATATATTTTTTCCAAAGATTCCTCATTCCACAAACAAACGCCCCATCTCAATGTCACAAGCTGATGAACGCATCAGTCATCATTGATTAACACTAAAACTACTCAAGGTAGATAGCTCTTTGTGGTTTAAATCTAAGCAACCTAACCCCAAATTTAGTTTTATTTTTAGAAAAGGTCGAAGAGAATATACTAGATATAAATATTGGTACGCCTTTGCAGTTTCCACAATGTTTCTTTTCAATGAGATTGCCAGCCAAAACTCTCTTAACTTACTATATTAGTACACTTTTCAAAACAAGATTAACGTAAAATCTGATCGAAAGCAAATAGAACAAGAATCTCAAGCACATATATAAGCATATATAATGCATAGTTGTCCTGATTAGGAGCAGGAGACTCTGAAAAGGCTAAGATCCCATACATAAGCAGTAAGATTTAAAATTCAGCTGAGGCATCCATCTTCTAGAAAATACGAGAGGATGAAGCCCTAGTCAAACAGCAAGAATCAAGGTAGTAGCAAAAGTGGTTCAGTAAATTATGTTTACCTTGATGCATTCCTTTCCCTGTCTGTTCGTCATCAACTACTACTGCATCCATAAACCTTCCCATAGCAACAGTAACAGCAAGATTATACTTCTTTTGTGTTGGCCTACAAAGCTCAGTCATACGACCATGAACACCCGGAAAGAGGCGTTTAAGGGTCTCAATTGCTTGGGAAAATTTTGCATCCCTCTCATTTTCATGTCTGTCTGCCTTTAACTCACGTAGTTGATTTTCTATTTCACTTATCTTTGCCTTCAGCATTTCGTGCTTTCCTCTGCATAAAATGAGTATCAATAAATGAATAAACTATCTTGGGTGGAGACTGAAGAACAAGACTAAGCGTGGACAAGGAAAGGGATATGAATTCCTAAATGACCTGCCTAGACCTTTCTACTTAAGAAATTAGCAGAGGCAGGAAAGATTAATGAACTGGTTGAAACAAGAAACAATTTAGAGAATCAGGCTTGCTAACCTGGAATCTCCTAATCTCTTCTTCATGTCAGTCTGTTCCTTCCTCAGTTTGGTGAGCTCTTCATTGTGTTTTCCAATGGCATCACGAATCTTCTTCAGTCTTGCTTGCATTTGTTTCTCCTGTGACTCTAGCTCTTGCTTCCGACTTCTCAACTGCTGAAGGTTTTCCTCCAAATTCTTTTGGGCTTCAATATCAGCATGCTGTTGCCTATCTAGAACCTCTTTCTCATCCCTTAACTTGCCAGTTTTTGTTGCAGCTTCCTCTTTACTGCAAGACAAAATTTCCAGTGAGAATTTATAGGGCTACGCTGAAGACGTTTCACACTCAAGTCATTTAGTAAGTGGACTACGCACAAAATTCTTCATGCCTACACAATATGCACGTGCATCCGGGGATGTCTAGGAAGTAGCTGTGGAGACAAAAATATGAGTGAAGACCATACAACATGTAATTCTCTAAAGAAGTTCAAGACATTCAGTGAAACAGGCCACCTTAACAAAGACGATGGCTACACTGCTGTAAAAATAACAATTTCGCATCCAGCATCCAATTCCACATCTAGTTTCTCTCGTGAAATATATACTAAACTTACTACTGAAGTTCTCATTGTGTTTCACCTATGGATATAGGTGTTTCACCTATGGATATAGGTTAAACATAAGCTTGGTTTTTGTATCGAACATCCTTTTGGGATAGGATTATATAATTCTATTCCTAGCTTACCAGAAGTAAAACACGAGAAATTTCTGTAGGCAAGTACAAAACCCAAAACCAGATATGAGGAAAACTTCCTTTACTGAGACAAATAACAATTAAAAGAGAAAAATCTGGAATAAATCTTACTGCTGGTACAGGATAGAAAAGGATATGATCTGAGATAAGTTATCTATTGTAGAAGTTTGACAAGATAAGTAAGAAAATGTCTTACATGCGGTTATATGTCTCCAACTGACTGTCAGCTAACTTAAGTCTTCCCCATCATCTTGAACCCTTTCTTGCAAGTCATCAAGTTGCTGGTTGAGATCCCTCAAATCATTCTGCAGCTTCTTTATTTCATTCATGTGCTTTTTCTTCTCTTCTTTCTTTTTATCAAGCTCTTTACCAGTACTTTTAATTCTTGAGCTTAAGCGAGATTTCTCTTCCTTTAGCTTTAGAAGCTCAGGTTGCTATGAAACAGGAAATACCACTGTCAATAATCAGCAAGTTTTATACCGTTGGAAAATGTGAAGTCACCAACAAAACAAAATTCACAGAAAAACATGTGCTCATGACTGAGACTGTGGGGGGGCTCACACTGCACTTGCTATGTCTCTTATATGTGCACAACTTTTACAACTCATATCAACTTTAACTCATAGGAGACATACACAGGAAAACTAGCATTCTGGCTTTAAGGGAAGATGATTGAGGAGATAAACTCATACTCCGAGATACAGCAACCCACTTGATACCAAATAAGACAATAATCATATTCATATATCAATATTACTTATAATAATACCAAAAATAATTATTATTATATCGAATTGTTGATTTTTTATTATGTTTGGTCTCAGCAAAAGTGTCCTAATTGGTGAGATAATAATAATATAATGCGACTACATGAGTAAAATGAAGATATTATGGTATTTTAGAGATATTTTCGTTGCATTTTCATTTATGTTTTTCTAAATTAAATCTAAAAGCGTAGTTCCATTAAATCCAAATCAAACACGAGCGATTGACCGGAGTCACTCCAATTCCAAAACCCATGAGAACGAATTCCTATTAACCATTCCATTCCTCCCGTTTAAATTCTGCAAACCAAACGCCATTATGATCATAACTAAATGAGCATTAACCCTCCACAATTAATCCAACAAAAAAATACAATGGAGTTGATTCACTAATCACATTTAAACTTTATACCTTTTCATACAACTCTTGATCATAGCATTCATTGTTCTCAAAAGATTACAACAACAACAAAGCCTTAGTCCCAAAATGATTTGGGTAAGCTAACATGAATCGTCATATGAAAACGTCAATTGAAAAAAATGAAGAAATAAGGAATATGTGGGAAGAAAATTTGGAAAAAAAAAAAAAAACAGGAATAAAATATCAAACCCTATCATCCAAAGATTATCCCATAATAATGTCTCTCACACTCTTTCCCTCAATGCCATCAACTTGTTTCAATTAACCTCTCGGACAATGTTGGGGTTGGGCTCTAACCAACTTTCCGCATATGCCTCACATGCATCATGAGAAGTCAATCATATGCATACATACCCGAAATTCCCAAATTTTTATTGTATAGAGAAGTGGTTTTAAGTCAAACAAGGATATCAATATTCACAAAAGTATGCCTAATGAAGATGTTGCTTGGAAAACACCAAATGAAGCACATTATGTTTAAATATGATAAAATAAAATTAGATAAAAAGGACTTTGCAAAGCCAAGTAAAGAGAGGGACTCACACTCTTATCAATTTTATTTTTTTTCTCGGCAATCTTTTTTTCGCGTTGAGCTACCTCCTTTAGATATTTGGACTGCTCTTTCGTCTTTTTGCTTTCTTCACTTTGATAATCAGATACTTCTTTCACAATTTCTTCAAGGCTTCTCTTTTCAGCTTCAATGTCCTCACTAGCTTTTTCAATATCATTTTCTATGTTAAATAACTGCCACAAGAAGTGTTCCTTCTTCAATGATTTCTGCAATATGGGAGACAGAAATGAGCAATCTGACAGAAAGATAATCACGTGATCAGTCAAGCTTTCAAAGATGAGCTGGAAAATTGCATCAAGCTACTAAGCTCTCAACCCAAAGTTAAGAAAAATTATAAAATTCCAGCCTTGATATTTCTGTTTTCATATCAAATGCGGTCTGGTAGGCAAGTGAATTTCCCAGTAGTATCTGATTGTGCAAATGAGCTAATAGTTAATAGAATTTGAATTGGAACGTAAGAAAGTAATGCTTCATACCAACTGTTCTTGGAGGCGAATGTGCTTCTCGGCCTCTTCTTTTTGTTCTTTCTTCTGCTTCCTCTCCATCACAACAGTCCTTTTCTTCTGATAAATAAGTGCCGACTTTTCTTCAGCACTGGCTTTTTTCTCCTCCAGATCCTCATACAGATTCTTTTCTTCATCTGAACCAGATATTTGCTCAAGAAGTGCAGTAAGTTCTTTTGGATTCTTAGATGCAATAGACTCCACATCACCCTACATGATAAAATTTCATCCAAATATTGTGAAAGGCAATCTACCACTGTTCAGTTGAAACACACATTATGACAACGTCAAAAAGGGGGTGTATAAATCAAGTCATTAGCACAAAGTATATGTATATATGTTTATATAGACAATTAGAAGTTAATGAAGAGGGAACAATTTATCTCAGCAGATATTGCGACCTTACCACAGTCGCATTACATACCTTGAGCCAAATGTCCTATAACTTTTCTTATTTAATCACCTCTACACATATATCTAGTTTCTACCAATTCTTTCCTATTAAAGACTAACATTAACAAGTTCCTGCTACTTCTTTTACCCTATCATAAAGAGATCATCTTAAAATACAATTACAACTTAAAACTTGAGATCAGATTAATAATTAAGACCAACCTTTCAGGAAATAAGCACTTAAGAAGTTTAATATTTCCAAGGAGTGGCCAAATCAGAACTTATTTCTCAATTTAAACAATTTCTTCTGGGAATCGGTTAGAAACAGAAACACCAACTAACATTGTATTGGCCAATTGAATCCATTTTCACAGATTCATTTGGTTCAGGTTCAAGATCATCAGTCAAACCATACTCACTTGAGCTCAAAAGTAAAACACACAAATTTAAACCAATGTCAAAACAGAAAAGGAGCAAGTAAATACTATAGTTCCTAACACCAACCTGAAAAACGAGAAAATTCCGCGCCTTCACCAGAATCCCAAGCGACTTCAACTTAGCAGTGTAATCATCCCAATTCACAGGTTTCCCATCAATCCGATACTCACTCCCACCCGCACCAGTAATAGTACGGGTAAAGTGGAGCTCCGACCCATCACCAAGCTGATAAACCAGCCTAACAAACGCCCTTCGTCCCTTTTGCTCCTTCTCCTTGTCGTCAAAGGCATAAATCAAGTCCTTCAACTGTGCTCCTCTGAGTTGACCTGTCCGTACACCAAGTACGAAGCTGATGGCGTCCATGAGGTTGGACTTTCCGGAGCCATTAGGGCCAATAATTGCAGTGAAATCATAGAATGGGCCGATTGTTTGGTGGCCTTTGTATGATTTGAAGTTCTCGAGCTCGATTCGGAGAATTTTTCCCGGCGAAGGTAACGACGGCATGGTAATTGACACTAAGAAAACCCTAGATTATGGTTTTTGGTTAGAAATAAGATTAGTGAGAAAGGATTTGGGGATTCTTTTGGGTGCGGATGGCGGGAGACGAGATTTGGGAGGATAATTTTAGGGGTTTTTGGAGGGAGGGTAAGGAAATTCCATTTTTCAGTAGTTGAAGAGAGAGAGAGAGAGAGAGAGAGAGAGAGAGAGATATGGGAGGGAAGAAGGGAATTTTCAGCTTTGTGATAGAGTCTAGCGGAATGGAGTTGGGGTACGTTTTTTGATCGTTGGATTCATCTGATCAAGAATTGCCGCCCATCCAAGGGTTGATGATTGAGAGTTTTTAAATTGCATCTGTAATTTCTCAAAAAATAAGTGTTACTTATTTTTCAAAATAACAAAGTAGTTGTTTAAAAAAAAAAACACTTGCCAAAAGGACTTGTGTCCAATTGGTATCTTGATCTTGAGCATTTTTAAGTCTCTCTCTCGTAGATCCGCCATAAAGTTTTGATGACGCCACAGTTTTTGGGGGTCAGGAGCGGTTCAAGGATATCTGGCTAGGATATATTTGGTGGTTTGATGTACCTAGATCACAACACAAACAAGCACCGTTAAGGTCAAAGTTGGATGTTACTCCAACTCAGGCCCTCGGGTGTGAAAGTAAGAATACTGAGTAATAAGGCTTTGAATACCTTTGGAGTGTGTGTGCTTAGGTTTAGAGAGTAAAAGAGCTTACTCAATTGTATATGGAACTTACCTTGCCCAAGGGGGTAAAGGCCTTCTATTTATAGGCAATGCCATGATGCTTGTTAATGTAAGCAATGAGATCACCCCTGTGGGGCACTTTGGTATTCGACCACTACACGTGTCCGCAGCCTAATTGGTCCCGTCGGGGAGGGAACATTGACTCCCAAGGGACATGGCCGAAAGGGACATGAGCCGCAGAGCGCGCTTATTGCATTAAATGGAATAGTAGGCGCCGGACGAGCCGCATTGAATGCGTGATGGGGAGCCGGCAAGTGGCTGTCGAGCCGGTAAGCTAACTTGCTCGGTAAGGCTTGACATTAATCGGGAAGAAGATGCGCTCCGCGGCCAACGCTTGTGCCCGCGGCCAAAGATATAAGACGCGAGCACGGTTGATGCGGGCATGAATCATGCGGCACGGATCCAGCGGCAGGGTCCCAATGGTCCTCGATGGGGACGATGCGAGGAGGACACAGTCTTGACCACGAGTGGCCTATTTGTCCGCGGTCTTCCCTCCGCCGGTCTAGGAAATGCCACGTCACTGGTTCCTTGGACTAGGCCGAGCGCGGGCCCTGGCCCAGTAGATCCGGCTCATCAATGGCCCCTAGCTCCAAGTGTGATTATTTATGGTCCGAGTGAGGAGCCTACTAGAAGCTTTCTGGCTCGCCTCACCGCTCCTCGAGCGAGCACCCGAGTGTTAGCGTTTTCCTCGTCTCCGTTGCTCGGCCCTACGGGCCAAAGTGGAACGTCTCGGGAGGCACCGGTGAGTGACACGTGGTCCCTTGCATGGCGTGCCTCCCAGGTTAATGGTGGGTCCCTTGGCGAGATGAAAAGACGGGTTAGTGGTACGTACGGGTACGTGTCGTCCATTTAAGGGGGCAATAAATGCAAAGGGTATTTAATTTTTTGAATTTTCAAACGTTGGAGACGGTTCAGGGTCCGAGGTAGGATTTGTGGGCTAATTAATACGGGTTAACGGGTTAACCCGTATAGGTAGGCCTTATAAATATCAAACCCTTAAACCTCAAACCCTTTTTACCGTTTCCAAACCTTCAGAGAGCCTTTGAGAGAGAAAATTCTTGCTGCGATCCTTGTGCTCTTGCTTTAGAATCCTTTTCTCAATCCTTCTCTCGTAAGTATTTGGGTGTTTCTCTTCTTCATCTCCCTCTATTATTATTTTTTTTCTTTTCTGGGTTTTGAAAGATGACCACCCGTGAATTTGGACCCCGCCGTCCCGTAGAACTAGGAGATGGAGCCACCCCTGATGTCTTTGCCGTTTGTAAAAAGACTGGGGGGATTTTTAGGAAGGTAGGCTTGGGGTGGCTTAGACTATCTTTGCCCGGCTTCTGTATTTACGTGAGAAAGCGGATTGGGGGCCGTTCGTCCCACCGGTTGTGGGAGGGCAAGAGAAAATATATATAGCAGGGATGTACCGGTGTTGGGGGATCACCGTAGGCTAAGAAACTTTGTAATGGGGGTTTTGTGCGGGTTTCCCGCGAGAGAGATCGTGCTCGAACGCCGTTGAACTAGTGAGGAGAGCGATTCGTGTCCCGACACAGATAGCGGTCGGGAGAAGTGTGAGCTAATGGACCCCCATCAAACCAATGCGCGCGGCACCGGCACGGAACTGAATGACCCCTTGGATGTCCCGCCCCGAGGGTGTATTTCCCAATGTGGTGCCCGCGGCCTGCAGTGCTTGAACCCATTGACCGAGTAGTAGCGAGGAGCTTGACCCTTGATTTCGAGGTGGCCAGGCCGAGTGAGGATGAATCGGAGGTGGCCCCGCCCGTGGTGACCCGCGGTCTCTTTGGCTCCTCGAGCTCGGAGACCGAAGAGGATGACCGCGAGGAGGGGGATAGGAGGGCCGCGGGGACCTCCAAGAAGGCCGCCGAGACCACCAATATTGTGGATGCCTTCGAGAGCTCGACTCAGGAGGAGGAGGAGATTGTGGCCCCCGCCCGAACAAAGGCAAGAGGCCGGCTAGGGATGTGAATCCTGGTCGTGGTCGTAAGAAGGCGAGGAGGTGGCCACCATTGGTGGGAGGAGGACATTTACGAGGTTTACAATGTGGACCGCAACGCCTACCGTGTCCGCACTCCTAGGACATATTCATTTGGCGGACAAGGACAAGCCTGCGGCCGAGACCGCAGCGGATGTCCGCGGGGACAACCGTCTGCGTTTTTATGGGGCCCGGTTTGAGAACGGATTGAGGTCTGCCCTGGACCCTTTCTTTTATTTCTTTTACGGAGTTCAATTCACGCTCGCCTACGCACTCCGACTCCCAATGCCATCCGAGCCATTGTCTCCTTCATCGCCGCGTGCAGATTCCCGGGCCAGCGAACCTACCCTCGCCGGGCTCTATGCTTATTATCGTAACCAAATTAGCCGTAGTATCCTGAGCTTGAAGGCTAGGAACTACTCCACGGGACATTCTCTCCTCCCTCCAACAAGTTTGACCAATGGAACCCAGGAGGGACATCTTGGTCATTGAGTCTAGGTTTGGATGGCCCTTCTCAAAACCCTCAAATCCGGTCCGATGAAGGTGGCCGCGAGTAGCTATCCAGACCCCTCTTACGCCGATGCTCGCGCCGTGCCTTAGAGAGACACTTTGGCAGCCGGCCTATTTGGACGGCGGGGAGGAGCCTGTTTACGATGTGGGCGCCATAGTGGAAGATGAGCCCTCTTGATCTACTCGGGGTGGCTCCTCGCGGAGGGGCGCCCCACGTGCCAGAGTAGTGATAGAGCCTTTGCCCGCGACCACTGATTGGCGGGTGCACGAACATTACCGGTTCGAGGCGGATTGTAAGACACTGTATCTTTGGGCGAGTGCGATTCTCCCGAAATAATTGGTCTCGATTCCTCTATAAAATTGTTGCCAATTTACTTTGCCTTTGATTTTCAATCCGCTTTGCTAACCATTTTTCTTTCCCTCAGTAGATCCGGAAGTGTACAATTTCGATGGCTCCTCCTCTAAGTCTTTGCTCAGCCGAAGGCCAAGAACCGAGAGGGCCAACAAGGAAGCCGCCCGAGAAGAGGCGGGAATGAGATGGGAGGGGTTCCCACAAAAGACAAGGCATTCTGTAGTGAGCGGGGAGGACCGGGAGACTCTAGGTTGCTCCCAGAACCATTCTAACCAGGGAATCTGCCTCCACCTCCCGGGGTCCTCCTCCACCCAATGCTCTCCGGGCATCATCTCCCGGCCGTACTATTGCCTGCCTCCGGGCGTAACCGTGGGCTTGATCCAAGAAAAGGGTGAAGAGAGGCGATCGGCAGCGTAGGGAGAGGTCCTCCAAGACCCGAGAAAGTGGGGGATACCTCTACCCGTAGCCCTCAGCTGCCGCCACTACCTCTACCAGCTCCCTCCACCGCGGGGACCATATGCTCGGTGGCCTATCCGATCTCCTCCTGGCCACCCGCGAGGAGACACAGGAGAAGAGGAAACAGGTGGGAGGTGTGCCCGCCATTGAAGGGTGGACTGTATGCCCGCTACGCCCATAACTCAGTGTCGGGATAGGGCTCATCAACGAGGCTTTTTGCCCCGGATTTCTATCACTCCGTGGCGGAGAAGGAGAACCCATCGGCCACGATGGGAGACATTGGGATTGCCCCGACCGAGGTTTGATTCTTTCCGTCCGTCCTTTTGACATTTTTAGGCTTTCTCCTTCTAACTATCCTCCTCGCGGGTGGGCAATAAGGCTATGCGGCTCAGGAGACTGTGATAGCCTGTCCGCCGAGCTTGCCCGGCAACACGAAGGACATGGCGGGCAAACTCCGCGAGCCGGGAGCCGGCCTGTGAGAAGGCATGGGACTCGAGCTCCCTCCCGGACGCCAAGGAAAAGAGTTCGCGACCAAGGAGTCCGATGCGAAGGGCTTCCGGGAGCGGGTGGCCGAAGCTAGAGGGGAGCCTTGCGAGGCGAAGGGCCGGCGGGATGAGCTCGAGTGGCCACAAACTTCACTGGAGCAAAGGAACTCCGAGCTCATGGCCAAGCCGGATGCCTCCCAAAAGCAGTGGAGATCCCGGGAGGCCAAGGCGGATGAACTCTCCGAGAAGCTGCTGCCTCTGACCCAGTTCAGCTTGGAGAAGGAGAGGATGCTGGCCGAAGCTCACAAAGAGGCCATCGAGGAGTATAAGAACTACGATGAGTTTAATGCGAAGTGCACGGCCCGATGCGAGGCGGTGTGGACACGATCCGGAACTTCGCGGCCACGCGGGTATGTTCTCCGTGCGGCGGTTGGCCGTGATCGGCTCACTGGTCAAGCTTTGCGACGCGGAGTGCGTGCCGGGCATGCGCTAGTTCCTCTGTCCGAGGACGAGGTCGAGTGCAGATCTTTCCGCCGCGGCCTCTCGCCTCTGTGGCGTAAGTGGCTGCCCTTGGATCGATCGCCCGAGCTGGATGCGCTGCGATTCGGGGACAACCACTTTATCTTTGGGGGATGCCACAGCTCGAGAGTTCTTCCAGAGGGCCGGCCACTGGAGATCTATTCCCCCGCGGCCGGCTCCGCTTCGGCCTCCGCCGAACAACAAAGCCCGCTCCTACCACCCGAGGTGCCTGGGACCGCCTTGCCTTCCCCAACTCCGGGACTCGAAGCGGGCGCGGGGGTGCGGCCAGAGGAGCCGAAGCGGGCACGCGATGGAGCGGCCGCAGAGAGCCCAAGGAGAATGCTCCCTTAGTATAGGATTTTTGTTTTTCTTGTTGTAATAGTTTTAGGACTTTGTAAATACTTTCTTATCATTAATAGAAGCATTTTTCTCCACTTGGCTCCTTTACTTTTATCTTAATTGCTTGTCTCGTAGGCTATTTTGAGTAGTTTGGCAATTTTCGAGCACCTTAATACTTGATTCTTGCCTATTACTTTTTCCAGCGTTTTTGACTTGCAATTAACTTTATACTCTCCTTCCGCGGCAAAGCAGCTAAGAGAGGCCCTTTCGCCCGCATCTTTCGAGTTTTCCTAACTCTTTATTCAAAACCCTTAGGTTTTTGTGAGAGTCACCTTATTTTTCTATGATCGCGTTTGTTTAGCCTTGTGGCAAACTTTGAGGCCTTAACCTCGTTTGTCTGCTTTGGCTTTGTTAAACTAGTTTGATCACTCTCATCCATTTACACTTATTCCCACCTTTGCAGCCGTGGTGTAAGTCAAAAGTAGCCAAGGCAAGCATACTTTCATAGGGCGTACGAGAAGGTGGCCAAGCGAGGCTATCATGTCCAGCGCAGAAAGGTAGGAGCATATTTTGGCATAGAGGCCCTTTAACCCCCTGACATCTGTATCCCCTTATTGGAGGTTCTCACTTATTTGACCCTTTATTCAAAACTCCCTAGGGTTTTTCGTGAGGGTCTCGTGGCGATCTGGTGAACGGGCTTATATGTAGGCCTTTGTCACATACAGGCATGCGAGTAACGGCCCTAACGAGGTCCTTCGCGCAATTAGTGGGTCCGGACTTCAGGTCATTGTTCCCACTAGAATCCGTAGGCACGGGCATCATGGCCTTTGTACCCACGTTCATCTATATCCACTTATTTTTGATGGTGTCACGCGGGCAGGAGAGAGTATCCTCCCCGCGATCATAGTACGGATCGTAATGGATCTTTGTACATATATAGGCATGCGGATCCTTAGATCTTTGCGCATCAGTAAGTAGGAGCTCATATGTTGGCTCTTGAACTCACTGGCATCCGCACGCGGGCATCCACCTTAGCTTTTGAGGCTGGTGGGAATTGATTTTTGCATCAAAATATGATGATAACTTCTTACTTATATATATATAGTCTATACTCCTTCCAAAAAATTACAAAGATTTTAAAAGAAGTATCTCTTAAGGTGGTCGCTATTCCAAGCGTGCTTAAGCTCTTCTCCCTCTTTTGGTCGCAATATGTAAGTGCCCTCTTTGACTATCTTTGTGACCTCATATGGACCTTCCCATTTCGGGGACAACTTGTTGAAACCAGGTTGGGTCCCTTGGACCTCTACGCTTCTGAGTACCCAGTCTCCAACTGAAAAACTCCTCCTATTTACTCTTTTATCATGGTGCTTCTTCGCTTTCTGTTTGTAGTTCACCATTTTTTCGTGTGCCCGCATTCTCTTTCCTTCGAGATCGTCCAGTCACACCTTCGTTTGCCTCGTTTTGAGACTCGTCGAAGTATGTGACTACTGTACGAGGGTAGGGCTACCTCAACCGGAGCCATTGCCTCGACCCATACGTGAGCGAGAAGGGAGTTTCTCTGTTGAATTTCTTATTGTGGTGCGGACAACCCATAATGCGATCCGGAGCTCGTCCAACCAACGTCCTCCTCGTCCTTCCAAATTTTTCTTTAAGGCGGTTAGGACTAGCTTGTTCGCGGCCTCGGCTTGACCATTTCCACGAGGATAGGCAATCGCGGACTTACGGTGTTGCACCTTCATTCTCACACATTCAAGCAGTTGAATTTTGCGGAGAATTGGGTGCCATTATCTCGAAATTATTGCTCGGGAACCCCAAATCGACAATAGATGTGGTCGTGGACAAAACCGATAGTGTTATCCTCGGAAATAGTGGCCAAGCCCTTTGCTTCCGTCCACTTGGTAAAATAATCCACGGCCACCAGCATACTCTGATGCTTCCTCTAGCAGCTTGGAAATGGTCCAATAAGATCTATCCCCACGTATCAAACGGCCACGATGGTACCACCAAAGTACGTTACATTGATGGTAGTCTAGGGATGTCCGCAAATCTCCGGCACTTATCGCATTTTCTAACATACTCCTGCGCATCCCTTCTCATTGTGGGCCAAAAGAATCCTTGGAATTTGATCTTGTCGAGAGGGTGCGAGCACTGGATGTCCGCCACAAACTCCTTCATGAACCTCATAGAGTAAGTTGGTGACCATGTGCGTTTTAACACATCTCGGTAAAGGCTTGGTGAATGATCGCCGAAAAGCACCCCATCGAGGACGAGGTATTTCGCGGACACCGTTCCGATGGCTCTAGCCTTTCTTTGGGTCCTCGGGGAGGGTTTGCTTCTCGATGTAATCCTTCATTTCATCCACCCAGTCCCTTACTTGATCCTCAATATTGTTTATACGTATTCCGATCAATAGCAGTCTCTCCGTGAATTTAATCGGCAATTTGTCTCCAACTCACCAATTTCTTGCTTGGTTATTCTTGAGAGAAGGTCGGCTTCCACATTGTCCTCTCTCATGACTTGGTTCGGCTCATAGTAAGTGAAATTTTTGATGAGGGTTTTTGCAAGGCCACAAGATTGAGTTAGTACGGGGTTGATAGTATCATACTCCCCCTAATTTGATTAACTATGGTGAGAGTCACTATTGATCTCAATATTACGAACTCCCAAGTCTCTTGCCAATTCCATGCCCGCTATAATCGCTTCATATTCGGCTGATTGTTTGATGCCTCGAACTTGAATCTCGAAGGCCCTCATAAATTTCTCCCGCAGGTGCGATCGAAGTATGCCCGCTCCACTGATTAACTTGCTCGCGGAGCCGTCCACATATAAAGTCCATACCTCTTACGGACACTCCCTTGATTGAACAATTTACGTGCTCGGGCCTTCCGGGGTCATCCTCCGATTCTCGCTCGATTTCTCTTCCCGAGGTCGTTGTCCGCTAATTTGAATGATGATTCTACTACAAAATCAACTAAGGCCTGCGCTTTGATTGTCTTTCTCGGGGAGTAGGTGATCTGGAACTCGGTGAGCTCTATAGACCAAGCTAGCATTCTCCCCGAGGACTACGGTTTATGTAAAACCTTTCTAAGCGGGGCCTCGCTTAGTACGGATTATAGGATGTGCGAAAAGTAGGCTCTTAATTTTTCGAGCGATACAAGCAAGGCGTAAGCTAACTTTTCTATATTAAGATAACGCCCTTCTACTACGGGACAGTGCCTTACTTACATAATAAAGCTGGTTTTTGGGAGTTATTCTCCTCCCTTACAAGAACGGCAGCCACGCGGATCGTAACGGCTAAATACAAAAAGAGCTCTTCTCCGGCACCGGCCGTCGAGTAGAGGTGGCCGCCCGAGGTATGTTTTGACCTCTTCAAAAGCCCGATGGCACTCGGTACTCCATGTAAATTCATCGCCTCTCTTCCCCCCTTTGAGAGTGTGGAAGAAGGGGAGGCATCTCTATGCTGACCGCGAGATGAAGCCGGCCAGAAGTGCGGTGATGCGACCATTGAGTTTTGTACATCCTTCACGCAGCAGGAGGTTTCATGTCTAATAGGGCCTGGATTTTCTCTGGATTAGCCTCTATCCTCTTTGGTTGACCATGAATCCGAGGAACTTGCCCGCCTTGACCCCGAAAGCGCACTTAAGGGGTTTAGCTTCATGTTGTTGTGGCGCAAGTTTTTGAAGGTTTCCTCCACATCGAGCTCGTGGGAGTTTTCCTTAGTTTTTATGACCATGTCGTCAATGTAGGCCTCCCGCATTTCGCCTAGTTGGTTTTTAAAGACCAGATTGACCATGCGGCGATATGTGGCTCCTGCATTTTTCAGCCCAAAGGGCATCATAGTGTAGCAGTATGTTTTGCCCGCAACAATGAAGGCTACAGAGCGGACATCTTCGGGAGCCATCTCGGATCTCGATGGTAGCCGAGTAGGCATCAATGAAGCTTAGAACTACGTGTCCTGGCTATAGAATCCACCAATCTGTCTATGCGAGGAAGAGGGAAACAATCCTTGGGGCATGCCTTGTTGAGATCGGTGAAATCAACGCACATCCTCCATTTACCATCGGATTTCTTAACCATGACCACATTGGCCAGCCATTTGGGGTAGGAGATCTCCTTTATTATCCCCGCTTTTAGCATTTTTCCACCTCTTCCTTGATGGCAATCTCTTTCTCAGGGAGAAATATCTGGATTTCTCGGTGAATGTTTTTGAAGGAGGGTCATCGTTGATTTTATGGAGGATCACGTCCTCGCCGATGCCTTGCATATCTTCCACCCTCCAAGCGAACACATCGCAATTTGCTCTAAGGAACTCAATAAGTATCCTTCTCTCCTCATTGTGAATTTCCACCCAACCTTAGCTTGTTTGCTCGGGAAGTGGGGATTGATTACCACCTCCTCGAGCTCGTCGTTAGGTTGAAGGTCGCCGATTTCACGATTGTGCAGGGAGTCAATGACAATAGTTGGGGGGTTGACTGAGCCTCGGTCGGTGTTGCCATTGAATATATGATATCACGGTCAATTTCCCCTCTATTCCTCGATCAATATAACCTCCTCAACAGGGCGAGCCAATCGCTTCGATTTTCTGCTCATCTTGAGCTCCACCTTTGTGGAATGGAAAGAAAGCATGCCAATCGGTACGGGTGGCGGCGGGAGTGCAAGAGCTTTCCCCTTTTTTGACTTGTCCTCGCCTTTTCCCTCTATCATTTTGTCCTCGTCCTCCATCCGCGGGCAGGAGGTCTGGCCTTTCTGTTCTTTCCTTTTTTCCTCCAGTGCTCGGAGGAATCTCCCGGGCTGGTTCTTGATGGTAGCAACCCCGCCCGGGGTGTTAAATTTCACCCTTTGGTGGGGGACGGACGCAACTATTCCCAATTCGGCCTGAGCGGTTACGCCGAGAATGGCATTGTATTGGGAAGGAAGATCGACCACCATGAAAGTTATCTTGGTCGTCTTCTGCATGGGTTTTTCCCCAATAGCTACGTCAAACACAATCGTCCCCTTTACCCTTACAGCGTGGTTGGTGAAGCCTTCGAGCATGCCCGCATATGGAGTGAGATGTGCTTCTGTCATTCTCATTCCAATCAAAGTATGGTAGTAGAGTATGTCGCGGGCAACTCCAGTATCTATCAACACTCGGCCTATGTTTGCCCGGTTGATTCTCATTCTGAGGGTGAGTGGCTGTGTGGAATGAAAAAGGGTGGAGGCAAGTTCACTCCTTTTGAACCCAATTTCATGCTCTTCCTCCGGAGCCAGGCCGGGGATGGAGAAAACATTCTATAATGTCCGAATTTGGAGGGACATTGCTTATTTGAGGGAGGTTCCTCCCAATGAAGTTAATGTCATAGTCCCCAAAATCGTCATCATAATTTTCTCTTTCATTTCTCTCAGGTCCCCGCGTGTGTCGTGCCCGCCGCCGATCATTGTTATTGGGGCGATTGTTTCCCTTAACCCACTTGGGTTAGCTCCCCGTTATTGATTTTCTGCCGGATTACTCGCTTCACCGGAAATGCCCCTCGCTCCGTGCCGTGGTCGTTGTGATACTCACGTAATTTAAGTCTACTCCTCTCATTTGGCTTTCGAAGCATGGGGGAGGAGCAGGAAAGTCTGAGGCTCTCATGATCACCACCCTTGGGTCGGTGAGCTCGTGTAAACTGTTTCGGCCATAGCCTTCTTGAGCTTTTCGATCCCCGCCTGCTTTTTGCCCCGATTGCGGTGTGAGCGAGGCTGCAGGGTGGTCTCCTGGACTTGGCTTATCCTTTCTTTCGCAGAAGCCCTGGGAGCGGCACACTAGGCTCTTCGGTGAGGCAATGGCCGAGGCCCGTTCATACATTTCCTCCATCGATTTAGGTTCTTTGGAGGCAAAATTCATTTTTGAGGAAGGAGGAACCGAGGCCGCCCTCAAAACATAGTCTCGATATCTCCTTCGTCCAGTCCACAATCTCCTCGCTCACCTTCCCGAACCGGGATATATAATCTTTTGTAGGCTCGTTTGGTGCACGCTTGACACGGACAAGATCTGTCTTTGGTCTAGCGGCACACTGCCTCCGGCCGCAAAGACATTGAGGAAGAGAACTACGAACCGACCGAATGATCGGATACACCGGGCTTGAGGGCTAGCATCAAGATAAGGCCTTGCCAGTGAAGGTCGCAGCAAAGCTTTGCACATCACCGACTCGTCCGCGGAGAATAAAGCCATCGGCCCTCAAATCTTCCCATATGACTCTTGGCATTTTTGGATCCGTCATAGGTGTCCATCTGGGGGTTTGCCCTTTCCGGATCGGTGCCCGCGCAATTTTATCGTTGAAGGCGTCCATGGTGCGGCCACACTTCGGGCACCTTCCGATGGGTTTCCCACATCTTCTGCATGAATTCCACAAACTCGGGTTCCGATCATCAACCTTCGCTTTTTAGCTCGTGGAGCCACGGCCTTCTCCTCGGTGAGCCAAGGGTCCGGCTTTGGACCTCGCACGGCGGTTTGACCGTGCCTCTTCCCCCATTTCCTCGCTATCCTCTATGCACCACGCTCCGTTTGGCGGCTGTCCGCGCTCAAGGGCCGGGTCACCCCGGTTGCCCCCACGGCTTGACTAGCAAGCGAGTTAGCGGGAGCTCGTTGGGAGAACCTTTGTGACCTTTGAGGAACCGTAGCCCTCCATTGGCCTCTATTTCAAACATTTCCATCTCCGCGTCGTTGATGGCCGCGGCCTCCGCGACCGCCTTGGACTTGGAGGCCAGGATTTCCTTCCTTCTCGGGATTTGCTGCGGGGAAAGTGGGGTGGTTAGAGTGGTGTTTTTATGTGAGCTTGGGGAGTTTTTGGGCTATTGTTTAGTAAGGCTGGGCTTTTTCAAAGACGGGCTTCCTCGGTTAACCGGTGTAGAACTCGCTGAGCTGGGGATTTTTGAGGCCGAGAATGGGCCCCCATTACGTTGAAAACAGAGTTGGTTTGCCTTTCCCTATTGATGGTGGAGGGTTCGGCTTGGTTCTCCTCCTCTAGGGTCAAATGACCAAAGCATTTTTCGTAATTTGAGACATGTCTCGAAAGACGAAAATAACTGAAAAGAAGTGTCTTTTGACAGTCAGTTGTTTAGACTACAAGGTGTGTCTGAAAACAAAAGTTTTAAACGGGAAAAACTTAATGATGTAAAAAAGAAGAGCCTTTCGGCACTGAATTTGTTTAGGACACGTGAGGTGCCTTGAAAACAAAAGATTTTTAACGAGAAAACGAGAGAAAGTCGACTTCCCGGCAATGGAACCACTGATGACGCCACAGCTTTTGGGGGTCAGGAGCGGTTCAAGGATATCTGGCTAGGATATATTTGGTGGTTTGATGTACCTAGATCACAACACAAACAAGCACCGTTAAGGTCAAAGTTGGATGTTACTCCAACTCAGGCCCTCGGGTGTGAGAGTAAGAATACTGAGTAATAAGGCTTTGAATACCTTTGGAGTGTGTGTGCTTAGGTTTAGAGAGTAAAAGAGCCTACTCAATTGTATATGGAACTTACCTTGCCCAAGGGGGTAAAGGCCTTCTATTTATAGGCAATGCCATGATGCTTGTTGAGGTAAGCAATGAGATCAGCCCTAGGGGGCACTTTGGTATTTGACCAGCTACACGTGTCCGCATGCCTAATTGGTCTGTCGTGAGGGAACATTGATTGTCCAAGGGACATGGCCGAAAGGGACATGAGCCGTGTAGCCGCTTATTGCATTAAATGGAATAGTAGGCGCTGCGAGCCGCATTGAATGCGTGATGGGGAGGCCGACGAAGTGGCTGTCGAGCCGAGTAAGCTAACTTGCTCGCAAGGCTTCGACATTAACCGGGAAGCAGCATGTGCCCGCGGTCAACGTTGTGCCCGCGGTCAAAGATATAAGACGCGAGCACGGTTGATGCGGGCATGAATCATGCGGGCACGGATCCAGCGAGCAGGGTCCCAATGGTCCTCGATGGGGACGATGCGAGGAGGGACACGGTCTTGACCACAAGGGCCTATTTGTCCGCGGTCTTCCCTCCAGCGGTCTAGGAAATGCCACGTCACTGATTCCTTGGACTAGACCGAGCGCGGGCCCGGTCCAGTAGATCCGGGCTCATCAAGTTTTGAATTCAATATCCCCTTCTATCTAGATTTAGATAGAATTTATATTAGGTGGTTAAAAATTTCAAAAAAAAAAAAAAGCACTTCATTTTGCATAATTTCAGCATTTCACCATGTTATATTAGCAAAAGCAAATATAGTAGTATTTTGTAACTAAATTATTTACAACTTTAAGGTAAATAATATTTTCTCATACAAAAAATAAATATCCTTCTTTTCATATCTCATAATAAATATAATATTTTTTGTATGTTCCAAAATAAATGTTGCATTTCTAATTTCTATATAAGAAAAGAATTTTAGTGCAATTTTACCATTATATAACCAATATACAAATAAGTAAGTTCTTGCTTCTTTTTTTTATAGTTAAAATTGACACTTTACCTATAAAACCAAAAAAAAAACAAGGATATAAATACACCCTCTTCACTCCAGAAAGTCTTTGACAGATAAATAAATAATTACAACTCAACGAATAAATAAATAATCAGTATGCTAATAAACAGCTGATCCTGAATTTATCACATAAATAAAAATTAAAGTTCTTACAAACTGCATATGGTAACTAATATTCCCCTAATTCAAACTTCTTTTATTGATGCTTGTTTCAGCACTCTCTTCTTCAGGGGAAGACTGTTTTTTCGCATCACTGCTGGACTCGATACCATCCACCGGTGGATGGGATTTTACTTCACTGATAGGCTCGGGTGTCTCAGCTGGTCGAGTAACTGCCCTTGTAGTTTCGGTATTAATTCCAGCAATATCCACATTGGTCGCACTGGATTGTTCTGTAGTTTTAGTTTCTTCCCCGGAAACTTGAGTACCCTCAATTTCCTGGCATCTGGATATGATTTGTTGAAGCTCATCGTGTAGATTCAAAGCTTCAAAGAGCATTATATCATCATCTGTTGTGGTTTCTGCAATTCTTTGGACAACAGGCAGAGATTGCTTGCACTTGTCTAACATGCTAACAGTCAGCTCATCCTGCCACCACACAAAAACAAAATGTTAGTGTCCTCCAATTTCATAATCCCCGCGTCCCTAAATGAATGTCTAAATTTCAAAAAAATAAAAAATGAATGTCTATTTTATGGAGAAGTTAATATACCCTCCCTCATCATACAACAAGTTCTAATATACACTTAAACTCATGATGCAATATAGTGAGATTATTAAGGGGTTTTATGTACATCTATTACAAAAAAAAATGCTTAATTTCAATTACCTCAAATGTCTCAAAGTGAAAATTAGACATTTATTTAAGAACGGGGGACCGGGGGAGTACTTGTTACCTTGTATAGAAGTCTCTGAATAAAAGGGTCTATAAGAAACGGGTGTAAACGGTTCGGTTTAGCTCGGTTTGGGGAAATTTTGGAGCTAAACCGCTAGTATCGGTTTGGAGAAATTCCAAACCGAGCTAAACCACAAAAAACTTCAAACCGAGCTAAGCTAAACCGCCATGGTTCGGTTTAGCTCGGTCTAAACCGCGGTTTGATTATATGGTTCAGACCGCGGTTCAAACCACAGTTCAAACCACGGTCCAAACCACATTTCAAACCAACAACTTAATTACTTTGAAGACAAATAGCAATCACCAAATAACATTCATTTAGGCAACATGTTTTCTATTCAGTGGCTCTATTATATCAAGATTACTCTGAAGGCAGCTTACTGAACAATTATGTTCAGCAGAATCAACACGTAGCTCTAGTTTATTTTCTTGCAATCAGTTCGAATCTGCCTCTTGCTTCCAATAAGTGATCTTAGCCTTCCCATCTTCACCATAGCTCTAGCAAAGTCCTGGTAGAATGCTGAGGGGCTGTTTCTATAAGTAGTCACCTGAGAATCGGGGGTACCACCACTGAAGAGTTTCTGGTCCGAGTGTATGAGACCCTTCTTATTTACTCCCTTCGTCCCAAAATGAATGTCCAAAAATATTTCAAATTTGCTCTTAATCAGGAGCAAATTTGAAAGTAAAAAATTGGACATTCATAGCTCGGCTTGATAGCTCGGTTTCATAGCTCGGTTTGACGGTTCGGTTCCATAGCTCGGTTTAACGGCTTCAACGGTTTAGCTCGGTTCGGCTCGGTTCGGCTTGGTGCACTCAGACCGCAAGCTAAACCGAACCGACCGGTTTGGGAATTTTTCAAACCGAGCTAAACCACATAAAATTAAAAACCGAGCTAAACCACGTGGTTTAGCTCGGTTAGGTCTCAAACCGCGGTTTGAGCTAAACCACTTACACCCCTATAAGAAAGATCCAAAAATCTGACAGTTCCATTGTGAATTCAAAAATGGTATCAACAAGTATTATTCAAAAGTTTCAAAATCTACACTCTTTACCAGTTACTGGCTGCAGCTATATGCAATCAGGTGCTATAATATTTGATCTTGCTGTGTACTAAAGAAGGTAAAGAAACAGAGATAAATAATAAAAGGCAGGATCCAATATATCACAAATAATGCAAGTCAAATGAAAGATGCACTCCCTCATCACCCGTCCATAATACAGTGATGCTTGCTATTTTAGTTTGTTCAAAAGGGAGATAGACTTTTGTCAATAAAATTACATTGCCTTTCTGTTTTATCTCACTTGTCACACAAGAAATCCGAAATCGTAACTTTTTTAAAACTCTAAAGACACCCACACATATAGTAAAAAGAATATCACTAAAAATATTTCTTTCAACAAAGTGTTTTATGTGGGGACGGAGTAAGTGAAAACAGATTATATGAAGTGCATTATAGCTTCCACCAGACACTCTAAATGGAAACTATTAAAGTGATGAAAAAGAGTAATACTATATAGACTGCCTATATAGAATGAAAGTGGGGACGGACACCTTATGTGACTCCTGCCACCACGGGCCTAGTAATTTATTGGTGCATGTAATGGCCCCATGCTTACCACATCAAGTGTTATACGTTTTTATCACCCACGAGTATGCTGTGTAGTAATGTTTGATCAAATGGACAAGTAAAACAAAATATCCATATACAAACATCCGGATAAACAGCAAAAAATGACAAATTTGGCTGGATAATTACTACCATAGAGAATATTACTTACTTTGATTGGAATAGGTTCCGCCCCAGAGTTCAATATGCTAGATAGAAGGTCAAGACTGTTTCTGGTGACCAAAAGGAGTTCTTTCTTTTCTTCAACAGTTTCACCACCATAAGCATATTGAAAGTTTGCATGATCTCCACCTCGCGATTCTGTTTCTGGCATAGGGTAACTGTCAGGGGGTGACATCGGTTGTTGATTGACAAAAGATTCTAAGGTATATGGCCCAGTCCCATCTTGTGTTCCGGTAGGTATTGGACTTGTCGTCAAACTCTGCAATGTAATATCAAGATTTTTTTTTCTTAGTACTGGGAAAAGAATAAGTATTTTGTTTAAGAGAATAAGGCAAACGTATAGAATCCAGGCAACTCTCAACTTAATTTTTCGTGCAGAAACATTAATCAAATGTCAACAACATCCCATAAAGATAACGACAACGGGGTAAACTACAGGCAGTACTGCTTCGTGTTCATGTATTCTGTGTAATCTCATAAATAAATCATGATCATTGCACAAAAGGAAAAACTTAATCTGAGCATTCCACCACGAGAAGCCAAAACATCTACTCCCTCTGTCCCAAATTGAACTTCCTTTTTTGTCCCAAAATTATCTTTTGAAACTTTACCTTCAAATAACTTTGTGCCAAACGAATTTTTTCAAAAAAAATAAAAAAATCATAGTACATTAAATTTTTGCAAAACTAAAATTTTGAAAGTGAAAAGCAAGAATATTTATGATTTTTTTTTCTTTTAAAAATCAACCTTTTCAAAATGACTTTTAAATTCCAAGACATTCATTTTGAGACGGTGGGAGTAACAAACAACAAGAACTGCAAATTTAAATTCAAATGGGGACATTCATTTTGGGACGGTGGGAGTAACAAACAACACGAACAATGAATTAGCGAAAAATAATTTTGGGTACAAACAAACAACAGTAAAAGCAACACAGCTCCTATAGTACATGTAATCAACAACGTAAACATTGAACCGGAACGTGTAATAGAACAGTTCATGAACATGCATCATAGATAAGATCATAAGAAGCCATACTGAATTTAAACTGTTATTGAGTAAAAATATTCAAAAAAAAATTAAACAAAGAAACAAAAGTTGAGATATATGGAGTTTTACCAAGTGAGTTTGACGAAAGACAGGCAAATAGACAAGATCTTCCGATTCACCCCAACCCCTAATCAGCTGCAAGGCTTTCTCTCTATTCTCATGGTCAGTTCTCGGATCCTGAATCATCTTCACCATATCTTCCAGAACCTTCTCCGACGCCACCTCCGAGAAAACCTTCTCACAATTCGACGTACACGTCTCCAGCAGATCCAAACTCAACCTCTGGCTCACAACACTCTTGCTCAACACCTTCTTCTTTATCGCCTTCACGATCTCCGTC
Organism: Adenophora triphylla var. japonica; assembly: GCA_022495995.1. Lineage (NCBI taxonomy): Eukaryota > Viridiplantae > Streptophyta > Magnoliopsida > Asterales > Campanulaceae > Adenophora > Adenophora triphylla. The sequence continues at coordinate 389,173 of JAFEMH010001710.1, read as the reverse complement.
CCGTTAAACTCCTCACTATTAATCATCGCACAGATCCTCAAATTCAAACCCCAATTCGGCTCCTCCATGGTTTCGAGCGTCGCTTCGTCAACCATCTTCGACTCCGGCGTCGGAGCTGTCAGAATCTCCTTCATCTTTGAGCTGACCATCCGGCTCATCTGGGCGCCGCCGGTCTTCAACCGTTCGCCCAAAGACGAGGAAGCCGTCTTCAACCGATCCATCTCTCTGATCAATTAACCAAGACAAGAATCCAATTCAAACCCTTTTGTATAATAATCCCCTTTTGATTGATTTACAGTTCTGTGACTGTAACCGATTTGATGTGGGTTTCAATTGGCCAGAGAGGGGCGACAATAGCTGCAAGATAAATGTAAACAGGGAAGGGCTCGGTATCTGAGATACGCGTGGGCTGCTTTACAGGGACTATTGACTTCAGTGGGTCCCATGCTTGGTTAGATATTTATGGGTTTGGATTTGACTAAAATAAAATTCTTTTATTACTTTATTACTGGGATTTGATTTTAATTTCACATAGCTACAGTAAACCTTAACTTTCTATTCTCATAACCTTTTCACTTTAAATTCCTAAATTTTGTAATAAAATCAAGTTTTGAATTTTAGGATTTAATTCCTTTTAGAGCATTCATAATGATAAGATCTTTTTTCATAACTTTTTTGCAAATCTCAAGTAACACCTCAAAAACAAAAACTTTCAAGCTTTTTTCACAATGATAGAGCTTTTTCATCAACTTTTTTATGGCCCTCACATTCAAAATTAAATTATTTTCTTGCATTTTTCTATGAAGAAAAATATTAAGAAAAATAAAAATTATTGTTTTATTTAATATTCAACATTGAAAAATTGTGAAAATTAATGGAAAGAGCTTCTAGAGAAAGCTCTTTGTAAAAGGAGCTACTTTTTATGAAGAAGCTTTTCAACTTTCTCTACAATGAGAAAAAGCTCTAGAGAGATTTTTCATGAAAATTAAAAGCTCTCAAAAAGCTTTCATTGTGGATGCTCTTAGTACCTTTTGGTTTGAGGCATTGTGGATGCTCTCAGTTACTACTCACATAAAAAAAAAAAAAAAATATAGTGAGTAAATATTGTGAGTATAAAATGTAAGATATGAAATAGAAAGTAAGGTAGAAAATAATAATTGAATTATTGTTGTAAGTATGACATGTGAATCTTATTAATATAAAAATAATAAAATATTTTTATTTTAAAAAATGTGTAATTTGTAATGAGATACAGGTACCCAATAAGAAAATTGTGTAGTTAGTAAATTGTGTAGTTTGTAGTTTACTGGAGAGAGTATATCTTTTGCTTTTCCACGACATTTATTATTATGATTTAATCTCTTCATTGCAATTATTTTTCTAATACGTCCTACACAATTATGGTTTCACTTTTATTTTTTTGGTAAAGTTGTTTTATTCTTTTTATCTTTTTTTCATGTAATTCTTTTCAAGCATGTCACGGAAAATAAATGGCTACTTTTTATGAAATAATTATAAAATTGATAAGAAAAAGTGGTGAAAAATTATAGAATTCCACATGCGCACACAAAAAGTAGTTATAGAAATTTTAAATTAAGATTATACATCTTTTATATAAATGAATATTTTATTACTAGATATTGGTAGTCCGCAATTAAAATTGTCAGTTTCACAATCTTAAATCTTATTGCTTTAAGTCGTAAACTCATGATGAGTAGAAATTTTACTATTAAAAGTGACATCCCGCGCTTTGTAAAAACATGTCACATATTTGATGCATAGTAATTTAATAATTTCGGATAGAAAATTGATGTGCAATATATTGATAGCTTATGTTATTATTTATCTTTGTTGATAATCTTTTGCTTCCTTTTTTTAGTTGTTAAAGAGTCTTTTGATTCATTTCCTATCTCTGAGAGCCACGATACTTTCAAAATGTTAAAATTATATTTGTCAAGATATTTCGTCTTTGTACGTGTGATTCTGATTAATATGACTCGTGCCTGGTAGGCTATTTCACAGTAGATGATATTGCAATGTTTTGGAAGTACATTTAAAAAGTTCACTTTCTACCAAAGTGTCTTAATTAGTAGAGTTCTCAAATTCAGAAATAAGTGCATTTAGTAGATTTCCTGAATGTCGATATAAATTGGTATTCAAGCTACGCTTGGAGTGACATTCGTTCGCCCTAAAACATGGTCAAATGAAGTCTACGGTGGAAGATAGAAGATGGTGAAAGGATTAATGTATGGTCTGAAAGTTGAATCTCAAGCCGGATCATATTCGCAATGGTTTCCAAACTTATACACAATCACATTAGTTCTCGTACTGGAAACACTTTTTTCTTAGGTTGTACTTATTGTTACCATATCCTTAGTAACACTCAGTTTACGATCACTACAATAAAGATGACTTTTTTCGACACTTATTTACCAACACTTCTATAAATGCCGTGAATTTATAGCGAATGTCGCTAAGTTACGACACTTTTCATTAAGTGCAGTTAAATTACGGCACTTTTTATCAAGTATCGCTAATTTTCGGCACTTTCTAATATGTGCCGCAAAATTTTTGACAATTTTTAATCAGTGTCACTAATTTTTGGTATGTTTTAATTAAGTGCCTCAAATTTACGATATTTTTTGATAAGTGTCACTAATTTTTGGCACTTTTTAGTAAAGTGTCGCTAACAATAGGAGGATTATTCTTACATTTTCTTAAATTTTCAATTCAATCATATTTTTCATGTAACTTGTCGTCAGTTTATTATTTATATTGGATTTATACAATTACAATCATAAAAATGCATTGTATATGCTTATGTGTACTAATAAATACTTATGAGTGAATATTTATATCAAATAACGCTTTAGCTTAGCAGTAGGGCGCTTGATTAATATCCATAAGGTTATGAGTTTAAATTTAGGTAAGTATATTTTATTTTTATCTAGAATATGGCACTTTAAAAGTGTCAAAAAAAAATATGCCCTCAAAATTTGCGGAACTTCTAGAAGTGCCGCAAAAAAATTGGCACTTTTTTAGTGCGTGAAAATATTGCCGATACCATTTTTTTCAGCACTTTTTTCGTGTTTGATACTTTTTTAAAAATGCCGTTAGAAGACATACATATATATAAATATATATCTATATTATAAATCACACCATTGTTTTGAACAGTGGTGTGAATAGTTTCATCCGCGAAAATGACCATTTTGCCCTCACTATTCACTCCCTTTCCCATTTCGCCCTTAAAAAAAAATTATAAAATTTTTTTTTTAAAAAAAAATGTGGCCTTGGACACGGGCATATTTAAAAAAAAAAAATTAAATTAAAAAAAAATAAAAAAAACAAAAACAAAATACAGCCCAGAAAACATGAACAAAGAAGATAGTATGCAATAATATATCAACTGATTTTTGTTACTTTGATTCATGAACCCTGACTTTTGTTATATATTTATACATAAACATATATATAAGGTTGAAGTGCATAGAACACTTCAACAAGCCCATTTTCCCTCCAAACAATGGATGTTTCTAGAATATTAGTTTGTTTCAAATCAACTAATAAAGAAAATAATTAATGTCTTTAATTAACCTAATTACCCTTTTCTCTCCCGTATTAATTAAATGCAAATGAAGTATTACTTCTTTCTTTTAGTCACTATAGCTAAACCCATTTTTCACAAATTAATAAATATCATTGGTTTGCAAACTTTTAGTTTTGCAAGTAACAATGAAATATGACAAAAAAAAAAATAATGGTAAAAATACATTTAGAAAAATATTTTGAGACAAAAAAGATAATTTATCTTGGACATGAAATTTTTCATTTAATAAAATGATATTTTTGACTTAATATAAATTTTAAAATTCTATCTTGAATACAAATTGTATAATATTAGTATTTTTAGGTTTTAAAATTATAAAATATGTTTTATTCTTAAAATAATATAAAAATATATATGTGTAACTATTTTATTTAGTTTATGTTATTTATCAAAGTTTTTTGATTGTGCGTTTAACACACGGGTGGTGTTAGACTAGTTTGTCATAGTGGATGATACTCGCGCTGCCATTATAGTAACCAATTGTTTGTTATGGGTTGCTCGGTTTTTTTAGCTGTCTTTTTATTTGGGATTGGAGAGTTTTTTTTTTTAAGGCAAGCTAGATCTAGTTAGAGCCGTCAAGTTGGGACGGTTTCGTCGGGACGCCCCGCCCCGCCATACAAATGGGACGGGATGGGACGAACTATAGGGATGGCCAAAACCAGTCCGGGCCCAATTTCGGTTCGAAAACCGCCGGTTCCGGTTCGGCGAAATGGTGACCCTTAACCGGCCCGGCCTAACCTCGGTTCCGGTTACTCCGATTTCGGTTTTCTCCCCGGTTTGCTCCGGTTTCGGGCTTTTCCGGTTCGGTTCCATTGAAAAACAAGGAATTTCCGTCTGATTCACGGTTTCGATTCCGGTCCGTTTCACCATTTTTGTGACCCTTAACCGGCCCTTATCCAAATTGGTTCCGGTTTTCGTGGCGGTTCATGGCGGTTCCGGGCTTTTCCGGCTTTTCGATTTCGGTCTGATTTCGATCTATGCATTATTTGCTATTTGGGGTGATTATGTGTTTATTTGGTCATTTCCGTGATTTTAGATGTTATTAAATTGATTTTGAATATATAATGTCTAAATGAGGGAAATGCAAATTTATGTGCTAAGGTTATAACATTTGAAATTTTAAATGAAAATGTTATAAAAAAATTGAGAAGCTTGAAAGTAAATATAAAAATAAGATGGTTGATTGTAGATTTTCAAATTTGGAGAAGCTTAATTAGAAATTGTTTATATAAATCCTTTTACAAAAGATTCTCCCAGAAGCTTTCTTTCTCCTCATTTCTTTTCTTTCTCTCTCAGCTTACTTTTCTTTCTCTACGTATAGTTCCATAAACCTAGGGTTATCTTCAAAAATTCGCAGAAAATCATCCGTTGCTCCGTTTCAAATTCTGATTTCATATTTGTGATCAGTGAGTTGATTAGAACAAGAATAGCCGATTAAATCATCTTTTTATTTCGACAAATTTTGATAAGTTATTATGATTTCTTTCAATAATTGTTCATTTTATGTTTAATGATGATATTATTAACATGTAAATGGTTCTTAATATTTTTTGGGTATTTTAATTGGGTTGGAATAAAAGAAAAATGGATTGTGAAGGGAGTATGATACGGTTTTGGTTTTGGGTTGAAGGTAAAACAAGGCTAGAAAATGCATTCAATAATTAGAAATTAGTTGCTGCAATTAGCCTTGTGGAATCTGATGGAAATTGACTTACTTGCCTAGCAAAAGGTGAACTTCCTTCAAGCAGTTGACGTAATTATGCTCAAAAAATTTAAAGGTACCATCTTTCTAGTAATAAACACAATAGTTCAGTGTTTATTTTATTATTATTATTTTAATTAAATTCTGTTCAAAATATTTAATTGGCCCAAAATAATATTGGGAAGGACTTTAAATATTGCCATAAAAATGGTTGGAAGGCAATTATGAAACATGAGTCAAAGTTAATAAAACTTGGTAAATTATTATGAAACTTTTATGTAAGGTGGTTATTGTCATATTGTGAACGCGTATGGTTACTTATATTATATTGTATCCTTACGTGATGACCTGTATAGGGTTATTTGTTCTTAGTGCATAAAATGTGTAGTGCACTATTTACTTGGTTTGGACAGGAGTGGTAGTACCCTGTTACTGGTTTCCATATTGTGTAATGAAAAGGTAGGACTTATGTGATATACTTGGTGCTATAAGTGCTTACCTGTTCATAGTTGGTTGTGCACATAGTGTTTAAATACGTGTTGCACTGTTTCATTTGTTGAGCATGAGAATTAATACCATGTCATTACATTGTTGAAATTCAATAGTGTTGAAATGTATGTGCACTATTGTGATTGGGTTAACATGAGTTGCAGTACCATGTTATATATATATGTGTTGATGTCCCATTGGATGGACTTAATTTCAGCTATCTGTTATGTGCTTGAATATGTTGTATCAGGATCTTCGGGGGTATAGGGAATACGATCACTTATGAGAAGATATTTCATAAGGTGCTTGAATGTCCTTATACTTGTACCGTTCACCCTCTTCTGTGGCCACGGATTGAGAGGTTCAGCTTCTATGGATATGTGCAGTCATGCCATAAGATAGCGATGCAGCTTATATGGATCTCTGAAAGGGGTCGTATAAGATGTGGATGTGCACTAGCAGTTCACAAAATGAGAGGAGTATGACTCCCGCCGTAGTACTACATATGATTCAGATGGAAAAAAGGTAAACGGAAAGGTAACGTAAAGTGTCTACTGTTTTTCCAATGTGGTTATTGAGCAACCTATTTGGTGTTGTATATTTGTTGAGCAACCTGTTTATGTGTTGCATCCTGTATGGCATATTATTGCATACATAATAGCTTGCTGAGATTTTATCTCACCCCTTCTCCCTTTATTGTTTTAGATCCCGCTGAGACAGGAGGACCGGACCGGTGAGGCCGGGGAGGAGTTTGGACTTCTTTTGGGGTTTGTCAGGGTATGTGTTGATTTGGGGAGTTGGGATTGTCATGGTTGTTATTCTTTTGGGAAAAGGTTTTGTATATAAAACTTTCATAAACAAGTTTCAGTTGAGTTGTGTTGTAATTCAGTTTGGGATTGGTTTGTTTTATGGTTGGCTTGTGTAAACCTTTCCAGTTGTATAGTTTATAAAAAAAGGTTGTGTTTGGTTTAAACAGGTTGATATATCGCCTCCGAGTAAAGAGGTTATTTTGAAATTGTTTTGTAAAAAGGGTTGTTTACTTTTCAAGTTAAAGTAAAGAAAAGTTTTTTTAAAAAGGGTATTTTGGGACTCTCCATCCTGGGACACGAGTTTATAGGTCTCGGGAGTTGGGAGGAGGCCACAGTTTGGCCATCCTTAACGAACTATTTTAGTCCCGTTTCGTCCCGTTCCCGTCACGGGATAACTTAGTTTCGTCCCGTCCCATCCCGTTATCCCGTATTGATCTCAGATATGCTTAGGTACCACCTTTAGGTATTATAAGTTTTTAGGAAAAACATAAATAGGAGTATGCTATAAGAACATTAGGACCTGGACCTTTCACAAATGCACATTTGATAATGATATTTAAACTTTCATGTTTCTTCCAATAATTTTGAAAGAATAAAAACGACTTGGAATGTTACAAATTGGGTACCAAGGGGGGCTAAATTTTGATCTAATTTGTGTAGCTAAGAAATCCAAATACTTGTTTCTCAAGCGATAATTTATTTCCGTGTATAGGCTTCAATAAAATACAGTAGTTGAGTTAAAGGAGCTGTCAGTAAACTGAATGAAAGGTCTTAAAGTTGTTTGGATTTCTTCCGATAATGTTAAAAGTTTGTGAACTATTGGAGCTTTTATGCCATTTTCGTGCTCCTATTTTAACATTTGTTTCCCTGGAACATTTCAATGGTCGTTCTTAATGGCGATATTTACGTTCCATGAGAAGAAAGACAAAACTTTGGGACTTCTTGCTTTAGTCAACGCTTATCCCTCCTAGTCAACGGGTCCGCATTGTCCTGTGGGATCCCGCGTCCCGCAAATGGGACAGGATGGGACGGAGTATTTTAGTTCCGTTCCGTTTTGTCCCATCTCGTCTCGTCCCGTTTCCGTCGTGGAACAACATAATTTCGTCTCATCCCGTCCCGTATTCCCGAATTGACATCTCTAGATCTAGTATCCAAGTCAAACACCTTTAATTGTACCAATTCAATCATGAACATTGAAAAAAAAAAGTTTCATTTTCTAAGGCCCCTTAGCCCAAACAAAAACTTGTATAAATCCACCTAATTTACTAAATTTCACATACACCCAATACCCAAATAAAATTCCTTAAAATCCAACAGACATCCCTCTCACATATAAACCCCTCCCCTCCACATCTCCTTTAATTCACACCTCAATCAACACACACACACACACACACACGCACTAGGGATGGTCTTTGCAATGGAACAAGATTAAGAGTAGTTCGATGTGGCCAACGTATTATTGAGGCTGAAATCTTGACGGGAGATAAAGCAGGCAATTTGGTATTTATACCAAGAATTTCTCTTACGCCTTTTTCGACCGAATTTATTATTCCAATTACAAGGCGTTAATCTCCAATTAGGTTGTGCTTTGCAATGAGTATAAATAAGTCACAAGGTCAATCTGTTAAATTTGTCGGCATTGATCTTCGGACACCGGTGTTCACTCATGGCCAATTATATGTTGCTTTATCAAGATGTACTACATTCAGTAGGATAACGATTCTCATTCCATCACCATCGGAAGATGACACATCCACAACAAATATTGTTTATCCTGAAGTGCTTCTGTAAACCATATAGCTTAAGTGATACGGTAAATAGTTATTATATTCGCATAATTGTTATATTTACTCAACTCTATTACTGTCTATATATCGCTAATATAATTTTAATTTTTGATACAATCCGTGTTTGACATAGGTGAATAGAGATGTAGCTGATGATATGATTGTAGATGTAGTTGAATATACATTTGAAGATGTAGTTGAAGATACGGTTGAAAATGTAGTTGAAGATGTTGTTGAAGCTAATATGTACGATGATATTTGAGATGATCCCACATTTCTCGCTGAAGCGGTATATGTTACATATATATACTCGAATATAATTCATCATTCATAGCTATATAAATGTGTTTCTTATCTATTTTTGTCTAAGTGCAGGAAGCAGTAGCTAGAAGAGTTGAAGAAAGTTTTGCAGCTGCCAATGTAGTCGAAGAGGAACCAACGGATTAATCTTTTATTGTTAACAAATGTTAATCTAATCCTATATTATTTTCTCTAAATAATTTTTGATTGTTTGTCTTCGAATAATCGAGGTGTAGAACGCTTTTCATTTATTTATCGTTTCTAAAGTTCATTTTTCAAGGGTTCATTATTTTTTCCTTTAACTTTTTGTTGGGTACCATTTGGGTTTGAAGACCGATAATTATACACTTGAGATGAAGCAACCAGTCATTCCCTCCATCTCTCTCCTTTCTCTTTCTCTTTTCCTTCACCGGAAACTTTTAGTCGGGTTTCATATGATTTTTTTTAAAGGTTGCTCCCATATTAATTTATTTCTTGAAGGTTTACATTGACAAATTCAAGTGTGTTTTTGCTCTCACTCCCGACTCCAAGGTAAAGATTTTTTTATATCTTCAACATTATCTCACAAAAAACTCAGTATTTACCTTTTTGTTACATTCTCATTTTACTTTTTCTGAATATCTGATTTTATTTTTAATATGTGCTTCCAATGGTTTCTCAGGTACTCTCTTTCAAAAAGTTTCGATTCCCAGGTAAATATCTTTGCACTTCATATATTTGAAACGGTTTAAAATTACATTTAAAACGTCATATAGTTAGCATGCGATTTCAGTTTTCCCGCGTCTTTCTCTTTCCATACTGTCTCCCTTTTCATACTATACTGACCCGTGCCAATGGCACAGGCTTTTGAGTACTAGTCCTGAACATTGAAAAAAAAGTTTCATTTTCTAAGGCCCCTTAGCCCAAACAAAAACTTGTATAAATCCACATAATTTACTAAATTTCACATACACCCAATACCCAAATAAAAATTCCTTATAAATCCAACACACATCCTTCTCACATATAAACCCCTCCCCTCCATATCTCCTTTAATTCACACCTCAATCAACACACACACGCACTAAATCTGTCTCATGACTCTCACCTTCGATCATTCTTCGGCGAAATGTCTCACATCCGGTCAATTCTCGTCGGCGAACTACCCCTTTCCACCTCCCGGTCTCTCTTTTTCCATCTTCTTCTCATGAGCATATGCTTTTACCGACGGTGCCTACGATCTCCAATCATGTTCTTCAGATCCGTTCAAATCCGTCGATTATTAATCAAATTCGTCGATTTTCGACCAAATATATACCAGATATACCCTAGACATGTGTCAGATCTTTCCCAAATATATACCACCAGAAATGAGAAATAGATTATCATGATTTATATATTATGATCTATATTTCAATATCATCTTTAAATGTTGAATATTCTGATGGTAACCACAAAGATATTTGCGAATAGGACAAACAACACACACTCCAAGAAAATCATGTTGAAACTTTTTATTATTTTATAAAAAATGTGAAAATTGTGTACTCTTAGGGGCCGTTTGGTTCGGTGGAAAAAAAGTGAAGGAATGGAATGGTCAATGGAATTGAATTCCTGAAGGAATTGGAATGAAAAAAAACTGGTCAAACCCCTCCGTTTGGTTGGCACAGAATGGAATGAAATTGTCATTCAATTCCTTGGCAAATCATGTTTGGTTTGAAAATACAAATTATAGGAATGGAATGAAAGCATATAAAATGACCAATTTATCCTTCTTTAATTTTTTTTTTGTGGGGTGGGATGGGGGGAGGACAGGGGGTATGCAAAATTTATTTTTTTTTTTTGTGGGGTCGGGGCTGGATGGGGGGTAGGGCAGGGGGGTATAAAAAATTGTGGGGGTGGGGTAAAGGGGGTATGCAAAAAAAAAAAAATCGTGGGGAGGGTGGGGCCGGATGGGGGTAGTAGGCGCAGGGTATGAAAAAAAAAAATTCGTGGGGGGTGGGTTGGGTGGGGGTTGGATGGGAGGGGGGTAGGGCAGGGGGTATGAAAAAAAATTAAAAATTCGTGGGGTGGGGGATTTGTGGGGGGGGGGGTAGGTGGGGATATTTTGATCAATTTTTTTTTTTTTAAATTCCATTGCCAAGGAAATTGGCCATTCCTCTCCTATATGGAAGGAATGACAAATTCCTTTGTAGGAAGGAATTCATCATTCAATTGGAATGAAAAAAATTAAAAAGCTTCAACCAAACAAGGCAAAGGAATTGGGGGTATGAAATTGGGCATTCCATTCCCCCACTTTACCCCCAACCAAACGCCCCCTTATACCTAAGGTTAGGGGAGTAAATGGTGCAGATTAGGGAGATTTAGAAGCTGAACCATCGAAAATCTCAAACTGAATCAAATCAAACCGTTGTATTTTAATTTGATTCGGTCTAAACTACAGTAGTCTGATTCATCGAGTCAGACCGCGGTTCAAATCACAGTCCACACCACATTATCATGTTCACTTAAAAAAATGTAGACTTATACGCATAAAGAACACCTTAAAAACACAATTACAACATTGAAGAGTAAATTGAAATTAGTACAACTGTAAGTGTGAATATACTTAAACTAGTAGCAATTGTTCTCTGCTATATGCACATTCCTCTTAATAGTTAATATTACTCTTGATTGTGTCATAAAAACCTGATGTAGAATTTCTATTCGCTCGCTCAGAAGCTTTGACAAATGATCAATCAATAGAATTAAATGATTCGACTAAAACAATTCCTTTGACCGAAATGACAGAATGAATCCAATACATATTCATTGAGGTTGGGAAATCATGAGGCCTAGTTACACAAATTCATTTATTTAGGTTGGTAAATCATGAACCATCTTGAAACGGTTAATTTCAAATCAAATCGAACCGTATATTTGCTAATTTTTAAGATCGAGTCTGATGTGCCATAACAAAATATGCCCGATAAATGCTTACCCGGCCCAAGTCCAAATATGGTCTATACGGGCCCATACATCGTGAGGATATCGTCAAAGTTGATTACTCTATGATTGGTCTAAGTCATGTTTTTAGTTATGGTTAAGGCCTGATTCCCGCCTAAGGCTTAATTGTCGTCATGCAACAAGTGGTTTGTCGCATGTATGGCCATCCCGCATGTCCCGAATGTGCCTTGTATGGCCTTCCCGCATGCCTTCCCGCATGTCCCGCGTGTGCCTTGTATGGCCTTCCCGCATGTCCCGCGTGTGCCTTGTATGGCCTTCCCGCATGCCTTCCCGCATGTCCCGAATGTGCCTTACATGGTCTTCCCGCATGTCTTCCCGCATGTCTGATGTTGAGTCTTGCAGCAAGTTGATGTCTCCAGGTACGGAACGTGCCACGTGTCAAGATTTTGGCCCTGACCTTATCCAAATGAAATCTTTTGATAGATTTTCCCCCCATTGAATGGCTGACACGTGTAAAGTAAGGATAAGATGATAATGATGAGTCATGGGTCATATAAATACTCCTTCCCTTCATTTTCAAAGGTATGTCTCAAATTCAAGCTTTCTCTCTCCTCTCTCTCTCTCTCTCTCTAGAAATATATGATAAATTGTTATGAATCGGATTGATGATTCTCACGCCGGAGGGTTTGTGGGGGGAAAACCCCCCACCCCTAACGGTGTTTTATGTTGTAGGTCCCATTTGAGATCAGATCCGTCGGAGCATGTTTTTCCGGTCCGGCCGCCGCCGCTACCCCGGTGAGTTTCCTATGCACCATTTTTTATGGTAGCATCAGATGGTTCCGTTGCCGGGACTGACATTTTTCGGCAAGGTTAGGCCGGAATAGAGGAGCCGAAGGTATCAATTTAGACTGCAGTGGGGGTAGCAGCAGGTGGCAGCAGTCGGAGTTCGCCGGAGTTAGCCGGAATTTGGAAATCAAAGTTTTCCGTCTGTTCTGGGCAGAGTAAAGTCAGATCTAAATAGGGATGCCCAAAGCTGTTAAGGCTTCACAGGAAGAAAAAGAGAGGGAAAAGGTGGAGGAGTAACGGATCTGGGAATACCAACGTCGCCGGAGGAGCTATTCGCCGGAAAAAATGAAGGGAAAAGTAGAGAGAGAAAGCTAAAAAAATAAAAAAATAATAAATCGTAAAGACAGTTCATCTCGTTTCTCGCGTGGCTCAGAAATCGCAGTACAGAAGTCGTAAAATGAAAAAGTAATGTCGCAAGAATATGTCACTATGTTAAACCGCAAAATGAAATTGGGAATTGTTGAAATAGTGAAATTGAAGGGGCGAGAAACAGAGAAAAGAGATTTAGGTCGCCAATGAGATGTCGCCGGACAGAGAGCAAATCGCTTGAGCCAACTAGAAATTGAACTGGGAATTGCAAAGCCCAAGTCGCAAAAAGCGGAAATGACGGGAATTGAAATCGAAAAGATTGAAAAATAAAGGAAACTTACAGATTATCTCGCCGGTTGATTGTCGCCGGGGGAGGGAGATTGGGTTTGAGAGAGATCCGGGTTGCGGGAGGTTGAACTTGTCGCCGTTCGAGTTGTCACCATAGGGAGAGATCGCGTTTGGACCAGATCGAGAGTGATAAAGGGAATCGAGAGTGGAGCAGCTTAGATTGTCGTTAGACAGGATGTCGCCATTTTATTTTTGTCATCAGGAGTGGATTTCGCCGGGAATTGTGGAATTCTGAAATGGATAGATGTCGCTCCATTGAAATCACAAAAATTTGTTTCTAAAAGTTTAACTGACCCTTGGATTCTCGGATTTGGGAGCGGAAGTCGCCGATTTTGAGGCAGCAGTTTGAGGTCGCCGGGAACAAATAGTGAAGTCGCCATTAGTGTTGACAGCTTGGAAGTCGCCGTTTCGTTCAAGGTAAGCGGGAAGAAGCCCGAAATCGCCAAAGCCAAGAGCGTGAGTGAGGGAAGCACCGTCGCTGATGTCGCTGGCTCGTAATATCGAGAGGGAGAGAAGCGGGAGTGGTGAAGGAGCAAGAGCTGATTGTCGCCGTGAGTCAGTGCGACCTAGGTTGTCGCTCCTATTCCGGGCGAAGGGTGGAGGGTCGCTGTGAGCAGAGGTAATGAGGGTATTGTATCTTGGAGATCGCCGGGAAGAAGAGTAGCCGCTTGGGAAGTTGCCGGTGAGAGAGGAACGCCAACAGAGGGTAAATCGCCCGAGTAAAATAAGAAATTGAAATCGGAAAGTGCAAAATCCAAGGGCTTTCCAGAAAAATAGTAATGGAAAGATCGCCATCTCGTTTGGAATCAAGGTCCTACCTGATGTCGCCGTTTGAGGAATGTTTCCGGTGGATGATGTCGCCGTTTGAGAGACGGCCGTTTTGGGACAAGTTGCCGTGGGAATAGCAGCGTTAGATGTCGCCAAGAAGGGGTATCGTCGAAGTCAGAGGAGGTCGCCGTAATTGTCGCGAGGGCTGCTGAGATTGTAAGTAAGTGAAAGATGAGTGAGAATTCAAGGGAAAATGGAAAAAGAAATGGGTTGTTGAATGGAAACTGGAAGGAAAAGAAAAGGAAATAAAGTGAATTTGTTTTAAAAGGGAAACGTGTGGTGATAGAAAAAGTAAAAGTCATTTGGGCAAATCATATTATGTGGACGGAGAAGAAGCACGTGGGCATTATCTTGGGTGATAGTTTTGTTAACATGGAAGGATATGTCAACGAACTCTCGTTAAATCTTCCGTTAAGTTCTCAACGGAATATCGTTAACCTCCGTCAGGTCGTCTCTTCCCATCTTTTATATTCATGTTAAATGATTTTTTATGAGCACATTATTTGAGAATATGAATGCATGCTTGCTTAGAAATGATGTTACGTAGCAAAGTTAAATGTGTTCTCTGTTTATTATGTTCACGGGATGCCGCATGTTTCAAAAAGTTATCGAAAAGTTAAAGTTTGGCGGGATGTCGCCGTTTGAAAAATTTTAGAAAAGGTGAAGTTTGGCGGGATGCCACATGTTTCAAAAGTTTTTGAAAAGTTAAAGTTTGGCGGGATGCCACATGTTTCAAAGTTTTGAAAGTTAAAGTTTGGCGGGATGCCGCAGTTTGAAAAGTTAAAGTTTGGTGGGATGCCATGTTTTAAATTTTTGGCGAAGAATACGTTTTTATGCCACATGTTTCAAAAGTTTTTGAAAAGTTAAAGTTTGGCGGGATGCCGCATGTTTCAAAGTTTTGAAAGTTAAAGTTTGGCGGGATGCCGCAGTTTGAAAAGTTAAAGTTTGGTGGGATGCCATGTTTTAAATTTTTGGCGAAGAATACGTTTTGAAAAGTTTTTTAAAAAAAAAAAAAAAAAAAAAAAAAGGTAGGGCTGGCATCCCGAACTGCATGTTGGGCTCGCATCCCGAACTGCTTATGTTCCAAAGTTGATGATGCTGCCCCAAGGTTGATAAAGCTGCGACAAAGATTGATAAGGCTTGAGTTGCTGATTTGATGTTGCTGGGATATGGGCTGACATCCCGAACTGTTGGGCTGACATCCCATGCTGTCAGGGATATGGGCTGACATCCCATGCTGTCAGGGATATGGGCTGACATCCCGAACTGTTGGGCTCGCATCCCTAATCGGGATCGAGAGAAGTGGCCGGCATCCCGAACCGGCTGGGCTCGCATCCCTAACTGTCTGAGAGAAGGGCTGGCATCCCGAACTGTTGGGCTCGCATCCCTAACTGTCTGAGAGAAGGGCTGGCATCCCGAACTGTTGGGCTCGCATCCCTAACTGTCTGAGATATGCGGTGTCTTGGTTAGAGACCAAGGCACCAAATGGATGCGGCGTCTTGGTTAGAGACCAAGTCGCCCAAAAGGGATGCAGTGTCTTGGTTAGAGACCAAGGCACCAAATGGATGCGGCGTCTTGGTTAGAGACCAATTCGCCCCAAAAAGGGATGCGGTGTCTTGGTTAGAGACCAAGGCACCAAATGGATGCGGCGTCTTGGTTAGAGACCAATTCGCCCCAAAAAGGGATGCCCGATAAATGCTTACCCGGCCCAAGTCCAAATATGGTCTATACGGGCCCATACGTCGTGAGGATATCGTCAAAGTTGATTACTCTATGATTGGTCTAAGTCATGTTTTTAGTTATGGTTAAGGCCTGATTCCCGCCTAAGGCTTAATTGTCGTCATGCAACAAGTGGTTTGTCGCATGTATGGCCATCCCGCATGTCCCGAATGTGCCTTGTATGGCCTTCCCGCATGTCCCGAATGTGCCTTGTATGGCCTTCCCGCATGCCTTCCCGCATGTCCCGCGTGTGCCTTGTATGGCCTTCCCGCATGTCCCGCGTGTGCCTTGTATGGCCTTCCCGCATGCCTTCCCGCATGTCCCGAATGTGCCTTACATGGTCTTCCCGCATGTCTTCCCGCATGTCTGATGTTGAGTCTTGCAGCAAGTTGATGTCTCCAGGTACGGAACGTGCCACGTGTCAAGATTTTGGCCCTGACCTTATCCAAATGAAATCTTTTGATAGATTTTCCCCCCATTGAATGGCTAACACGTGTAAAGTAAAGATAAGATGATAATGATGAGTCATGGGTCATATAAATACTTCTTCCCTTCATTTTCAAAGGTATGTCTCAAATTCAAGCTTTCTCTCTCCTCTCTCTCTCTCTCTCTCTAGAAATATATGATAAATTGTTATGAATCGGATTGATGATTCTCACGCCGGAGGGTTTGTGGGGGGAAAACCCCCCACCCCTAACGGTGTTTTGTGTTGTAGGTCCCATTTGAGATCGGATCCGTCGGAGCATGTTTTTCCGGTCCGGCCGCCGCCGCTACCCCGGTGAGTTTCCTATGCACCATTTTTTATGGTAGCATGAGAGTCAACCACTTATACTTAAAAATCGAACAAAATTGCATAAACTTCGGTTCGGTCTCAAATTGTGATATCCCCATCTCATATTGAAAATATGTGAAAATTTAATGTAGTTAAATTTACAAGTTTTTGATCTGGCTTGAAAAAACAAAACAAAAACATAAGAGAGGTCGTTAGCAAATCTATATATATATATTAAAGTTGGTGAGGAGGGTTATGGCTTCGCCACGTGGACAAGTTTAGGCAAACTCTTGATTTTGGAGAAGCCACGTCATCACTATCCCAAAATCTATATGACTTTTGATATTCTCCTTATTAGCTAATACTATTAGTTAATAATAATAGTTATTATATAGGTTAACTATTACTATTAATAATATTAGTTAACTATAATAGTTACTTCCTCCGTCCCAGACCAAGGGTTCATCTTTCCCTTTTGGGACGTCCCAGACCAAGAGTTCATTTCCAAAAAAGGAAAGTTTTTGAATATATTAATACCCTTATCATCTTCATATATTTACAAAAAAACCATTCATTATATCCTTATACATTCTCTCTCCTATTTCCTACCACACATTTAACTACTATTCCTCCCACTCATTCTCTCTCCTATTAAATATTTTTAACTTTTACATTCTCTCTCCTATTCCCTACCACACATTTAACTTTTACATTATCTCTCATATTTCCTACCACACATTTAATTACTATTCCCTATCTCACATTTAACTTTTATTCATTTTTTAAAAAACTTCTTAAAAAGCGTGAAATCCCCCCCATATACCCTTGGTCTGGGATGGAGGGAGTACTTTATAAGTTAACTATTACTATTAATTGTATTAGTTAACTATAAGGGCAACTCCAATGGTGGTCCTAGTCCTAAGAGTCCTAAAATCAAATTTTGATACCCATGGAGACTTTTTGCATGGTCCTAAAAAATTATCTCCAACAATGGGTATCAAAAATTAGGTACCAAATTATTTTTTTTTAAGTTAATAACTTTATTAATATTTTTAATATGATAAATAATTTTGAAATATAATAATTATTTTAATTAGTTATTTCAAAAAATAAAATTTTATAAATAATTTCGAAATATAATAATTATTTTAATTAATTATTTTTTTATAAAATTTTATAAATAATTATATAAAAATTTAAATAAATTTAAATCAAAAATCAAAATTTTTATGTATAATTAAATAAATTTAAAAAGAAGTAGAACAAATGTAGAAAGAAAATGAAAAAAGGGTGTATGGAAAAATATGAAGTAGCAAAGTCCTAAGCAAAGTCCTAAATATGGTACTTTGCTAAGGACTTAATCAAAATTTGATACTTCTAGTTTTTGCCATTGGAGATGCAAGGATCTTTGTGTGGGTATCAAAAATAGGTTTTAGGACCATTGTTGGAGTTGCCCTAATAGTTACTATATATGTTAACTATTACTATTAATAGTATTAGTTAACTATAATAGTTACTATATATGTTAACTATTACTATTAATAGTATTAGTTAACTATAATAGTT
Organism: Adenophora triphylla var. japonica; assembly: GCA_022495995.1. Taxonomy (NCBI): domain Eukaryota; kingdom Viridiplantae; phylum Streptophyta; class Magnoliopsida; order Asterales; family Campanulaceae; genus Adenophora; species Adenophora triphylla. The sequence goes on along the minus strand of JAFEMH010001710.1, from coordinate 371,160 downwards.
ACTTTATAAGTTAACTATTACTATTAATAGTATTAGTTAACTATAATAGTTACTATATATGTTAACTATTACTATTAATTGTATTAGTTAACTATACTAGTTACTATATAAGTTAACTATTACTATTAATAGTATTAGTTAACTATAATAGTTACTATATATGTTAACTATTACTATTAATAGTATTAGTTAACTATAATAATTACTATATATGCTAACTATTATTATAAATAGTACTCCCTTCGTTTCTAAAATTTTGTCCCATTTGACTTTTTTGTTGAACTTTGACCACAAATTTATGAGAGATTAATCATGTTCATGAAATTCTAAAAGTTGTTGTTGATAATATTATTAATGGTGAATCAATAGAAATTTTTAGAATTTCATGAACATAATTAAATTGTCATATATTTGTGGTCAAAGTTCAACTAAAAAGTCAAATGGGACAAACTTTTAGGGACGGAGGGAGTATTAATTTACTATATAGGTTAAGTAATAGTATTATAGTTACAATATATGTTAACTATTACTATTAATAATATTAGTTAATCATAATAGTTACTATATATATATCAAAGCAGGTCGTTAATAATGCCAATGAGCATTTAGTTTAAAGACGTACTTTTTTTCGGGAAGGTTAAGGGTTGAAACCCCCTACATTATATTTAAAATGTTGTAATTTGAAAAGAAATAGGTTGTTAGTTTTTTCATTCACTTTGTTAACGTCCATAAAAAATATTGCATACTGACATAAATTATGACATCAAAAATAAATGACATAAAGTATGAACATAAAAAATAAAATAACAAAAATTGATATATTATTAGTTACAATGCAATTTTTATTAAACTTATGTACAACAAAATTATTAAAATTGAACATAATTTTTCTAACTTTATAAATGTTAATATTTTAATTCATTTATAACATACTTATATTTTAAAAAATAAATCATGATATTAACAAATTAGTTTTTCGTGCTAAGCACGAGTTACCTGCTAGTTTAAAACGATGGCACCACAGTCCTGAGCGAGGGCAAATGGAGTAAAATCTAGGGTTTACAGCAAAGTTACAAAATTGAAAAGCAAGGGTTTAAGCCAAAATTGGGGAAATCAATTACTGAGACACATCACCCTTCAAGTTTCTGATTACCACTGCCGAAGACGACGGCATCATCTTCATCGTCAGCTCACAAGCCCACTGCCCAAAACTGGCCTGGCGATGGCTCCACTCCTAACATGGCCTCGCTATATAATCCAGAGCTATATACGCCAGAAACTCGAGTATTCCGTCTCCCTCAGCGTCCAGGTTATTCCCCTCTCACCGCTTCCCGCTCCATCGTTTTCACAGACAATCCCCCTCCCCCACATGATTATTTTCCGATTTTTTTTTTCCATATTTGTATTTACATATGATTAGACATTTCCATAGATTGTGTGGCTATATGTTGCAGATGGGGTTTTGTTATTTTTAAGAAATTTACTGTATATATATATTTTTAATTAAATTTTTTAGAATGGTTTGATCTCTAGCGTTGTTCACTTAGTAAATTAGGTTCAACTTGAAATGTTGAATCTCAAGTCTTGACAAATGAGGACCCTTTCATTATGCTTTTTATTTCTTACATTTGTCAATGATCATGCCAGGTATTAGTGGGTTCTGGGGTTTGGTTTGTTTGAGTGTGTTCTCAGTAGTTTTCATTTACGGAAACCATTGGGAATTTGAGTGTATTTGCATTGTTGTCACCCATGAGCCATTATGGTATTATTTAGGAAGTTTAGTTTAGAGACTCACGTTTCTCCAAATTCTTTTAAAATGCAGCTAGCAGCATTTGGCTGTTTATTCATTACATTTGTTAACGAGTGCGAAAGGCAGTATTAGTGGGTTTCCGGGATTTTTGTTTATGTGGGGGGTTGACATACGAGTCTCAAACTTCTAGTATGCAATAATGCAAGTATATTATACTATTAGGCTGCGTTTGGTAGTCAAGATTAGCCAACGGGATAGGATTAATAATACCACTAAATTTTAGGAAGGTATTTGATAGGAAATAAGATCTTGGATTATTAATACACCTTACCCTGATTAACTCTCTAATACCCTCACTATTTATCCCCCTTGAGAGGAGGTATTAATAATACTGGCATTAAAGAATACCCGGAAACATTTAGACAAAAATGGCCCGTACGTTGTTCATCTGAGACAAAGGTAGCCTCTCTCTCTCTCTTCGACTTCTTAATTAGGCCAACAAACCCCTTCCCTTCTCATCCAACCCAGCAACACAATTGCAATACTTAGAGCACACTATTGAAGAACCATCATGACCATTTACTAGTTGCCACCATTGTTGCTTCAAAATCTCTTCGACCCCCTATTATATTTTGATCCCTCTCCATCATTGCCCCACAATAAACTTGCTATTTCATAGTGAAAGATCAAATCCTTGAAAGATTAAATCAATTTATGTCTTGCTTAAAAGTAGATCTGATATATTAGAAATGTCATGGATGTCCCCTTTATCTTGTTCCTTCTTCAGATTGCCGCAGATATGTGTTACGCTTGGAATCACAAAATAGATTATGAATCTCTAAACCTAACTTTCATCATATCGATTTTTTATTTCTCCTGTTTTTTCAATTTTTTTTTTTTTTTTTTGGGATTCCTGTTATCAAGAATGAAATTGGCGTTATCTTCCGAAATGTAAAAAAGTTTTGCCAGAAGATAGTTTTGGGGCATTTTGGTACTTTACCTTATAATCCAAGTTAGATAGGTGTGTGTTACATTGTTTCAACCAAACACAAATATTAATTTTATTTTGGGATAATTATGACCCTCCTTATTACTCACGGGACTAATAATCCTCGTCTTAATAATTATCCTTATCCCTTCCGGCAACCAAACGAGCACTTAGTTGATGATATTCATCCTTACTGGGACTGCATTAGGTTTTCATTCTCACCAAGCTCCTCCTTTTCAAGGAGTTGACTTGTTCTACTTGCTGAACGCTCAGGTCATTAGATGAATAGATATTTGGTTATCCCTCTTTCTCATAAAAACAGGACTGCTTCCTATCCTTCTGTCTCCGAACAAGAGCCAAATTTATAATTCAAGCTAGAAAATTTCATTTTTATGCATTTTTCCTTTCCAAAGGCACGATGTTACTCTTACATAGTTACTTGTTATACAGATAAAAAAGAAGAACTTAGTGCAATTATAAGAAATGTCTTAACATATGTATACTCCCTCCGCCCGTTTGAAGGTTCACTTATTTTCCAAAGGGGTGTCACATTTAAAGGTTCACATTTCTTAAAATTGAAACCGGACCCATTTATCATACTCACAACAATTATCCATTTACTCCACTTTCTCTCTCGTACCCAACTATATACACTCACTATACAACACCTCTTTCACCTTTTCCCTCAATTCTTGTGCCCAACTCAAATGGTAAACTTTCAGAAGGGGGTATTTAATATGGCCTTTAAAGTAGGAATAGTTCGAATAGTTCATGCCTGATTTACTTATTCATGATGGGTTCTTTATCAACAAGTGTACTACATCTCATAAGTAATTTCTCTGTTGACAAGTCAAACCTTTTAATATTGTAGCCTTTGCCTCTTTTGCATGTGTTTTATGTTGTTGCAGTTGATTTTGTAAAAATTGCATGGATAAGTTGGAGAGAGATAGACCGATAGATAAAATGTGGGTCCAACGAGAGAGAAATTGCAAACAATACCAATAATCACATCCCAGAAAACAAACTACACATCCAATCAGGGCCTTTATATGTTGAAATGGTAGACTATTTCACGCAGGGAGTATATTATGTCGATTCATTGGAACTTTTAACGGAGAAGGTTACCTATTTGTGTATCAACTTATCCATACCTCAGCTCGTAACTACTACTTGCTAGCCTTTATGCTTCACACACAAAGAAACATAAATTAAATATCAGATGTTTATTACGCCTTACACATTTTACGTTGTATCCCAACTTACTTGTGATAAGGTAGAAAAGTTCATTATAAAACTATGTTAAGCTACCTATACTTTGGCTTGAGCGAGATATTATAGTTGGATCCGTAATTTGAACCTATAATAAACTACGTTGGGCATGAATGCACATTAAGCTTGGCTTGAAATATTTAGCTTTGAAATACCAGGTTCTGGCATGCCCTAGTTAATTACAGGGCAACTTCCTCTAGGGTCCTTCACGCGAGATTTAAACCCAATGTATGACACATAATTTCAATAGTTCCAAAGACACCCCTCGTCTCTTATAATTGAATTATAAGACTACTTCGTCTCTTGTAATTGAATTATAAGAGTTTTTTTTTTCTTCCATTTTTCACATTATTAAACTCTAGTAATAAAATTACATATTTACAGGAAGCAAAAATAACTTTTATAATTTACACATTACAACTCGTATAGCTAAATTATAAGACCAATTCACCTCTTATAATTTAGCTATATGACAATATTTTCAACCAAATAATATATAAATTACAATAATAACCGTGAATTAATTTGATAATTTACACATTACAACTCTTTTAACAAATGTATTAGAGCAAAAATATATTTACAACAAACAAAACTAAATTATAAGAGCTAAAATCACTTATTTGCAGAAATCAAAATTGCTTGACCAGAGAATATCTCACTGCTGCTGTCAGGGACAACAAACAAAAGCAAAAAAGTTCAAAAGCCCTAAAAATTAAATACCATTTACAAACAACTCTGGAGAAAATGTATTTACAAACTTCATTAGTCTTTCACAACAGTCTGAATCTCGCCCATCATGATCCTGTTGCTCATGACATTGAAGCCTATTTGTAAGGACGGCTGGAGGAGATGATCGGAGCTGGGTTGTCTAGGGTTTCGTGAGATCTGTCGGAGGCGTGACGTTGATGAAGATCCATATCTGGCTCATATCTGCCGAATTTTGCCGAAGTTGACGAAATGTGACTGTACGTCGAAGGAGAGCTTGACCGGAACATGGCTGCTGTGGATCTGGTTCAGATCTGAAGTGTGTGTGTATGTGTGTGTTTTAGAGAGAGAGAGAGAGGTCAAATCAAATGGGGAGGGAAGGGAAGGGTTTTGTGTAAGGGAGCACAATGGAGTTGCCGGATATGCTCTGACGGGACGCCGAAATCGGAGTTTAAAGAGAGAGAACCGTGTAAGATGATGCACAACGGGCTGGCTTGTCCCGGCCCGCTCCGTCCACGTCTCAGCCCGCCTTTGTAACAGATTTAGCCCGGTCCACTTTCTCATGCCCGCCCCGCCCCGTTTTGCTGATGGCCGGCCCACTCTACTAGCCCGTGTTCCTTTTCAAACTGGATTAGGCGAATTTTTCCCTTTTTTTGAAATTCCAAAAAATTCAAAAGAAAATACTAAATATTATGTAGGGAGTGGGAATTGAACCTGAGACCCATACATGTCATAGGTTGTAAACCACTGAATCAACGCCTTGTTTGTGTCCATCATCATTTGTAATAATTTTAAATTCAATATAGAAAGACTTTTGCAATGTTAACCATTTATTTTGTTTTCATATATATATATATATATATATATATATATATATAAATTAGATATATATTTGATCTTATCTGATTGAATAAAATATGAATATCTACTATTTGAAAGGTTATTCATCATTTATGATTAATTATTTTAAATTGCAGTGGCATATAACCACATAATATTTTGTATTTTATCGACATTCTGACCCAATTTTATCCAAACTTATTTTTCTGCCTTTAGCCTCCTACAATTTTTTTTATCCCTTTTCATAATTCAAAACCTGTCTTTAGCCCCAACCAAATAATAATAATAATAATCCTTTTTCACAATTCAAATTTTCATTGATCGTGCTTTTTATGCTTGTACTTTGTATAAATTATATTTCAGTTAATGCTATTTAAAGGAATTGTTTGTTTTTGGGATAAAATGAAAAGAAATGACAATTTATCACTTTATTCATTAATAATTTAAAGTAGTTCAAAATTCCAGATTTGTTTAGAATAAATATTATAAAACATAGCACACAAAAAAAGAACAATTGAATTTTGAATCTGTGCACGCTTGCGGACTTCGGGCTGGACGGGCCCAAAAAGCCTGGGCTTGGCCCGACCCCGTACTGAAAATCATGATCCGGCCTACCCCTTGGTCCATGGGCTGGCGAGTCAGCCTACGGATTTGGGCCCAAAGTGTTCATCATCAAGGAGAGGGGGAGCCTAGGGGTGTCTGCAGAATTACAATTTCGGGTGAACCCTTTATTTGAGATTTACAAAAGGCATCTCGTTAAAATGAAATAAAATCTGAATAGGCGGGCCCTTGGGGAATTTTCCCTTAATAAAATACCCCCTCCGTCCCAGAGAACCTTACACACTTCGCCATTTAGGGTGTCCCATTGGTAAGTCACATTTCCTAAAAAGGAAAGTATACAATACTTTTTTATTAATGAGACCCACTTGTCATACTCACAACAATTATCCACTTACTATTCCTTACCACATTCTCTCTCTCCTATCCACTCACAACATCAACTTTTATACAACATTATTCCTTAATTTCTGTTCCGAACTGTAAGTGTGTAAGGTTCTCTGGGGCGGAGGGAGTATATGGGTGTAAACTAATCAATATTTTTTGAAATACGAAAGTGTTCACAAAGCTAGTAAATTATAAGATCTCTCGTGTGCTCTTATGGATCTTGTATCACCACTCAATGATAACTCTTTGACATCAAACAAGCCGAGTCTTGAGTCATTCTTTAAAATGCCAGCACTCATTGGACATATTGTATTCAAATTGAATGATTTTTCTCTTTCAAGATGAAGATATATGAGGACACTACAATCAATTGTTGCAAGTCAACTTCTTATGCTATATTAATAAAATGCAGACTTATAGAGGAGGTCAAATCACTCGGAAAGAACTAGGGGATTACGTGTGGAAGAACTTTTTGAAGGGACAGATGACATACCTGCATTGGAACAAGGGAGAGGAGATGGCTCCAACTATAGCAGCAGAAGGAGGAACTCTTCTTGTCCGGAGACTACCGGACGTAGATCCAGCGTAATGTCATGTGGATTTCCCCTGTATATATTTATGCATATGTATATTTATGTATATGCACACACACACAGTCATATATTTCTATGCTAGGTTGCATCTGTACTCTTGGTTATATATCTTATAGTGACTCCACACTCCCTTTCTGTTTCCTGGTTCGTTCTTTCTATTTGCTGGCAGATTGTCTTATTATAGTGCAGCTTAATAACCCGAGCGTGTGTTGGATTTAAGTCTAGCTCAAGCTTAAAGGAGCGTGGCTTGGCTTGAATTTCCTCGGTAAACACTATATAGTCCCTCCGTCCCAAAACAAAGTTCCTATTCTTCTTAGGAACGGAATTAAAGAGAAGTGTAATAAGAGTAGGTGTTGTGAGTATGAAAAGTGGGGTAGGGAAAAGTGGATAGTTGTTATGAGTATGACAAGTGGGTCCCATTAATAAAGAAGCACTTTAAATTCTTTTTTGGGAAAATGGGACTTTTCAATGGGACACCCAAAATGGCAAAATGGGAAGTAGGATTGGGACGGACGGAGAATACAGTTTACGTACTCTAGCAAGCCTTTGTATGCGTAGTACATTTCATCTTGTATTATATTGACTTGTGGTTGACTAAAGCTCGAGCTCGGTTCATTTTATAGCTTGTTCTTGAAGTAATTACGTTCAACCTGAACACAGGTTCTTTAGCTCTTGCTCGAGTAAACGAAAAAGAACCGAGCTCGTATACTGCTAGCTCGGATTGAATCTTTTACAGATCGAGCTTGTTCAAAACAAAGTGAATTACTATTGAGTATTGACTTGATCCTTCACAAATTCACACTTCAAGCAAATAGTTTAAGCAAATTTATGTTTTTTAAAGTAATGTAGTTTCTCAGTGTCTCATTGTAACTTATATTTCTGTTGGTAATACCTGGTTTGCTCCGTTCATGCGGCTTGACTGGATGATGCTAGTTCTGCATAATTTTCTGTCTTGTTCTAAAGTTTTTGTGCATTGTTCTAAGAAATTATGTTAGCCTGCTGGGTGCATGCACATGCATGCTTATGTGCTTGTTATCTTCATATTATGTATCTTAAGGGTAACAGTGCTTTTCCTTTGATTATTTAATTGAACTGCATATCTCCTCTCTATGGTGAATTGGCAAATGGAACGGAAGAAAATTTAAGGGGTATGGTTTTGCAAGTATGGTGAGAATCATGACATGAATGCAAATGCAGGTCTGAGGTTTCAGTGGCCTCTTTCTAAAAATAAAAAATAAAAAAATAATACTCCCTCCGTCCCAAAATGAATGTCCAAATTTGAATTTTTTTGGACATTCATTTTGGGACCGAGGGAGTAACACTTCTAAGGTGCTTTATCCCCCTCCCACCCATTATCTTTTGATATCCCCAACATTGTTTTAACGCTAACTTTATACACATTTTTACCTTTTATATTCGAGTAGTTTTTCTTTATTTAGTTCTGGTAGTGGTCCTTAATTATACATGTTTATGTTTGTTTGCCATGCTGCTGAGTGCTGACTCCACTTTACATTTTTTTTTTGGGTCAGACGTGTTTTTGTTGGAGACGTGGTTGTCATGAAGGATCCGGAGAAGTCAGGAAATCATCTCGTTCGGAGACTGGCTGCCATTGAAGGGTATGAAATGGTGTCTAAAGATGAAAAAGATGAACCATTTGTCCTTGATAAGGATCAGTGCTGGGTGTTGGCTGACAATGAAACTTTAAAGCCGAAGGTATTTAACTCGTTCCTCTAGGATATTTCACTATTAGTTACTATTATCCATTACTATGATATATCTTGGTAGTTCCAGAATCAAATCACTCTGAAATTAATTACTCTCTCCGTCCCAAAATGAATGTCAAAAAATGTCCAAATTTACTCTTCCTCGAGCAAACATGAATTTTTTTGGACATACATTTTTGGACGGAGGGAGTAGATTATTACTGACAACTTTAAAATAACTATCCGCTTTCATTCTCTACTCTAAACATTAAGCACACAAAGCTACCAACTTTCCAGAAATGAAAGAACCTTAGAAACACAACTCATTATTAACACAAAAAGTATAAATCTCCCTCCCCAAAATGAATGTCCAAATTTGCTCTTGGGACGGAGGTAGTATTTTATTTTATTTTTGCTTGTATTTTCTTGATGAGGAAGCTTATAAGCAAAGCAAGTTTTCCTTTTCGTAACATTCATAATACATGGAGGTTGATTGTTCAAGCAATTTCATGATATGATGAGCACACTTCAGCACAAACTATTTAATTAATTGTATTAGTATATATCCGCCGGCTCATTTCTTATAAGAATATCAGACAATGTTTGATCTCTCATTTGTGACTATCTTTTTTTTTTTTTTTCTGAATTTCAGGAAGCGAATGATAGCCGCATATTTGGGCCGGTTCAGATGACAGATATAGTTGGTAGGGTTCTGTATAACCTGAGAACAGCAGTTGATCATGGCCCTGTTCAGAACAGGTAAGATTGCTGTTCGTTCTTAACACTTGGCAAGTGTGTGTGTGTGAAATTTTAATGATACATTATGGTGTTTTTATTTACCAGTGATTTCGGCATGGAGAGGGATCGGCCTGTTCTGGAAGTTGAATTGGATGTTGACGAAATGGCAAAAAATCACAAAGCATAGATAGAACTTCTACTGGCTTACTTGTTAGCAAATTCTGACTCTAATTGGATTGTATGAACTTTGTTCTTGCCTCTTCTTTTTTTTTTTTTTTGCTCGGCTGCAGAAGGTATAATAAAAGTCTTGGAAGACCTTCTCGATGTTCATCTGTCACGGAATGGTGGCCTAATTTATTATTTGTCTCTTTTGAAGATATGTCAGTGAGAACAACTCCTCTAGCGGTCGGTGTCACTATTAGTTGAATTGTTTCTGATTTATTATCTCTCCTTTAATGGCAAATTTGTTGTCTCAAAGTAGTCATTTTGTATTTGACATTTTTGGCTTTATTTTGTTGTTTTAGCTTGAGCATAATCTGTTCGATGAAATGACTGAATGAATGGGTAAGTATCATTTTGTGGCCTCTGACACGCGAATATTATTTGTTATGGGATTTGTTGTATCTATTACCCATATAGAAACATGCATTTATGTGTTGTATTTTTCGTTAGGTTTTGTAAATTGTCGCTTGCTATCTGTTCGATGAAATGACCTAGTCAGTGGCTAGACTTTTTCTGGCCTCAGCATACAATTTTTTTTTCTTACTCCCTGCATTCTGCTTCAAACAGTATGACCTTGTAAAGTGAAATGTTTAATAAGTATTACTCCCTCCGTCCCAAAAATGATGTCCAAAAATGTTCAAATTTACTCTTGATCTAGAGTGAATTTGAAAAGTGCGACTTGTCCAATGAGACTACTGTTTGGGATGGAGGTAGTAAAATGTCTCAGAGTTTCTCAAACTTATTATGCCTATAATGTTCTTTTTGTGAACTATATATAAACAGGTTATTATGGAGTATGATGAACTTTGTTATGGTTTTTCCTTCCTAAAGAAGATCATATTGAAGCTAATATCACACTTTTGGATTTTCTTGTAGGCTATGGACCATCTGATGGCAGATACCTCGCCTGCTCTGGCATTTCTGGAGCCGGATCATTTAGTAATTTAACTTGCTCTTCTCGTATCGACTACAAAAGCCTCCCGAAGTTCAAAATTACACATTTGAGGTGTGTTTCTAGGGGTGGTGCATTGTCTATTTGCAATGCATATTCAGGCGGCCAGGAAAGAAACACAGATTTCTCAAGGGACAAGCAGCCGTATTTCAGAAACCGGAACAATAGGCAGAATGAGGAGTATGGTGACATTGGCAATGAAGAATATGAAGTCTTGCCCTCAAAGAATGGACCACTGCTTTCTGGTTCAGCCAAACGCTCAACCATGGAAACTCGAGGAGCTAGAGAGATGGAAATTGAATTATTCAAAAAGGTCCAGGAAAAACTTCGACAAAGAGCAGCTATAAAGGACGAGAAGAAGGTTGAGGAGTCCCAAGTACAAAGCAAGCAGACTGAAACTGTGGATTCTCTCGTCAACCTCCTAAGGCAACACACTAAGCTAGGAAAGCAAAACAACTATAGTGGAAGAAGCAGCAACATAAATTCAGATCAGCATAAAGAGAATGGCCCAATACGTAAAGGTAAAACCAAAACGTTTAATAGCCCAAATAACATGGTAAAAATCTTGCCAAACCTGAAGAGGATCGACCAGTTCCGAAAGATAAAATCTGGACATTCTTGGGTTCAAAAGGCACAGTGAAACCTGCCGTACAGAAAACTGAAGAGACATCAGTTAAAAGACCCGTGCCAAACTTTCAACGTAGATCTCCAGTTCCCCACGTCAGATATGACCCCATATACTCTGATGAGGGAAAGACTGACAGTATTGCCCCTTTTACAAATATGTATGGGAAAAAGAAGACTGTATTTTTGAGCCTAAACCCAAGGCTGAACATGAGCCAGAACTAGTAGCTGAGTTGTTCTTGGATGATGAAGGTTCAATTGGTAAGCTATTAGATGAGGAAATATCTGAGAAGGATGAAGTTTCTGATGATGATGATGATGATGAAGAAGACGTTGACTTTAGCGGAATGAAACTATCAGAGTTGAGAGGACTGGCAAAGTCGTGCGGCATGAAAGGGTTCTCGAAGCCGAAGAAACCGGAACTTTTAGAGTTGTTAGCTGGTGGCTCAATCTGATCCAGGACCAGTATTATAGATGCAAAATTATATTCTCCTCCTCGAGCAAATTTGAATTGTTTTGGACAGAGATAGTAGTACTTTCTAGGTCTCGAAATGAATGTTCAAAAAATGTCCAAATTTACTCTTGATCGATAGCAAATTTAAGAACTTTTTGGACATTCATTTTGAGACGGAGGGAGTACGGAGTACAATTTTTGGCTATGTTGAGATCACTAATATTTTTCCAGTGCTGGTGAGATTAGGAGTTATCTTGTAGATTTTGAAGGGGGTCCAGTCCAGGTTTGTTGAATGTTTAAACAAAATATTCTCCTCCATTTTCTGGGGTGACTTGTGGCATAAATTAAAGAAGGGGGGCTTCCCAACAACACTTGGAAAATTTCCAAGGGGACATAGTGAAATGTCTTGTTTTGGTTAAGTGGGTAAGGGGTATATTAGTCAAAAGCTAAAATGTACATCTGGACTACAATCATGCTTTTCTCTGGATATTATTCTCTAATAAAAGTTAAAACCAGCCCAATTAAAAAGTAACTCAACTTTCTGTTCCCCTGTCATCATCAGCTGATTAATTATGGCTAATCCTCACTAACCTCTCTCATCCTATAACAATACTGAGTATAAAAGATTGTCTTATCCAAAATTTCAAAATTCAAAAATGTAAAATTTTTGTTACTTTTTTATTTTTGGCTTTACATCATGCTCACAACAATTATCCATTAACTATTTAGTATTTCACTTTTTCTCTCCTATCCAACTATCTATCCTCATAACACATCATCTTTTTTACATTTTTCTTAGGCCAAAATATGATTAGCCCTCCAAAGTATACACCCATTCCTACTTTGCACCCTCTTGCGAATTTTGTCCCAAGGTGGCACCCCAACTAACTATGAAACCCACTTTTGCCCCCTCCCCCAAACGACGTTAGAAATTTAACGGAATTCATTCATGTGCATGTCATGTGAGGTCCATTTTGGTCTTTTGATGAAAATAGACAAGGGCTTTTATGTCATATAAAGTTGGGACAAAACCACCTGTTAGAACCAGCATTAATGCCATTTATCCGGTACCACCACCTTGCCACCACCACCCACAACCACCATTAATAGCTTTAAAATTCATTTGACAAATCAAAATCAAATCTTGTTCTTCAATTCAAACCCACACATAAATACCAAATAAAAAAATCAAAACATATATATAAATAACAAATACAAATAATCTCTCCCCTAATTCGAAGATCAAACTTGAAAAGAAAAAGAAAAAAATGAAGGTCTGGGTTTCTTCAATCAAGGTTGAGCGGCTGAGCGAAAGTGATAGCGAGGGTTAGACGAACTGTGAGAGAAGGAGAGAACTGGTGGGGGTGGAGGAGGGGCGGGTATGTAGAGGGTAAAGGGGGTAGGATATAGGGAGGAGAAGGTAGGGCGGAGTGAGAATTTGGGCTAGACTATGGTTGGTTGAGTTGTGTAGGGGCAGTAGAAGGTATGGAGGAGGGAGAGTGGAAGGGTTAAGGTGTGCTCCCGAGTTTAAAATAGGGGAGAAAGGAAAAGAAATGGAAGGAAGGGGGAGGAAAGGGTGTGCTCCCTAGTTTTTTTAAGGAGGGAAGTGGGAGGAAAGGGTGGAAAATTTTTAAAATTTTCCTTCCTTTCATTTCCTCCCAAAAATGGAAAGAAATGGAAGGAAGTGAAAATTTCATTAACAAATGTTTTTGAAATATCTATTTTATCCCTCAAATATAATTTTCTTCTTCTTTCATTAAGGATACAAGTGTAATTTAAAAAAAATTCCTTTCCTTTCCTCCCTAAACTCGAGAGCACTAAAGGAAAATCTTGAATTCCATTCTCTTCTCTTGTTTTCTTTTCTCTTCTCTCCTCTTCCTTTCCTTTCTCTCCTGATAAAACTCGAGAGCGGACCCTAAAGGTGGGGTGATTTGGGAAGATGAATAAGATGAATGCAGGGGGTATGAATCTAGAAATATGGTGTTTTTTATGTTTTTCTTTTTCTCTTTCTTAATGTTTTTAGTTACTTAGGATATTTTTTTAATAATATAAAATAAAATAATTTTCACACATGAAATTTTAATTTTTGATATTTTTTATTATTCTTTTAAAAGATAAATAATTTTTTACTATAAAATAAATAAATAAATAAATACTATTTTATTTTGATATAATAATACTTATTTATTTAAGGAGAATGAAAAATTAAATAATAAAAAAAATTAAAATGATCAAAACAGCCATCGCATGACATGCACTTTGTCTGAATTATGTTAATTTTCTAACGTCGTTTTGGAGGAGGGGGCAAAAGTGGGATTCATGATTAGTGGTGTCACCTTGGGACAAATTCGCGCGAAGGTGTAAAATGGGAATGGGTGTATATTTTGGGGGGTTAATCATATTTTGGCCTTTTTCTTAATTCTTGAACTATTATATTTTTTAAAATTTTGAGTGGGACGGAGTGAGTTTTCAATAATTGATAACCTCAACTTAATTCACATATTTATTGGCTCAAAAGTAGAAAGGGTGATGATACCTCATACTTAACTGTCTTCAAATAATTTTCATATATTGATTTTTTTGGAAAGTTAAATCAATTTTAATAAAAGTTTATTAAATTTAATTATAATCATTAGATTTAAAAATATTAATATACTATTAAAAAATTTGGACATCCACCTTTAAGACAAATGAAACACTAAATTAAATTTTTCTTAAAGAAAAAAATAACTACTAATTAAGTGTTAAAATAAACTGGAGTAATAGACCTTTTTATAAACAATAATTTCCATAAAAACACCAACAAATCTACAACAACCGGGCCCACCAAAATTAACATTTTGTTTTCCTTCTTCCTCTCCTCCCTCCTGACCTCCACCTCTCCCTCCTCCTGCCTCTCATGAAGCACTTAATACAGAAAGGTTGGCAAAAATCTCTTCTTTTAAAATGTTTTCCTTTTCCTTTCATAATTGATCCTATTATGGAGATTTAAAGCTAAAGATTATTGCTTTATTTCTGGATTTTCATGAGATCTGTTTATGCCATCTGCATCCTGCTCCAGCTACCACAATAGAGGTTTCTTTCGACTCAATTTCTTTTGTTTTTTAGTAATTAGATTTGAGCGCTTTTCTGAATTATGGAATTGGAAATATAACATTAAAGAATCTAGTTGATTTGTGTGGTTTCTGGTTGAAATTAATGAAGGCTTTCTTGGGTTTTTGTGAATTTTGTGATGCCATTTTGCCAAAGTTACAAAGTGGGTTTTAATTTTGGAGAATATCATGGTTTTAATTTGTTAGGTCTTATGTTGAGCATAATTGGTACTACCCATGTCCATAGACAAATGGAGCTCTTAGTTTTTCCTTTTTGTCTGTAATTCCTGTGCTAGATTGTTCCAAATTATCATCAATTTCCATAAAAAAGATTTTCTTGGACTTTTAAGTTGCCTCAAAGAGAGAAGTTGTCATAATGAAGTTCATAAAACTTCAAATGAGAGAGGTGGCTCTCAAGTTATCTAAGTGGCAGTGTGTAAAATAGGCCTTGGAACCGAGAGAGTTAGGGCTATATATTTTTTGCATAGTATAATTAGCTCCCGTTTACCAAGAATTCTGGACCTGACATTGAATGTAGGTATCGCACATTAAAAAGCTATGTTGCCCAAATTTCGTGTCACAAACTGTGTGAGATAGAAGGATCACACCTGATATAAGATCTTCCACTGTTTTTGGCACCCTTAGTTGTTCATCAACTGACATGTAATTGTTTCTTAAACATTGTTTTGTTACTGCTTGGAGCAGTTAGCTCATGCCACTTTGTTGTTTCATCTACATTATTTTTGGAATTTTTATTGTATTATTTTTCCAACTTCTATAAACAGGACTGATGGACATGATGGCAGTGAAATGTCTAGTTAACAGCATTTCTCGATTCATTCATCTAGTCTCATGTGGTGCAATGAAGAATATGCCTGGTCAGAAGGATTACAGACAGATAGCCAGTTCACTGAAGCTTCTTAAACCAGTACTTGATAGTGTTGCTGATGGCAAAATATTTTCAGATGAAATCGCGTGTAAGGAATACGAAGAACTGGATTTTTCGGTTAATGAGGCCAGAGAGTTCATTGAGAACTGGTGTCCAAATATAAGCAAGATTTGTGGTGTGAGTTTCTTTTCCTTTATTGAATGTTTTAACCCTACAAAATGATGATAGTAAAAAAAGCAAGATAAGGAAAAAAAGAAAAAGTAATTTGCTTTTCTGTTTGGATATAAAACATAATAATTAAGACTTACCTGTGCCCATCCTCCTGTTCTCTTCATCTTATAGGTTTTAATATTTTACAAATTAGCTATGCTTCATAATCATTAAGATCTTAGTTTTCATTTCTTTACATTTTTCATGATAATATAATTTTACATGAAAACCAGTGACATAGATACGTGTAGGGGATACAGGAATGGAATTACTTTTCATGGGTAACACCGCACACACGCACACATATAAAACAATACAATTTGGTGAAAAATTTAAAATAGGTGGAAAATTATTTCAAACCCATTGAATGTGTTTCCACTGTTTGTCCTTGAGGTCTCCAGGTTGTGCAGAGCAGACGGCTAGTGAAAAATATCCAAGCATATTCACTCAAGATTTGCCACATTTTATGTAGATCACCGTGTGTGAGTAGTTCTGCTGATATTCAGGTACTTTGAGAAGTTTGAGGCTGTTTAATGCCCCTCTGTTGTCTATTTGTTAAACAATGATGCTTCTTAATGAGGAGCTCCTCTATTCTTTCTAACGTGCCTTTTGTTGTCCGTTTAAATTTCAGCAATGTATACAAGATTTTCAAAGTTTGAAGCTGGATCTTGCATCTGAATACATAGAAGAAGCCCTAAAATTCTTAAGAGAAGGAGCAGTGCCCGGCTCGGAGACGCTCATTAACGTGGCACAGTTACTCAGTTTGACATCAAGCCAGGAACTGCTACAAGAGAGTATCGCCATAGAGAAGGAGATGGTGAAGGCAAAAATGAATATGCAAAATGGCGAATCAGATCAAATGAACCAAATTAGTGATCTTATCTCCCATATCCGAAATACCTTGGTAAAACTTGAGAGCTTTAAGGCCATTAATGGTGTCCCAATTCCTTCACATTTTCGCTGTCCGTTATCATTAGATCTCATGCATGACGCGGTGATTGTGGCTACTGGGCAAACCTATGAAAGAAATTCTATCCAAAAATGGCTGGATCATGGGCTAAGTGTTTGTCCTATAACCCGTCAAACACTCACACACACAAACCTTATTCCCAATTATACAGTCAAAGCTCTTATAGCAAGTTGGTGCGAAGAAAATAACATTAAATTACCCAAAGCCCGCGAGTCAAAATCTGAAGATCCATCTCCACAAGATTTATTTCGTATAGATAAGTTCAAAGGTTCTTTACACGGTAGCAATTCTACTTCCAGATCTTCCCTTGATGTTGGAAATGGCTTTGAGTCACAAAATCTTGATACCTCCCCGGGGGTTAGTGAGGTATCCAGTGTTTGTCAGAGTAGGGATGATGAAAAGTTTGACCAGTCATCCCCAGAACAGTCTTTTAGTCACAGCAGGAGTGGATCAACATCGACTGCCGTTTCGAGTATCGATTATCTTCCCACTGCATCAAGTAATGCATCAAAAAATTTGGGTAAGTATGAAAAGTTAAGTGAGCTGACTGGAGAAACAAGGGGCTCAGTACTCTCTCCTTGGTCCACCGGAAAACAATATCACAGTTCTAAGCAAATTGCCGAAATGGTGGTTGTGAATGGATCCCGTGATTACCCTAGAACGCTTTCTCTACCATCTGAGTCAGGGTCAAACAATTTGACCACAACTTCTCATGTTGAAAAGCTGGTCAAAGATCTCGAGAGTGGATCAAACGAAGTGCAAACTGAAGCCTCAGCAGAATTACGTTTTCTTACGAAGCATAACATGGAGAATCGCATCATCATAGGCCAGTGTGGGGCCATTGAACCACTATTATCATTGTTATACTCCAAAGACAAGCTAACTCAAGAACATGCAGTTACTGCACTTCTAAATTTATCAATAAATGGAAATATCAAGTCAATGATTGCTGAAGCAGGGGCAATAGAACCATTGATCCACGTGCTTAAAACTGGAAATCCGGGAGCGAAAGAGAATGCTGCAGCGGCTCTTTACAGTCTATCGGTCCTGGAAGAATACCGAGCCAAAATTGGTAGCTCAGGTGCAGTCAAACCATTGATTGATCTTCTAAGGTCGGGAACTCTCAGAGGGAAAAAAGATGCTGCTACTGCCTTATTCAGTTTATCAATCCTTCACGAAAATAAGGCTCGAATAATTCAGGCAGGGGCCGTGAAGTGTCTTGTTCAATTCCTGGACCCCGCTTCAGAAATGGTTGACAAAGCTGTTGCTCTTCTTGCAAACCTGTCAACAGTTAAGGAAGGGTGTTTGGTGATTGCTCGTGAAGGTGGGATTCCGCTATTGGTTGAGGTTATTGAGACGGGATCTCAACAGAGAAAGGAAAATGCTGCTTCTATATTGTTGCAGCTTTGCCTTAGTAGTCCCAAGTACTGTCGTCTGGTTTTACAAGAAGGGGCGGTCCCACCTCTAGTTGCGCTATCACAGTCTGGCACACCGAGAGCCAAGGAGAAGGTATGAAGTGTATATGAACTTACTTGTGCTTTCGTGTGCATGTGTGTATGTGTGTGTGTCTCATGATAATTACACTAGGAAGAACCAACACTCTCTCCGGAAGGTTATTTGTGAAGTTTCAATCCATTTCAGATACCCTGCATACTCCCTTGACACTTTGACAAGTTGTCGCAAGAACTCTTTTTCTTTTCTTTTTTAAAATTACTTGTAGCTGACTTGTCTGGGTGTAAGACAAATAAATAAGGAAAGGGAAAAACATACGCTTTATTTACAAACTTAATTGATATACTCATTTAGTTGATTAATTTTCCTTTGTTGGTTTCTTGGGGCTAAATGATATTGTTAATTGGTCTCATTTATATGCAATCTCTAACACACACACAAATATGTGTGTAAATTTTATTTATAACATGTGCGTCAGCCAACAGTTTGGTGTTGAAACTTTTAGGAAAATTTTAATCAGCGAGCCAGTGCCGTGTCACCATGCCCATGCTTCTTAGTATATAGGTGAATCTTCTCTTGTCATGTCTGGTTAAAAATTTCCTCAGCTAGCAGCTAGCTCTTTCTCTTTGCAAACAAAACTGTCTAGTGTGATCAGTTTTGGAGATTTTGATGCTCCATATAAAATGATTCCATGAAGTCATCTCATACGAAAGTACTTGAGTAATGCACGAATATTGGCCTGTGCTCTGAAATAAACGGAGGAGAATAGCTTTCAGTAGAGGTAAGTGGAGACAAGTGAAGAGGAGCTAGTGTCGTTCAAATTTGCGGCTCTCAAATCCTTCATTATTTCTCACAAGGAGATTTTTTTTTAGATTTTTCCTTTTAACCGTAGATGACCCATTATCTTAGGATAATGGGTCATCTACGGTTACAAGTAAAACCCTATTCTCATTTTGAATCCAGAAATAGATTTTTTCCTGGGAAAAAGTTTACAGAAATCCTTTTTGAATCCAGAAACGGGTACAAGTAAAACCCTTCCAGTTTTTTGTTTTCTCAGCATTTACATTTTAGTCTTACTGATACCACATTTTGTTTTTGCATTTTCCCAAGATCATAACATATTCTCATTTTCCCCATTGCTGAAGCAGGCACAACAACTTCTTAGTCACTTTCGAAATCAGCGCGAAAATTCTATGGGTAGAGGAAGATCATGAGAAGGAAAACCATGGAATCTCCTTCCCACTAGTTAGATTTCTGTCTGTTTGTAAGTTCTCTATTTATCCCTTCAGAATCTCATTTTCTATCTGCCTCTGTGCATCCGTAGTTGATGGCTTTAGATTTTAGCCTGATGTTTGCCAATTTTTTTTTTCTATAAATTTTTGATTGAATGAAATTGTAGCTTGATGTTTGGCCTTTTCTCCTTCACTCGTTTCCTGTAAAGTTTATAACACCCTCACGATGGGCACTTGGTGGGTGCAATATTCACTGTCGGCTATAGTTTTGTGTTATGAACATGCTCTCTCTCACACACACACACTGGTATACATATACGCCTTCCGTCCCATTGATAGCTTCACCCTTTTGAGCATGACACACAAATTAAGAAAAAATGTTAGCGGAGAAAGTGTTGTGAGTATAAAAGTAAAATAGGAGAGAGAATGAATGGAGGAATAGTAAAGTTGATTGGTGTTGTGAGTATAAAAGTAAAGTATGAGAGAGAATTAGTGGGTGAAATAGTAAAGATTCTTTGCCATTTTAGTAAAGGTGAAGCTTTTAACGGGATACCCGTTTAGGCAAAAAGTGAAACTCTCAATGGGTCAGAGGGAATATGCAATTTTGTATCGATACAAGTAGAGTTCAAATACTAATTAAAGTGTCATTAGTCTTCTAAAATTATAGTGTTACACAAAAGGGAATTTGCCCCATAAGTTTCTTTTGGAACAAATCACTTTCCACTAAGTTCCTCATTGTATTAAAATGCCCCATAAGTTATCATGTTGTATTATGTATAATACAATATTTAGTTATGTAGTAGTTTAAAATCATAATACTGCATCCGCACCATCGCCTCACTTGCGGCCAGCTCCGCCGCAAATCTGCTATCATTGCTTGCATGCTTAGGATTCGGTCAATTTTTGCCGGAATCCGGCAATTTTGACTGGAATCCGGCTGCCGATCACCGGAATCCGGTCACCGGAGGTCGGAATCTGGTCGCCGGTCCATGGTCTTCGGACTCCGGTCACCGGCGGCCGCCGGAATGCAGTATTATGGCCTTAATTGATGTTGTATTTTCGAAACATAATACAACATCATAATACAACACGAGAAAAGAACTTATTGGACATTATGAAACTTTTTAGAATTTATCGGGCATAGTCCCTGTTGGGATAGGAATAGAAGACCAACCTTGACAGCTTTTTCGGAGGAGTCTAAGGCGGGCGCACAGGACGGCGTGCGGGCGCCTCGCGTTCCGTGGTCTCGCGTTGGCGATTGTTGCTGGGCGGCCGCATCACTCGGCTACGGCGGCGCATCAAGCACCGAGGATAGGCGAATTTTGGGGCAATTCCAGCGGCGCTTGAGGCACTTTGAGGCGCACGCCTCGTGTCCGACCGAGGGGAATTGTTTGACGGGCCTTTTTTCTTTCCTGGGCTTAGCTAGGGTTTGTTTGTTATTCCGGGGTAACATATATAAGCATTTGTTCCGTCTCTTTTTCTCATTGTAACATCATATTTGCAAAATAGTGCAAGATCCTGGCTTGGTAGTGCCCCCTGACATAGCCAATCAAATTGGTGAACTGGGTTAACAATTCCTCGTGTATTTTCTGTGCTTTTGATTTCTTTTGCTTTGTTTGTGTGCGATTATTATTCTTGTGGTTTGCTTGGTTAGTGGAGGGCCATATTCACAACAACTGGTATCAGAGCTTTTGGTTCCAAGATCAAGGGAGTTGTTTCAAGCAATCAAGAATGGGCAAGGACAAACAGGCGGTTGAGAAATTCGATGGGTCTGACTACGGATATTGGAGGATGCAGATTGAGGATCTCTTATACAACAAGGATCTCTACAAGCCTCTGAAGGGTGTCAAACCGGAAGATGAAGATCAGGAAGAATGGGAACTCATGGATCGGAAGGGTTTAGGGGTGGTTAGATCTACTTTGTCAAAGTGGATCGCGAAGACTACCAGGAAGGCGACAACCACCAAGGAGCTATTGAATTATCTTACTGAGAGATTTGAAACTCCGTCTGCTGCAAATAAGGTTGATTTGATACGTAAGATGGGTAGTCTCAAGATGCAAGAGGGAGGATCCTTGGCTAAGCACATCGATGAATTTATGGATGTCATAGATTCGTGGCGGCGGTGGAGATCAAGTTCGATGACGAGGTTCATGCATGCTTGTTGCTAGCTTCTTTACCTAAGCAAGTTGGAGCGGAACGGTGGCTGCAATCAACGCTTCAAGGTAAGAAAAATTGAAATATGATGATGTTAAAGACTTTCTTTTAGGTGAGGAAAATCGCATGAAGAAGTTGGGGACATCAAGTACTTCGGGAGCGGCTTTAGCTACTACTAGTAGGGAAGCCGGGTACTAACAAACAAGGGAGAACCGAATCTAGGGAGAACGGTGTGAGTGGAAAGTGGCAAAGGCGATGAGACCAAGGACAAACCGAAGGTTGCGAAGGGATCTGTTCGGTGCTATTATTGTAAGGAATTGGGACACTTTAAGAGGGATTGTCCAAATCGTAAGGGCAATCAGGCGAATGTGGCGGTTGAAGGTGATGATGTGCGGTTACGAGTGTTAGTAGTGCACTAGAATCATGGGTCTTTGGATTCGGGGCATCATTCCACTCTTGCGGGCATAAGGAAGAGATGGATAATTACACTTCCGGTGATTTCGGGAAGGTCTATCTAGGCGATGGCGAGCCTTTGGAAATCGGGGAAGGGGGATGTCGAGATAGGAGCATCGGACGGGAAGGTTCTACATCCGAACGGGGTCGAGACACATTCGGGTTTGAAAAAGAACCTACTTTCGGTTGGGCGGTTGGACGAAGAGGGTTACAAGGTGACTTTCGAGTGCGAGGCTGGGTTATTACCAAGGAGGATTGTGAGATCGCTCGGGGTAATAAGGAGGGTACTTTGTATTTGGCGAACAACACGAGGATAGTATTGCGGTGGCGGCGGCAAGGGTGATCTTGATTTGTGGCACTTGTCGATTGGGTCACATGAGTGAGACGGGGATGAAGGTACTTTGTTCAAAGGGACTACTACCGGGTTTGAAGACGATCAGCGTGGGGATCTGCGAGGATTGTATGTTTGGCAAACAAGGGAGGAATAATTTCTCGAGAACGGGTAGGGGATTGAGGAAGCAAAGTTGGAATTGGTTCACACGGACTTGTGGGGGCCATCTCAGGTCACATCTCTGGGTGGTGCGTCATATTACATGACTTTCATTGATGATTCTACAAGGAAGGTTTGGGTCTATTTCTTGAAGGGGAAAGATGAGGCTTTCGAGGTGTTCGAAGTGGAGGGCCTTGGTGGAGAATCAAAGCGGGACTTAAGCTTAAGTGCTTGAGATCGAACGATGGTGGGGAGTATGAGCTCGGGAGTTTAGGGAATATTGTCTGCGAATGGTATTCG
Source organism: Adenophora triphylla var. japonica (assembly GCA_022495995.1). Taxonomy (NCBI): domain Eukaryota; kingdom Viridiplantae; phylum Streptophyta; class Magnoliopsida; order Asterales; family Campanulaceae; genus Adenophora; species Adenophora triphylla. Next base: position 348,131 of record JAFEMH010001710.1, on the reverse strand, counting down.
TATGGAGAAGACTCCAAAGAAGACTCCACAACTCAGCGGGGTAGCGAAAGGATGAACAGAACATTGAATGAGCGGGCTAGAAGTATGAGATTGAAGTGTGGACTTAGAAGACGTTACGGGCATATGCGGTTGACACGGCGGCTTTCTTGATCAATCGGGGACCATCGGTTCCATTGGGAAACGGAATTCCAGAGGAAGCTTGGAGTGGCAAGCGTGTAAATCTGTCCTTTCTTCGCGTATTTGGCTGCGTTTCTTATGTTCATGTTGATTCTGCTGAGAGAACTAAATTAGATCCTAAATACGGTAAGTGTACATTTATTGGGTATGGCGGGGATGACTTCGGGTATAAATTTTGGGATGATCGAAACCATAAGGTTATTCGTAGTCGAGATGTGGTATTCAATGAACGGGTTTTGTACAAGGATAGAAAGGGGGCATACGATGATACTAGTTCGGAACCGGAGGTTGTAGAGGTGGATATTCCCGGACTCGGGTGGGAGCGGGACGGTTCATGTTGACCATGGTCGGGAGGTCGCTGAAGATGAACCACGTACTCCGAGCCGGATATTCCGTGCGTAGATCCAGCGGGTTGCGTGGATCGCCCGACAGTATACTCCATCCAATTATTATTTGCTATTGACGAGATAATGGGGAACCAGGAATGTTATGCGGAGGTACATTCGTAGTGCGCTTTGCAACAAGTGGAAAGGCTGCGATGGATGATGAGATGGACTCATTGAAGGCCAACAAAACTTGGGAGTTGACTAAACTACCTAAGGGGAAGAAAGGCTTTGCATAATAAGTGGGTTTACGGGATCGAGGAGGAAGCGAGACGGTAGCAAGCGTTACAAGGCAAGGCCCAGTTGTTAAAGGGTTTCGTGAAGTATGGTATTGACTACACCGAAGTATTCACTCCGGTTGTGAAGATGACCACTATCATAATGGTTACAGGGATAGTAGTGGCGGACAACTTCTTGCTTGAACAGATGGATGTGAAGACGGCCTTTCTTCGTAGGGACTTGGAGGAAGAGATTTACATGGTACAGCCAGAGGGTTACTTGTCTAAGGGTGGCGAGGAGCTAGTTTGCGATTGACTAAGAGCTTGTATGGCCTTAAACAAGCTCCTAGCGGTGGTACGGGAAGTTTGATGGATTCATGCACGACATTGATTTTATCGAGATGCGAGGCGGATCATTATTGCTACTTGAAGAACACGGACAATGGGTATATTATCTTCTTTGTTATATGTGGACGACATGTTGATAGCGGGCTCTAGCGGTAGAGAGGTAAACGAGGTTGAAGACTCGGTTGTCGAACGGTTCGAGATGAAGGATTTGGGAGAGGCAAAGAAAATCTTGGGCATGCGGATTGATCGGGATAGGGAGTCGGGCAAGTTGGTTCTTTCGCAGCGAGAATATGTTGAGAAGGTCTTAGCGAGGTTTTGTATGGAAGAGGCGAAGCAGCAGGGGACGCCATTGGGTTTGCATTTCAAGCTATCCGAGAGGGACTCGCCTAGGAACAAGGAAGAGCGTGACAAGATGGAGAGAACTCCATATGCTTCAGTGTGGGGAGTCTCATGTATGCGATGGTGTGTGCAGGCCGGACATTGCACATGCGGTGGGAGTAGTCGGCCGGTTCATGGGCAATCCGGAAAGCAACATTGAGAAGCGGTTAAGTGGATCTACGTTACTTGAAGAATGCTATTTGGTAAGGCTCTGTGTTTTTCAAGCAAGGAAGTGGTGTTAGCGGGTTATGTTGATGCGGACTTGGCATCAGTGATCTTGATAAGAGGAGAAGTACTACGGGTTACGTGTTTACATTGGGTGGTACAGCAATCTCACGGGCTTCTAAGTTACAAAAGATCGTGGCTCGATCGGCTGCGAAGCGAGAATATGTGGCGATGTGAAGCGAGTAAAGAGATGGTTTAGGCTGCAGAACTTCTTGGGTGAACTTGGGAAGACGCGAAGTGGTAATATTCTACGGTGACGGTCGAGTGCAATTCACTTGGCAAAGAATCCGGCGTTTCATTCAAGGACGAAGCATATTGAGCGAGGTTTCACTACATCGGACATCTCTTGGAGGAGAAGATTTTGTGGCTTGAGAAGATATTGGGATCGGAGAACCCGGGCGACATGTTGACAAAGGTTGTGAACCTTGAGAAGTTGAAGGCTGTCTGAAAGCTTCAATTGGGCTTGAAGAATGAGAGAGGAGGATGGCACTACCATGATCAAGGTGAGCACTAGGAGGACACCAAGGATGAGTTGAAGAAGCAGTGCGGGGCTTGTATATGCGGTTGATCTCTAGGTGGGAGATTGTTGGGATAGGAATAGAAGACCAACCTTGACGGCTTTTTCGGAGGAGTCTAAGGCGGGCGCCTGGGGATGGCGAGGCGGGCGCCTCGCGTTCCGTGGTCTTGGCGTTAGCGATTGTTGCCCAGGGCGGCCGCATCACTCACGGCCGTGGCGGGCGCATCAAGCACCGAGGGATAGGCGAATTTTGGGGCAATTCCAGGCGGCCGCTTGAGGCACTTTGAGGCGCACGCCTCAATGTCTGACCGAGGGGAATTGTTTGACGGGCCTTTTTTCTTTCCTGGGCTTAGCTAGGGTTTGTTTGTTATTCCGGGGTAACATATATAAGCATTTGTTCCGTCTCTTTTTCTCATTGTAACATCATATTTGCAAAATAGTGCAAGATCCTGGCTTGGTAGTGCCCCCAGACGTAGCCAATCAAATTGGTGAACTGGGTTAACAATTCCTCGTGTATTTTCTGTGCTTTTGATTTCTTTTGCTTTGTTTGTGTGCGATTATTATTCTTGTGGTTTGCTTGGTTAGTGGAGGGTCATATTCACAACAGTCCCAATACAAAAAGCCTTCTGCAGTTGCAGCTATGGGGGCTACAAGATATTATCCTAGTTTCTTAAATTGAAGAGTGTTAAATTTAATTAAAGCGCCATTAGTCACCTGGCCTCTTACTCCGTTTCCTTCAAGGATTCTTAATGACCCACATCATTTTTCTCTATTTAATTAATCTCACCTCAACTTCCCTTACCAAAAACAATCCATTATCTTAATATTTCACCCTTTTTTACACACGATAAAATCCATCCATGGAGACAATTGTGCAGCAAAATTCATATTTTTGCTATCAATCCGACCCGATCAAACCAACTTATTGCTGCAAGCGCGTTAAGCTCAATCCAACGAGTGATATCGATGATGCAAAGAAGTTGCTCAAGAAATTCGTGTTCGAGAAATTATTGCAACAGAAGAAGCTTTCACTAGTTCTTGACTTGGATCACACCCTTCTCCACTCTGTAATTCTTAGTGGCTTAAAACCCGAAGATCGAGGATTGTTCCTCAAGGAAACTTATGACCCGAATTTGAAGGATTCTTTTCGGGTCAAGATAACGGAGGAGGCTGAATTCGTTACTAAGTTGAGGCCCGGACTTGGACACTTTCTAGAAGAAGCTAGCAAGTTGTTTGAACTGCATGTTTTTACAAAGGGTTCACGAGATTATGCGATACAAGTTTTGAAGCTCATTGACCCGGAAAACAATTACTTTGGGTGCAAGACATCTTCGTTTTCTAGGGTTTTTATGCGGGAAAGTTGTGTTGGACAGAAGAGTTTGGATCTGGTGATGGGGAAAGAGAGTGGGATATTGATTGTTGATGATCAAGAAAGGGTTTGGAGAGATGTTGATAAGAAGAATGTGATGGAGATTCCGATATACAATTTCTTTGGAGTGGGGTCCGGTGGCCGGAAATTGCTCGGAGGACTTGTTGAAGATAGCCGTGATGAGAGAGAGACGAAAGGATGGCTCAGTGTGTATCTTAGGGTTTTAAAGATGATTCATTTCAAGTTTTTTGACCCACGAGGGAAGGGAGATGTTTTGGAGAGAGAAGTTAGGGTGTTGAAGAAGAAGATATTTGACCATTTGAGGGGCTGCAATTAAATATTGTATTTTTTTTTCTTTCGTCTCAAAATAAATAAATGTTACATATTTTAGTACTACAATTTTTATTTTTGTACAAACAACGTGCAATTAAATATTGTATTTTTTTTTCTTTCGTCTTAATTTAACACGCTTTAATTAAGAATCAAGGAAACGGAGTAAGAGGGTGAAATATTAAGATAATGGATCAAAGTAAGTCTTGTAAAATTATAGTGTTATACAAAAAGCCTTAAGGAAGTAGAATTGTAGCCCCCCGTGATCGAGGCTCTTGCACAGGCCTGTCCCGAAAATTATAGGGCCCTGTGCAAATGTGAAAATTGGGTTATAATATTTAAAAAAAATACAATAACTATAAAATATACTCCCTCCGTCCCGGACCTATGTGCACACTTTGACTTTTGCACGTAAATAAATTAAGGAGAGAGTACTATATTGAAAGTGTTGTGAGTGTGAAAGTAAAATAGGAGAGAGAATGAGTGGAGGGAATAGTAAATTATAATGGTGTTGTGAGTATTAAAATAATGTAGGAGAGAGAATAAGTGGAGGGAATAGTAAAGATTTTTTTCCATTTTAGAAAATGTGCACGTAGGTTTGGGACGCTCAAAATGACAAAATGTGCACCTAGGTGTGGGACGGAGGGAGCATACAAGTACTTTTATATGAAGATAAAAGTTTTATAAAATTGGGCCCTATTATTAATTTTTTTTAATAAAAGATATATACCTAATGGGCCTATCTAAAATGGGGCCTTCTCAAATTTGAAGCTCCGTACGAAAGAACCTAATATTTCATGATGTCTGAGCCGGCCCAGCTCCTGCAGTTGCAGTTATGACTAACGTACAATTGGTTTTAGTTTTGTGTATTAGCTAGCTAGCTTTCTGGACACCGACCAATTGAGTTACTTACGTTAGGCTGTATAGATACACAAGTAGCTTCTTCATAATCACAATCAAAATAAATGTTATAATATGATTTTTTATGTCAACTTGATTAAATTTTGCTAATAATAATAATAATGTTATAGAATTTTCATGATCATTCCTTGTCACGTGCTAGATGATTGGCTAGAAAACAAAGGTTGATCATGAAAATTCTATAACATTCAGAGAAATGCATCTATTACTCAAGTATTAGAATGATAAGTTATTAGATGATTTGGCCAAATACCTAATAAAAGATAAAACCTTGAAGTTGGGTCAGGTTGTTTGTCTTGTTTTTGACATATGTCACCCAATAATTGGGTGATATGTATTTATATAAATATATATTTAAAATTAATATATTTTATATAATTATATAAAATAATAAAATAAAAAATATATCAAAATTTATTTTTTTTATAATTGTATGGGTAATTATTTTTAATAATTGTACGAGTAATTTTAAAAATATTATTACTACTACATTATTTTACAAAATAAAATGATAAGTATTTTAGGTAAGTTAAAGTAAAGAAAAAATAAATGTTTTATTTTTAAAAGGTTGGGTTGGATTGTGATGACGCCAAGCTGTTCAGGGTCAGGAGCGGTTTGAGGATATCTGGCTAGGATATTTAAGTGGTTGGTTTGTACCTAGATCACAACACAAAGAAGCACCGTTAAGGTCAAAGTTGGATGTTACTCCAACTCAGGCCCTCGGGTGTGAGAGTAAGAATACTGAGATAATAAGGCTTTGAATACCTTGGAGTGTGTGTGTGTTTAGGGTTTAGAGTAATATGGCTTACTCAATTGTATATGGAACTTACCTTGCCCCGAGGGGGTAAAGGCCTTATTTATAGGCGATGCAATGGTGCTTGTTGAGGTAAGCAATGAGATTAGCCACAGGGGGCACTTTGGTATTTGACCGGCTACACGTGTCATGACTAATTGGTCTGTCGGGGGGAGGGAACATCGATGGCCCAAGAGAGCATGGCCGAAAGGGACATGGCCGTGTAGCCGGCTTAGAGCATTAAATGGAATAGTAGGCGCTGGCGAGCCGCATTGAATGCGTGATGGGGAGCCGGAAAGTGGCTGTCGAGCCGGTAAGCTAACTTGCTCGGTAAGGCTTGATATTAGCAGGGAGCGAGCATGTGCTCGTAGTCAGCATTGTGGCCGCAGTCAAAGGTATATGACGCGAGCACGGTTGATGCGGGCACGCCTACGGCGGGCATGGGTCCCCGCGGACATTCAATCTGCGGGCACGGACCCAACGGTCACAGGTCGTGCGGGCACGAATATAGCGGTCAGGATCCTTTCGGTCCTTGATAGGATTAATGCGGGGAGGGACGCGGTCTTGACCTCAAGGGCCTATCTATCCGCGGTCTTTCCCCAGCCGGTCCCAAGGCCGCCACGTCGGCTTTGGTTCCTTGGACCGAGGCCGAGCGCGGGCCCGGTCCAGTAGATCCGGGCTCATCAATGGCCCATAGCTCCGAGTGTGATTATTTATGGTCTGAGCGAGGAGGTACTAGAAGCTCGGTAGGATTGGATCGTCGTTTTGGCGAGCACCAGTGTTAGCGCTTTTTGTTGTTTGTTGCTTGGCCCCATGGGCCTATGGGAACGTTCGGGAGGCACGAGTGAGTGACACGTGGTCCCTTGCATGGTGTGCCTCCCGGCTAACAGGTGGGCCCCTTGGGCAGATGAAAAGACGGGTAGTGGTACGTACGGGGGTACGTGTCGCTCATCCAAGGGGGGCAATAAATACAAAATTTATTTAATTTTCGAATTTTCAAACGTTGGAGACGGTTCAGGGTCCGAGGTTGGATTTGTGGGCTAATTAATACGGGTTAACGGGTTAACCCGTATAGGTAGGCCTTATAAATACCAAACCCCTAAACCTCAAACCCTTTTTACCGTTTCCAAACCTTCAAAGAGCTTTAGAGAGAGAGATTTTCTTGCTGCGAAATCCGTGCTAGTGTTTCTCCGAATCCATCCTTTCAAGTCTTCCTTCGTAAGTATTTGGGTGTTTCTCTTCTTCATCTCCTTTCTATTTCTTTTCTTTTCTGGGTTTTGAAAGATGACCACCCGCGAATTTGGACCCCGCCGTCCCATAGAACTAGGAGATGGAGCCACCCCTGATATCTTTCTTTAATTGCCAAAAAAGGCGGGGGATTTTTAGGAAGGTAGGCTTGGGGTGGCTAAGGTTGCCCCTTCATTGTTTTTTGTACTTTGCGAGAAGTCCGATTGGGGGCCGTTCGTCCCACCCGGTTGTGGGAGGCCAAGAGGAAGTATATATTTAACCGTGACGTCTTGGTGTTGGGGGATCACCGTAGGCTAAGAAACTTTGTAATGGGGGTTTTGTGCAGGTTTCCCCGCGAGAGAGATCGGAGCTACGAACGCCGTTGAACTAGTGAGGAGAGCGATTCGTGTCCCCAGAACAAATAGCGATTGGGAGAAGTGTGAGCTAATGGACCCCATCAATCCAATCTTTGCGCGAGCACCGGCATGAACTGGCCCGACCCCTTGGATGTTACGCCCCGAGGGTGTATTTCCCGATGTGGTGCCGCGGCCACAGTGCGAACCCATTGGGCGAGTAGTAGTGAGGAGGCTGGAGCCTCGAACTTTGAGACTACTGTAGGCGGGGAGGATGAGGATGAAGTGACCTCTGTCCGCGGTGATGAAACCGGTCTCTTTGGCTCGACGAGCACGGAGACCGAGGAGGATGACCGCGAGGTAGAACTTAGGAGGGCTGCGGGGACGTCCAAGAAGGCCGCTGAGACCACGAATATTGTGGATGCCTTTTCTGACCCTGACTCTGAGGAGGAGGCAGAGGTGGTGGCCCCTGCTCGAAATAAAGGCAAGAGGCCGGCGGGCGAAGTGAACCCGGTCTGGTCGTGGCCGCGGAAATAAGAAAGCCAAGGAAGTGGCTACCATTGATTGGGAGGAAGATATATATGAAGTATATAACGTTGATCGTAAGGCCTTCCGTGTCCGCACCCTTGGGCACGTACACTTGAAGGATAAAGACAAGCTGCGGCCAGAGACAGTAGCTGATGTCCGCGAGGACAATAGGGCCTTGGTTTTTATGGTGCCCAAATTTGAGAACGGCCTAAGATTGCCCCTGGACCCGTTCTTCTACTTTTTCTTGGAGTTCAGTTTGCCTCCTATGCATGCGACTCCTAATGCCATTAGGGCCATAGTCTCCTTCATCGCGGTCTTCAGATTCCATGGCTATGAACCTACCTGGCCGGGCTTTATGCTTACTATCGAGAACCAGATCGGTAGTAATATTTTGGGTTTGAAGGCTAGGAATTATTCTACCGGACCTTCTCTCCTCCCTCAAATAAATTTGATCAATGGAACCAGAGGGACATCTTGGTCATTGAGTCTAGGTTTGGTGGCCGCTTCTCAAAACCCTCAAATCCAGTCCGATGAAGGTGGCCGCTAGTAGCTACCCAGACCCTTCTTGCCGATGCTCTGTGTGCCTTAGAGATACCTGGCTAGCTATTTGGACGGCGGGGAGGAGCTGTTTTATGATGTGGGCGCCATAGTTGAGGATGAGCCACTCTTGATCTACTCGGGGGTGGCTCCTCGTAGAGAGGGCGCCCCTTATGCCCCAGTAGAAATAGAGCCTCTGCCTCGTGACCACGATTGGAGGGTGCACGAGCACTACCAATTCGAGGCGGTGTAGAACACGTATCTTTGGGCGCGAGAATGCGATCCTCCCGAACTTATCGGTCTACGATTTTTCATATAGCGATGCCCATTTATTTTTGCTTTTGAATTTTTGAGCTGCATTCTAACCATTTCTCTCTCCCTCCCGAGTAGATCCCGAAGAATACAATTTTTGATGGCTCCATGAATGCTTGCTCAGCGAAGGCCAAGAACATGAAGGCCCGATAGGAGAATTTCTGCGAGGAGGCGGGCTGAGTTGGGGGAGTCCCCACTAAAGATAAAGCTGTTCTGTTGTCGGCGGGAAAAGCGGGAGCCTTTGACCGGCTCAAACCGTTCGACTACGGGGAACCTTCCTCCACCTCCCAAGGGTCCTCCCCGGCCCAATGCTCTCCGAGCTAATTCTCCTGGCCGCACCATTCCTTCCGGCCACCAAGTGGATTCTCGGAAGAGGAGCGACGAGAGAAGGAGAGGCTGGGCGAGGGGACAGAGAAAGCTCCGAGAAAGTCGGGGATGCTCCTCCCCGTACCGTGACTGCTCCTGCTGCGACCTCCTCATCTTCCCCCATTGGGGGATCAATTTGCTCTGCAGCCTATCCGGTGGCCCCTCTGACCACCCGCGAGGAGACGCTGGCAATTAGAAAAAAGCTGTCAGAGGTGCCCGCCGTGACTGGGGTGGACATCTACGCCCGTAATTCTGCCAACGCCTCCGTGGGGATCGGGTGCAGTGAGCCGTTTGTATTCCCCCGACTTCTACAAGAACATAGTTGTCGAGGAGAATGCCTCGGCCATGGTGGGGGACATAGGCCTTGCTCGGCGAGGTAGATAGCGATCGATTTCTTTGATTCCATACTTCCCCTCTCAGTTTCTAACTTTAGTTCTCTTTTCCTCGCAGGTGAGCAATAAGGTGCTGCGGCTAAGGGAAAGCTGCGACACTTTGACCGCTGAAGTGGATAACAAAACTTCCATTTTGGCGGCCAAACTCCGTGAGCTGGAGGAGGCTCAAGCAAGGATTGGGACCTTGAACTCCCTTATGGAGGAAAAGGACAATGCCTTCAAACGAAGGAGTCGATGCGAAGGACTTCTCGGCCGCTTGGCCACGGTGGAGAAGGACCTGGAGAGGGTAAGGGTCGGCGGGATGAGCTCCGCGGGCACAGGCGAGTGGGAGCCCGGGAATAGGAGCTCGCGGCCGTGGAGGCCACCAAGGTTGACCTCTTGGCCTTGGAGAAAAAGGTGAATGAGGTGTCAGGCCAGTTTGCTCCCTGAGAGGATGGAAGCGGAGGGAAATACGCCTCGACGATGTTCGCAAGGAGGCTGTGGAGGAGTACAAAAACTCCCGGGAATTCAAGGATTGGCTCCTCGCGAAAATGCGGCTCGGTACGAGGTGGGGGTCCAGGACACAAATTCGAAATTTTGCGGCCACGGGCGAGAGTTCTGTCTGAGTGGCCGTAATTGGCTCGATTGTTGCTCTAGATGAAGAATGCTTGCCGGGCATGCATTAGTTCCCTTGTCCGAGGATGAGGTGAAAGGCTTGGAGGCTGTCCGCTGCGGCCTCCTTGCCTCTGTGGCGAGTGGCTGCTCTTGGTCTCATCGCAGATCTGGATGAGCTAAGGTTTGGGGAGAACCCTATTTCTCTCGGGGATGCCACTTGCCGCGTTCTACCGAGGTGGAGCTGCCATAGGAGACCTCTTTCCTCATCGGGCGTTCTGCTCCAGTCCTCCAACACCGAGGCCGTCCTTGATCCTATCACGAGACCTCCTCGTGAACGGCTTTGCCCTCTCCAACTCCTCAATCCGAATATCCCAAGGGGCAAGCTCCAGTAGCTTAGATTTTTTGTTTTTTCTTTTTGTAGTAGACTAGGACCTCTTTGTACTAGTGTAGGAATTTTGTAATTGTTTTTCAGTAATAGAAGCATTTTTTCTGTAACTTATTCTCTTTAATTACTTGTCTTGTAGGCTACTTATGAGTATTTGCAATTTTTGAGTACCTTGATACTTGCATTCTTTGCTTTTCTCTAGCTTCTTTGACTTTGTAATTAAACTTTATACTCTCCTTCTGCGGACAAAAGCTTAGTAGGCCCTTTGCCCGCATTTTTTGAGTTTTCCTAACTCTTTATTCAAAATCACTTGGATTTTTTGTGAGAGTCAGCCTTATTCATCTTGTGATCGCTTTTGTTTGGCCTTGTGGCAAACTTTGGGGCCTTAACTCCCCTTGTCTGTTTGGCTTTGTAAAAACTTTTTTGATCACTGTCATCCGTTTACACGTATTCCCAGCCTTGCGAGCCGTGGTGTAAGTCAGCGACGAGGCAAGCTACCTTCTAGGGCATGCGAGTGTGGCCGTGAAGCTATAGTCCGCGCATGACGGTAGGTAGGAGCATATTTAGCATAGAGGCCACTTTAACCTGCGGCATCTGTATCCACTAACGGTGGTTCACGCTTTGACCACTTTATTCAAAATCCCTTGGAGTTTTGTGTGAGGGTCTTCTTCGCGATACAGTAACGGGCTTATATGTAGGCCTTTGTCACATACGAGCATACGAGTAACGGCCCTAACGAGGACCCCGGCGCTTATTTGAGCGGGAAGACAAGGGCCTTGGCCTTTGTCCTCGGCGGCATCTATATCCACTTATTCTTGGTGGTGTCACGCGGGCAGGACAGTGTATTCTCCCCGCGATCGGAGTACGGATCGTAATGGATCTTTGTACTCATATAGGCTTGCGGACCGAATAGATCGTTGCGCATCAGTAGGTAGGAGCTCATATGTTTGCTCTTTAACCTGCGGCATCGCTGCGGGCATCCACTTTAGCTTTTGAAATTTGGTGGGAATAGGTTTTTGCATCAAAATATGATGAAACATGATGATAACTGCCTTTATATATACATAGTCTATACTCCTTCCAAAAAATTACAAAGATTTCAAAAGAAGTATCTCTTAAGGTGGTCGCTATTCCAAGCGTGCTTAAGCTCTTCTCCCTCTTTTGGTCGCAATATGTAGGTGCCGTGCCCTCTTTGACTATCTTTGTGACCTCATATGGACCTTCCCATTTCGGGGACAGCTTGTTGAAACCAGGTTGGGTCCCTTGGACCTCTACGCTTCTGAGTACCCGAGTCTCACTGAAAAACTCCTCTTATTTACTCTCTTGTCATGGTGCTTCTTCGCTTTACGCTTGTAGTTCACCATTTTTTCATATGCTCGCATTCTCTTTCCTTCGAGATCGTCCGAGTCACACCTTACATTTGCCTCGTTTTGAGACTCGTCGAAGTATGTGACTACGTACGAGGGTAGGGCAACCTCAGCTGGAGCCATTGCCTCGACCCATACGTGAGCGAGAAGGAGTTTCTCCCGTAGAATTCCTTGTAGTTGTGCGGACAACCCATAATGCGGTGCAGAGCTCGTCCAACCGTCGTCCTCCTCGCCCTCCAAATTTTTCTTTAGGGCGGTCGGAACTAGCTTGTTCGCGGCCTCGGCTTGGCCATTTCACGAGGATAGGCAAGCTGCGGACTTACGGTCTTTGCGCCTTCATTCTCACACATTCGGCGGTGAATTTTGCGAGAATTGGGTGCCATTATGCTGAAATAATTGCTCGGGAACCCCAAATCGACAATAGATGTGATCGTGGACAAAATTGATTGTATTCTCCTCGGAGATAGTGGCTAAACCCTTGGCTTCCGTCCACTTGGTAAAATAATCCACGGCCACCACAGCATACTTGATGTTTCCCCTAGCCGTTGGGAATGGTCCAATGAGATCAATCCCCCTTGTATCAAACGGCCACGATGGTACGACCAAAGTTTGCTCTGTTGATGGTAGTCTAGGGATGTCTGCAAATCTCTGGCATTTATCACACTTTCTCACATACTCCTGTGCATCCCTTCTCATTGTGGGCCAAAAGAATTCTTGGAATTTGATCTTGTACGAGAGGTGCGAGCACACTGGATGTCCGCCACAAACTCCTTCATGGACCTCGTAGAGTAAGTTGGTGACCATGTGAGTTTTAACACATCTTAGCAAAGGCTTGGTGAATGATCGCGAAAAAGTACCCCATCGAGGACGAGGTATTTCGCGGACACCGTTCGATGGCTCTAGCCTTTGCTTGGGTCCTCGGGGAGGGTTTGCTTCTCGATGTAATCCTTCATTTCATCTACCCAGTCCACTTACTTGATCCTCGATATTGTTTATACGAATCCGATCTATAGCAGGTCTTTCTGTGAATTCAATCTGGCAATCTGCCTCCAACTCAACAATTTCTTGATCGGTTATTTCTGAGAGGAGGTCAGCCTCCACGTTGTCCTCTCTCATGACTTGGTTTCAGCTCATAGTAGGTGAAATTTTTGATGGGGGTTTTGCAAGGCCACGATCTTGAGTTAGTACTGGGTTGATAGTATCATATTTCCCCTTAATTTGATTAACTATGAGCTGAGAGTCACTATTGATCTCTATATTCTGAACTCTCAAGTCTCTTGCCAATTCCATGCCCGCTATAATTGCCTCATACTCAGCCTGATTGTTTGATGCTTCGAATTTGAACCTCAAGGCTCTCTTAAATTTCTCCCCGCAGGGTGCAATCAGAAGTATGCCCGCGCCACTAATCAACTTGCTCGTTGAGCCGTCCACGTACAGAATCCATACTTCCTCTGGACGCTCCCTTGGCCGCGTGATTTCTGTGCTCGGGCTACTTGGGCCTTCTTCAGATTCTGCCCGCTTTCTTTTTCCCAGGTCGCTGTCCGCCATTTTGAATGATGATTCTACCACAAAATCTACTAAGGCCTGCGCTTTGATTGTCTTTCTCGGGGAGTAGGTGATGCGGAACTCGGTGAGTTCTATAGACCAAGCTAGCATTCTCCCCGAGGACTCTGGTTTGTGTAAAACCTTTCTAAGCGGAGCCTCAGTTAATACAGTTATAGGGTGTGCAGAAAAGTAGGCTCTTAATTTTCGAGCAGATACAAGCAAGGCGTAAGCTAACTTCTCTATATTAAGATAACGCCCTTCTACGGCGGATAGTGCCTTAGATACATAATAAACTGGTTTTTGGGAGTTATTCTCCTCCCTTACAAGAACAGCAGCTCTTGCCCGGATCAGTGGCTAAAAACGAGAAAAAGTTCTTCCCAGGACCGGGCCGCCTTTGAGTAGAGGTGTCTTTGCCCGAGGTATATTTTGACTTCTTCAAAAGCTTGATGGCACTCGGTGCTCCATGTAAATTCATCGGCTCTCTTCCCCCTTTTAGAGTTTTGAAGAAAGGGAGGCATCTCTCTGTGACCGCGAGATGAAGCGACGAAGTGCGGTGATGCGACCATTGAGTTTTGGACATCCTTCACGCATGCGGGAGGTTTCATGTCTATCGGGGCTTGGATTTTCTCAGGATTAGCCTCTATCCCCTTTGATTGACCATGAATCCGAGGAACTTGCCCGCCTTGACCCCAAAAGCACACTTAAGGGGTTTAGCTTCATGTTATTGCGGCGCAAGTTTTGAATGTTTCCTCCACGTCGAGCTCGTGGGAGTTTTCCTTAGTTTTTATAACCATATCGTCGATGTAGGCCTCAAGATTTACGCCTAGTTGGTTTTCGAAAACCAGATTGACCATTCTTTGATAGGTGGCTCTGCGTTTTTCAACCCGAAGGGCATCATTTTGTAGCAGTAAGTCTTGCCCTTGACGATGAAAGCTACAGAGCGGACATCTTCAGGAGCCATTTGGATCCGATGGTAGCCTGAGTATGCATCGATGAAGCTCAATACTCGTGGCCGGCTATAGAATCCACCAATCACAATGCGAGGAAGAGGGAAACAATCCTTGGGACATGCCTTGTTGAGATCGGTGAAATCAACACACATCCTCCATTTTCCGTTGGATTTTTTGACCATTACCACATTGGCCAGCCATTTGGGGTAGGAAATCTCCTTGATTATCCCCGCTTTTAACAATTTTTCCACCTCTTCCTTGATCGCAATTTCTTTCTCAGGAGAGAAGTACCTTGATTTTTGATGAATGTTTTTGAAGGATGGGTCATCGTTTATTTTGTGGAGGATTACGTCCTCGCTGATTCCCAGAATATCTTCCACCCTCCAGGCGAACACATCACAATTTGCCCTTAAGAATTCGATCAGGGTTCTTCTCTCCTCACTGTGAATTTCCAGGCCGACCTTAACTGTTTGCTCGGGAAAGTGGGGATTGATTGCCACCTCCTCGAGCTCGTCGTTAGGCTGGAGGTCGCTGATTTCACGGTTGTGCAAGGAGTCAATAATTATGGTTGGGGGGTTGACCTGAGCTCCAGTCAGAGTTGCCATAGAGTATATGATATCGCGGTCAATCTTCCCCTCTATTCCCCGATCAATATAACCTCCCTCAATAGGGGCCAACTGCTTTGATTTTCTGCTCGTCTTGAGCTCCACCTTCGTGGAATGGAAAGAAAGCATGCCAATTGGTATGGGTGCCGGCGGGAGAGCAAGGGTTTTTCCCTTTTTTGACTTATCCTCGCCTTTTCCCTCTATCAATTTGTCCTCGCCCAGTATTGGCGGGCGCAGGATGCCCGGCCTTTCGTTCTTTCCTTTTTTTTCCTCCAAAGTGCTCGGAGGAATCTCCTGGCCGGTTCTTGATGGTAGCAACCCCGCCCGGGTGTTAAATTTCACCCTTTGGTGGGGACGGACGCAACTATTCCCAATTCGGCCCGAGCGCCACGCCGAGAATGGCATTGTACGGGGAAGGAAGATCGACCACCATGAAAGTTATCTTGGCCGTCTTACGCATGGGTTTTTCCCCAATAGTTACGTCAAACACAATCGTCCCCTTTACCCTTACGGCGTGATTTGTGAAGCCCTCGAAGCATGCCCGCGTATGGAAAAAGATGTGCTTCGGTCATTCTCATTCCTACCAACGTATGGTAGTAGAGTATATCGGTGGCGGCTCTGTATCTATTAACACTCGACCTATGTTTGCGGTTGATTCTCATTACGAGGGTGAGAGGTGAGTGGAATGAAAAAGGGTGGAGGCAAGTTCGCTCCTTTTGAACCCAATTTCTGCTTCTTCTTCCTGAGCCATTGCAAGGGATGGAGAAAACCTTTTCCAATGTCCAGATTTGGAGGGAGAGCTGTTTGTTGGAAGGAGGTTCTTCTCCAATGAAGTTTATATTGTAGTCTCCATCGTCATCCTCAAAATTGTCTCTTTCCACCCTCTCGGGACCACGAGGGTTTCGTGCCCGCCGTTGGTTATTATTGGGGCGTGAGTTGTTTCCTTGATCCATCTGGTTAGTTCCCCATCATTGATTCTTTGCTGAATTACTCTCTTTAGCTGGAAGCAGTCCTCTGTTCCGTGCCCGTGATCATTGTGATATTCGCAGAACTTTGTCCTACTCCTCTCACTTGGTTTTCTGAGCATGGGGGAGGAGGAGGAAAATACGATGCCCTGGTGATCCTTGCTCGCGGCTCGGTGAGCTCGGTGTAAATTGCTTTCCGCAACTTTTCTCCGGAGTTTGTCCGACCACCGCGACCTCTGTTCTTGCCCTGGTTGTTAACTTGGGCGGCCTGCAGGGTGGTCTCACACGAACTTGGCTTATTCTTTCCTTGGGTGAAGCTCGGGGAACGGGCATCTTGCTCTCCTCGGCAGAGGCGATGGCGAAGCCCTTTCATACATCTCCTCCTTTGTTTTTGGCGGGTGGAGGCGAAATTCAATTTTAGGAAGGAGGAGGTGAGGCCTCCCTCAGCGAAGTCTATTATCCCCCCTTCCCGAGATCCAGCTTTATCTCCTCGCTCGCCTTTAAGAAGCGAGCAATGTAATCTTTTGTGGATTCGGTGGGGGCTGCTTGACACGGACAAGATACGTCTTTGGTCTAGCGGGCACCCGGCTCAGCAAAAGGCATTAAGAAAAATGTTCTGAAGTGGCCGAAAGAGTCGATAGAGCGGGGTTTGAGAGCCGGCATCCGGGATAGGGTCTTGCCCGTGAAAGTGGCGGCTAGAGCTTTGCACATTACGGATTCGTCCGCGGAGAATAATGCCATTTGTCCCTCAAATCGACCCGTGTGGCTCCTCGCGTTCTTGGAACCATCATATGTATCCATACGGGGGCTTCCCCTTTTGGATAGGTGCCGCGCGATCTTGTCGTGAAGGCATCCATTGTGCGACCACATTTTGGGCCGCCTTCGATGGGTTTCCCACATTTTCTCGCATGAAATCAACGAACTCGGGGTTACGGCTATCAATCTTACGTTTTTTACTACGTGGAGCCACGGCCTTCCCACTTGGCGGAGCCGGGGGTAGTGCTTGGGGCCTCGCACGTTGATTAGGCTGCGCCTCTTCGCGATCTCTCGCTATCATCACGTGCGCCACCACAGCTGCGCTTGGCCTGTCCGCGCTCGAGGTTGGTTCAACCCGGTTTGCCCCCGCAGCTTGACTAGCAAGTGATTTAGCGGGAGCTCGTTGGGAGAACCTTTGGGACCACTTGTGGAAGCTGTAGCCCTCCATTGGCCTCTATTTCGAACATTTCCAACTGTTGGTCGACAATCACCATGGCCTCGGCTGACCGGCTTGGATTTGGAGTCCAGAAATTTCTTGTCTCACTTAGGATTTGCTCAGGGGAGAGAGGAGTGTTCATGGTGGTGTTTCGGGGGAGCTTGTGGAGTTTTGGGACTTTTGTTTAGGAGGGCTTGTGCCTTTTCGGCACGTATCGATACGTGAGCTTGTGCGTGGCTTTCTTACCGGGGAAAGGGTGTGAGCGGGCCGGGAACGAGCCCCCATTACGTTGAAGACGAGTTAGTTTGTTTTCCCCTATTGATAGCGGAGGGTGAGGCTTGGTTTTCATCCTCGAGGTCGAAATGACCAGCGTTTTCCGAGTATCTTAGACATATTTTGTGAAAAGATGATGGAAAAGAAGAGCCTTTCGGCACTCGTTTTGTTTAGGACACGAGAGGTGCCTTGGAAACAAAATACACGGGAAGTAAATAAAGAAAAGATTAAACCGGGTTTCTAGCGTTCCGTGATGGAACCACTGATGACGCAAATTTGTTCGGGGTCGGGAGCGGTTTGAGGATATACGGCTAGGATATTTAAGTGGTTGGTTTGTACCTAGATCACAACACAAAGAAACACCGTTAAAGTCAAAGTTGGATGTTACTCCAACTCGGGCCCTCGGGTGTGAGAGTAAGAATCTTTGAGATAATAAGGCTTTGAATACCTTGGAGTGTGTGTGTGGGGTTTAGAGTAATATGGCTTACTCGATTGTATATGGAACTTACCTTGCCCAAGGGGGTAAAGGCCTTCTATTTATAGGCGATGCAATGGTGCTTGTTGAGGTAAGCAATGAGATCGGCCTAGGGGGCACTTTGGTATTTGACAGCCTACACGTGTCCGCATCAAATTGGTCTGTCGGGGAGGGAACATTGGCCGTCGGGGACATGGCTGAAAGGGACATGAGCAGTGTAGCGGCTTGGAGCATTAAATGGGATAGTAGGCGCTGGCCAGTGCATTGAATGCGTGATGGGGGAGCCGGCCAGTGGCTGTCGAGCCAGGTAAGCTAACTTGCTCAGTAAGGCTTGATATTATCCAGGGAGCGAGGCATGTGCCGCGGTCAACATTGTGGCCGCGATCAAAGGTATATGACGCGAGCACGGTTGATGCGGGCACGCCTACGGCGGCGTGGGTCCCCGCGGACATTCAATCTGCGGGCGCGAGACCCGAGCGGTCGCGAGTCGTGCGGGCACGAATATAGCGATCGGGATCCTTCCAGGTCTTCGATAGGATTATTGCGGGGAGGGACGCGGTCTTGACCTCAGGGCCTATCTGTCATGCAGTCTTCCCCACGGCGGTCTAGGAGGCTGCCAGTATCGCTGGTTCGCTTGGATCGAGGGGCGCGGGCCCGGTCCAGTAGATCCGGGCTCATCATTCTTAAAAGCAAAAAAAGAGAGAATAAAAACAAATGTTTATTCTGATAATTCAAATAATAAGATAATGGTCCAAACATTAGTCATTACAAAATTACAAGATAAATTGTAGGCATGATGGTAGCAATGTTTCCTGAAAGAGTAGACCAAGTAAAAGCATTCATATACACACCACACAAACCGTACCCATTTCTCACCTCAAACACCCCTAAGATTTCAGCATACTCTCTCTCTCTCTGTGTTGTGTGCGTTCTAGTGTGTAATAATCAAGAAAGTTAACAAACCAAAAAATAGATCTCCTTTTCATTTTTTAAAGGAATTAGTAGATCAAAAGCAGGTGATTCGTGGTGGTCGGATCGCTTTATGCGAGCCATAGACGGGCCCGGAGCCAGCAGAGGCGGTGGTGATCGGAGCTAGAACCATCCGTCAGAGAAAAAAGAAGAAACGGATCTTCTGAGTTACTTTCTGTCGGAAATGGATCTAACAATAATGAATACAACAACAGAGACCGGTATGCAAGTTTGTTATGCACCAAAGATGATTCAGTCTAACGGAATATGGCTCGGAGATAAGCCGTTGAGCTTCTCTTTCCCACTTTTCCTCTTGCAATTGATAATCATCGTCTCCTTGAGCCGCATCCTTCATTTTCTTCTCAAGCCATTTCGCCAACCGCGGGTGGTCTCTGAGATTTTGGTAAGTAGGTTCAATTGAGTAAAGCACCTGTCCATTTACTTTTTCCGGGTACTGATCCAGACTGTAGTAGACCCTACTGACCTCATATAAAAATAACTCGGCCCCACAAAGAAAAAGGACAAGTGCTCCAATTCACCATGCATATGAGGGGTAAAAGCGTAAATAAGGATCCCCATTCATAATATTATGATTTGGCAGGAATCTCGTGCACTCGGTTTCGTATGCATCACTGACAAACACGACTTTAAAAGACTAAATAATGCTTACCGATTGCTCGATGTTGATGTTTTCAGGGTGGCATACTCCTGGGGCCCTCGGTGATGGGACGGAGTGAAAAATTCTCCAGGACGGTTTTTCCACTAAGAAGCTTGGCGGTGCTTGAAACCATGGCAAATCTCGGCCTTCTATACTTCCTCTTCCTCATAGGAGTGGAAATGGGACTCTCATTGATTTTACGTACAGGCAAAAAGGTCATTTTCATTGCCTTAGGCGGTCTGGTCTTCTCTTTCATCATAGGCGCAATTGTGTCCTTGTTCATGCACGACAACACACCAATCTTGGACCAAAGTAGTTATGTGATCTTCGTGGCTGTTTCTCTCTCCGTCACAGCTTTCCCTGTACTTGCTCGTATATTAGCAGAAATCAAACTCATAAACAAAGACATTGGAAAACTTGCCATTGCTGTAGCAATCATAAACGACATGGTTGCATGGATTCCTTTAGCTTTTGCTACTTCCAGAGCACAGAGGCAAGCTCTGGTCTTGACTTCTGTCTGGTTGATTCTGGCTAGCACAGGTCTTGTAGTTTTATGCATTTTCTTGGTCCGGCCAGCTATCAGATGGCTAATTCGGAACACCCCAGAGGGAGAAAGCTTCAATGAGCTTTCAGTAAGTGTGATTCTTGGTGGAGTTATGATCTCTGGATTGATCAGTGACGCCATTGGAGCTCATCCTGCTTTAGGAGCGTTTATTTATGGTCTTGTTATTCCAAGTGGACCGCTCGGATTCAGTCTTATCGAGAAGCTTGAAGACTTTATTTCAGCCATTTTACTTCCTCTGTTCTTTGCGAATAATGGGCTCAAGACGAAAATCACTGAAATTGTTGGAGTTTATAGCTGGGCAGTGCTGTTTGCTATTATTGTTGTTGCCGCTCTTGCCAGAATTGGTGGAACGGTTCTTGTTACCCATTTCTATGAGATGCCCATTCGTGAAGGAATCACCCTCGGTTTCCTCTTGAATACAAAAGGTCTTATTATGATGATCGTCCTCAATGCAGCCAAAGAAAACAGAGTACTCTCTCTCTCTCTTTCTCTTTCTCCCTCTCTCCCTCTCTCTCTCCCTCTCTCTCTCTCCCTCTCTCTCCTCCCTCCCTCCCTCTCGCTCTCTCTCTCTCTCCCTCTTTCTGTATTTTCTGAAAGAGGCGTGGAAGAGAATGAATTTGAGACCTAAAGCGTCTTCTTCCTTTTCAGGTGGTGGATGAGAGGACGTTTGCAATGATGATTATCATCGCGCTAGCAATGACTGCAGTGGTCACACCATTTGTAACCATAATTTACAAGTCGGCCAACGCAACACACGCGTACACGAGGAGAGCAATCCAGACGACAATGCTTGACACCGAGTTAAAGATACTAGTATGCGTACACATCCCACGAAACGTGCCAACCATAATAAAGCTTCTAGAAGCTTCCCACCCTACCGACTTATCTCCAATATCCGTCCACGTACTCCATTTAGTCGAACTCACGGGCCGGGCATCCACCATGCTTATCGTGCACGATGCTCGAGAAACGGGCCACTCAGCCGTCAACAAAATGCAAGCTCAGGCGGACCAAATCATAATGGAATTCAAGAATTTCGAGAAGCTTAATGGTAGCATTACTTTAGAAACAAACACAGTAATCTCTTCGTATTCCACCATGCATGAAGACATTTGCAATTTGGCGGAAAATAATCAAGTGACCATCATAATCATACCTTTCCACAAGCATCAAACGGTCGACGGGGGAATGGCTACCATGTTTCCCGAAATCCAATTGGTCAACCAGAAAGTATTGCTTCATAAAAGCTGTTCGATCGGAATTCTTGTCGACAGAGGTTTAAGTTTGTCGCGAAACATCATTGTTCTCTTCTTTGGTGGGCCCGATGACAGAGAGGCATTATGCTACGCTCTGAGAATGGCCGAACATCCTCAGAACAGTCTGACAGTAATTCGTTTCCTTCCTGGTGACCAAACTGTGGAGCCCACTTCGGAAAATTTTATCCAGGAAAGGCAGCTTGATGATGAATGTATTTCAGACTTCATGGCTGCAGCAAATAGCGAATACGTTTATACAGAAAATGTGGTGAACAATGGGGTGGAAACAGTGGCGGAAATAAGATCTATCAAAAGTTTTCATGATTTGTTTATAATTGGTAAAAGAGACGGAATTGTATCACCACTTACAGCAGGAATTAACGACTGGAGCGAGTGTCCAGAACTTGGTGCAATAGGGGATTTATTGGCAAGTTCAGATTTCTCAACAACGATATCAGTACTTGTTGTACAACAGTCTGTAGCATTACTGGAAGAAGAAATCAAAATTCCGGTCCCTAGCTCCTGAAACAAAATAGCACCAGTTAGGAAACTAAGTTTAGTACTTCGTATCAATTAGAAAAAGCATGTTTAGTTTCTAGCACTGCAAACTAGATTGTGCAGATTAGTTTCCAGTTTCTTCCCTTTAATAGTCTCAGGTATTACACGTCTTTCAATCTCAAAATATTGGCCACCGTTGGTCTTCTATTGAAGCTCCTTTCTTAGAATTCAACATAAACCCTAAGCAAGTAACAGGATGAAATAGTTCCATAGAGGTTGGGCTTCTATCTTAGTCCCTCCGTCCCGTAAAGATAGTCCCACTTTTTAAAGATAACTTAATACCAATAACAATTTTAGATTTTCATTGGGATAAATAAATTAACATAGAATTATTGGTAAAAGTTCAATCAAAGTTTTCACAAGAAAAGTGGGAATGTCTTTTTGGGAGGGATGGAGTATTCTCCATGGTTGATTAGCAAACACACAAGCATCAAGCTTCCTTTTAGTGTTGTGCAAAGCAGCGGAATCAATTGACAATAACAATACACAAAAGCAATTTGGGAATCGAAAGAGAGAGATCGAATTTTGGGGGTTATGAACTTTCGGCCGCCTCTTATTATTCCGTGCAAGCAAAGTGAACCACCAGTCAGGATAGGAAATCACTTTGGAGATACACCCCCTCCCACTTCGACAACCATGTGAAATCTTGAACAACATTCAGCAGCTTGAGGCTCGGCTTTTCCACCATTAGGGGTAGCAGTAGATTCCTCAACTAAACAGGCCAAGTTATTAGCACGATCAATCCTAAACTGAACCAAAATATAAGCAAACAAATTCGACAACTCTAGGGCTAAAAGAGGAAAGAAATCAAGAATTCAGTAAGCTATGAAGCTCTTACCGGCAAGAAGGAGTGATGAACTGAGCTTCAAGGTGTCGATTTTTTGCAGAGTTACATTACCTGATTAAGGCGCAATCAAGAGCATTTGAATTGAAGTCTAGGGCTCTTATTTGTGGTGGGGTGGGGGGAGGCTAAGGCAGATCAGAGCTTGGGTTGCTTAATTCAACCCGGCATTTGATTTCATGGATTTGGGCCTATCAATTGGATAGTTATTCCATCTCCACTAGGGATGGCAATTTTATCGGACCCAACCCGAATCCGAGCATATTCGAACCCGTTAGGGTCGGGTTTGGTAGCCATTTTTGAAACCCGTCGGGTTCGGGTTCGGGTCAAGTCCAGACATTCGAGCCGGGCCGAGTTCGGTTTATGTGCTTGAATGCTCGGATCAGGTTCGGTTAGGTCAAACCCTACTCGAACCCGACCCGTTGCCATCCCTAATCTCCACGTTCTTCAGCCCAGGAATGTATTAGATCCGAGGCAGGTTAAGTAGGACATTAATTCGGACAGCTCATAGGGTTAGGTTCGCGCTCTATCTCGTCTCGTCTATTTTGATTTCAGTGATTCATAATGATGACGCGCACGTATTTTGAATGTCTGAATTGATGTAGGATCTGGCTTGGTATTTGTTGGTACCTAGAACACAATAACAATAAGAAGCACCGTTAAGGACAAAGCCGAATGTTAATCAGCTTAGGCCCTCGGGTGTGAGAGTAAGATCTCTGAGGTATTCAACTGAGTGAATAAGACTTGAAATGTCTTGAGTGTTTGTGTGTTTAGGGTTTAGATAATGTGATTTACAAGTACGATTTTGCACTTACTTTGTCCATAGGGACAAAGGTTGATATATATAGGAAATGGGAGCTGACTGCTGACGTCAAGCCCTAAGGATATATTTGTCTTTGACCAAGGACACGTTTTTGCATCTGGTTGGACCTGCCAGTAAAGTAAGATTCACTGCAGGGGGATGTCACTGATGTGGACAGGAGCCGTTGTAAGTACCAAAATCTAGCTCATGCCTTCCAATCTAAGTTTCCAAGCAATTTCCCAAACTTTCATGAAGTTTAGGGGCAATTCGGGAACTTTCAATACTTTTCGAGAAAGAAGGACTGTAAGACTTGAAATGTCTTGAGTCTCCTAAAACAACAAACCACTCTCTCTCCTAAATTAATCCTAATCCTAATCTATTCCTAATAGATATTGCCTAAAAATAGCCTCCCTTGGAAGATAGAGAAACACAAATCTTGGTAATCTCTCATTCCCTCACCTCTAATACACTCTTATATTTTCTCATTCCTTTGCTACTTGTTGATTACCTTTCATTATGCTATAAAGTTTCAATCTTTAGCAATGTAGATATACTTCCCACTCCTCTACACAAATGACTCATGGAGATCCTTTCCCTAGGATGAACAAGATTCCACAAGTGGCTTGTTCTAGGGATGATCTACCAAATGAGGATGTGAACCCCTTTTATATTTATGTCTAAAAATGCAATCTTTATATGTTAAATGTTCTCCCCTTCCCTTGATCTAGCTTTCCCTATGATTGTCCACCTAATGAGGTATTAAGGGCATAGGAAAAGTCACAATGATCCAACCTTTATGTATGTCTCTCTTAGATTAATGATCCTTCTTTTATTTTCACATTAAAAATCAAGTCTTTACATTAATGTTATTCCCCCTTCCCAAGATTGAAATCTTCTCCTAGGATTGTCTAAAGCCTATTAAGGTATAAAAGACATAGGATGAATATAAAGATCCAATTTTTATGTCTCTTTTCTCTAAACCCATGGTTCTTAAGCATTTTTAAAGTGAAGATTGGTGTAAAGACTCAATCTTTACACTAATCTCATTACAAAATGACATAAATCTTGTTCATTTATAGAGATCAATGATTCTTGGTCCAAGATCTCCTATGATCACTTGAGATAAACATACCGAAATGTCCCTATGAATCACCATTGTCTCAAGATGTAGGATTGATGGCCAAAGATTCATTCTTTTTCTAATAGCTTATTCTTGAGCTTAAAATGAGTTCTTTGATCACATTTGATTAAAATCCCCAAGAAAAGTTGAATTAAGACATACCAAGGCTCCTATGCCTAAATTGGTTGATTAATCTAATGGGAGGGTCGAAAGTTCGTATGATGATGATCACAAGCTCAAAAGTGGGTATGGGATCAAAATCCAGAAAATATCAAAGTCCAATGCATCTTGAACTAAAACCTTCTTAAATGGTTCTTATGTTTGGATAAAGACTTGGCACATTCTTTCTCTTTTCTTGAATCGCACACACACACACACACACACACACACACACACACACACACAAAAGCACAAATTTTGGACTTGAAAGACTTGCATTTGCAAGGCTCCTTGGGTGAAGGCCAAACATTCTTCCCAAGGAGTAACTTAACCTCTGAACCTAGTATTTCTTTCCTTTTTTTTCAAAGTTTTGAGGATTATCAAAATGGCGTGGCGACTCCGTTTTTCATAAATTTGGTGTTTTCCAACGAGGTGACTCGGCCCTCGTAACGATACGCAAATGCTACCCGAATGCGGTGCGGCATTTTGCGCGGTCGTGGAATAATTCACATTTGGCGACTCCGCTGGGGACCAACGTAAATGTTTTCCAAACTTCTTCTCTCATAAGAAGCTTTTGAACATTTACGAGGGTTAGCCTTCCATCTCGGGTCCAATTTTTTGTGCAAGTGTGAATCTTTTTTCCTTTTTTTATGCATTCCTTGTGCTATTTTTGGCTTGTATATATTCTGAATAATAAACAGGTACAATTCTGAAGTTGAAAATTGCCCAGAATCTTTGGCTAAACATTCTGGAATTGCAACAGTTTGGAACCTGGAAAATTGCTTGGATCCGGTAGATGCGGCTTTGATCGCCTGGGTGAGTCGTGCGGCTTTATTCGCAATTCCACCAGGACAGTTTCTTCTGGCATTTAATCTGGAGACTGTGGCAATTTTGGGACTGTGTTGTCCAGAATCTGGACTGGTTTCAAAGACCAGAAAATATTACGTGCTTATGTGATGCATTCTCCCCGCCCTAAAACATTCTTTTAAAACACATATTGAAAAATCTCTATTTTAACTCAAAAAAGAATTTTTAGTGACCGCACACTACGCGTACTATATATATATCCCAACCTCCTAATGGCTTAACCCGTGTCGACCACTGCACTAGTCCGTGTCACACTTTTAAAACTGTGACTTTTGGTTGGTTTTTGCCTAGACCGTGTCATACAGCCTCATCGTATACCCCCGTAAAAGTCAAACCCGAGCTAATGCTAGAGTCAAGATTCCTCGCGCAAGCGAAGCCATGCAAAAATTTTGTTAGGCAAAATTGGCAAAATCTTGACCCCCGCATTGACTTTGACTTTGACTTGCACTGAGTATGCGACCATGCTCAATGTGACGCCGTGTCATTCGACTTTTAACGTCCGACCTATGCCTATTATTTTCCTTGGACAACGTCGAAGTCAACGTCTCTCGCGCAAGCGAAGCTCTGCCGAAATTCCGTTAAGGCTAAAGACTTGACTTTGAAGGCGTTGACATTGACTATAATCCGCATCGCTCATGCGTTAAAATTCATATGATCCACTAGACCCTAGGACCGTTCTGCTCTTTTCAGTCGGTGGGATTCGCTTGCCCTATATGACCCTCGCCCAGGGCTGTCCACCCTGGGATGTCGAAGTACAGATGCAAAACGAGGGGCTTATAGACGTAGTGACGGAGCCCACTGATCTAGGATCTAGAGTAGTTGCGAAAAAAGAAGGGCAACCTTTTTCCAACCAAATAGGGCTAATTAAAAGACACTGTTTTAAGTAAACTTGAAGATTTTTAACTGCATGTTACTTGGACCTTCAGCCTAAACACCTACCCCCGAGTCTAAACCTTGCCTATCCCTTTTTAGAATTCCAGTTAGTTTTTTAGAATTTTCAGTCAGTTTTTTAACGTTTTCCAATTAGTTTTTCAGAATTTCCAGTTAGTTTTCAAATAGTAATCTTTATTTAAAAAAAAAAAAGAAAGACATATAGAGTACAAAACTTAACAGAAACTGTTAACTGGCGGTTATAACCGTTTGGACACGTCTATATATATATCAGTCCATGACAAGCTTTCATTGAATAAAATTAACAATAATAAAAGAATAAGTATGAGGGAAAATTGACCACATCCCGGTCACGTAGGATACCCGTCAAGGATAATCAGACGGGGTAAATTCTAGAGGAGGATTGCGAATCCTACTCCCTCTCCTCGGTACATGACGACCACCTGATCTAGATTGTTGAGATGAGGATGAGGATGATCCAGATGGATTTTCTGAAAACTGCACACGAGGCAAATGAAAACTAGGCCTAAATCCCGAAATCCCGAATGCCTGCTCAGGAGTCTGAGTATAATTGCTAGAAGAAGGGATCACAGGCGGTTGTGTGAAACCAAACTGATTCATCAATTATGTAAAAGAATTACACGTTCCTGTCGGAGTGAAGCCAAACTGATGCATCTCATTGTATTGATCCTCCATCTCTGGCTCATCCTCCAGCTGGTATCGGCCACGTCTACGAACCCGATTTTGCCTCTGTGGCTCCTCTTCAGTAGTATGATCAACCGTTGGAGGGGGAGCTTGGGCTTCCAGTCGTTCCTGCTCCCTAATAGCTGTCAATGTGTTTCTGATATATTGACGGTTGTAATTGCGCAGTTCTTCCAAGGATGTGGCATTCTCGTTGTATATGTGCATCCCTTGAAGACTTTGAATTTGTTCAAAACAATTAACTAAATTAATTAATACGAAAAAAAATGGTAATTTTTTTTTGTAAAAGCATTGTATGTAATATATAACTTACCACACCCTCAAAACTAGTTGCACGTGGCCTGAACCCTAGTCCCTCCACATGAGACGAATTCTGGATGAACGATCGAGTAATACTCCTATACCATCTCATATAGGGATGACGATAACTCATATCCACTTCACCATACTCTCTATCAACCACATTAATCGCTCGTTCATTCCACGTTTCTATGTGCGGACCATGTTCTTGCATCCAGTTAATGGTTGACCGACCTCGCCGACTAATCCGATGCAGGTCCAAACTAGTGTCCCAGTCATCAGGCACACCTTGAACCATCCCAAACTGTCGCATTACGCGATCTGGAAAGTGTCATTCAACCCTCTCAAAGCAGATGAGGGGCACCTTCGCCCTCCATATAGCTTGCCCCTGAAGACAGTAATTCGGAGCTATCACACCATTGTATGGTTGCCACACAACCTGATCCTCGTTCATATATGACAATTGGTCTCGGTAGCCTTGCAGGTTATGGACAGTCACAGAAGTATACGACAATGGACCCTTCCACCTACATATGAAACAATTGACATAAAAAATAATGAGTAAAAAAGTGATAAAATACAAAACAAATCATTTACAAAATGAAGTAATTGAAATATACCTGCAACCCACTAGTAATGTCCTATTAAGTGTTATTTCTGTATGTCTCCTAGGTTGTTTACAGAACAACCTCTCCCATGACCAAAGCTATAAAAAAATTGTCATTACGTACAAAACAGATTAAGTCCACTAGCATAATGTAATCAAATATAATTGACATACCTGTACAATGGTCAAGAAGCCACCACACCCTTTTGAATCGTGTTGAGATGCTATACACATCTCCCTATACAAGAAGGCCAACGCTGCACTACCCCAACTGTACTCACCAATATTATTTATTTTCCTAAGAAGTGAGAGGTACATCAACTTCACTAGGTTATCAGACGAGTCGGGCATAATGTATGACCCCAATAACAGAAAAATATAGGCTCGAGTATATGTCTCAATCATATACTCTGATGCATTATTGGAAAGCTGATCGAAAAGAGGGAAGTGATCTAGAACCCATCTCATAGACACCATTCCACCTTTTTTTATGTCTGCGGGAGATATTGTAACCCAAATAACTCCTCAACAATCTCAACCCATTCCCCATTTCTCCTACTAGTTTCTGAACTAGTCACAGCCAATTCGTCTACAGGAAGACCACACAACATACCAATATCCTCTAAGGTGATGGTCATCTCCCCTACAGGTAAGTGAAAGGTGTGGGTCTTTGGACGTCATCTCTCAATCAAAGCCTCAATCAAGTGCCAATCATATTGTAAATGACCTAATAAATACACTCCATAAAATCCAACATTTATAAACTTAGTTTCTATCCTCCAATCAACTCTAGCTGAAAGTTCTGTACCACGTCTAGGTCTTAAATTGGTTAACTGTTGTCCCTCCCAAATATAATTAGATCTATGTGTCTCCTGAGAAGTCAATACATGTGGATCGATTGGCCCAGGAACAATAAAGGGTTGTTGTTCATGTTGATTCATCTGAAATAAAAAAAATTAATAGTAATTAAATTTAAATGGGACTTAAGGTTTTGCTACATTTAAGCTCAAATTTTAAATTTAACACTTAAAATTAATAATTAAGTAGAAAAATTGCAACAAGTTTATCAAATTTGAAGTAAACTAACTTCAAATTTTGCATCAAAAAAAAAACCCTCCAATGTTTGCTTCAAATCCTACATCAAAAAGGAATATTCCCTTGGACACCTCATCCTCTATTTTTTCCATTATTTCACAAACAATACTTAAAATTAAAAATTAAGATGTTTTACATATCCACTCTTCTACTTTTATTATAACGGAAAACTGTTGGATCTTATGTGTGGCTTCTTCAAACTTAACGGAAAACTTGACAGAAAAACTAACGGAAATTGGGAAGAACAATTTAGGAAGTCGAGTCTTGTGTAGCACAATTTCCGTAAGAAGTATTTGCCCCGCACTGGTGCTTACGGTTTAAATGGCAAACTTCTCGTGAGATAAAACGACTTATAATCACCAATAGGAGCACTCCAAATTGGTAACTCTACGAACTACTCACTATTTAGAACTTTGGACTTTGAAAGATTTGATGCAACAAGATGCCAATGATTTGGGTATGTTTATCTATCTTACTAGAGGGTAGGAAGGGTAGAAATACAGTATGAGTGAATTGAAATTCAGAGGGGAAGTATATAAGGAGAGTCAAAGGGTTTGGTGGCTTTTCTCTTGAAAAGTCACAACTTTTCGGGTATAACAGCATTTGCACGGCCGTGTCCAATGAACTGCATGGCCGTGCAAGGCAATATGCACGGTCGAGTTCAAGGCTCAGCACGGTCGAGTGGCAAGCCAAGGCACGGTGCACGGCCGTGTCCTAGACACGTGCACGGCCGTGCAAACACTTCTTCAGTCTGCTCGTCAGCCCTTTAGCCACAACAAGTCCACCCCAATTTTGGGACCAACCCAAATCAAACTTTGACCCAATATTTAACTCTTGTTAAGTTACAAAAGACTTTATCATTAATTCTCATTCACCCTAAATGGTTTTGAGACATTAAATGAGTTATATATAATCTACAACAGATGTAGATTACCATTTGTAACTAGTTCCGTTAACACATAACGAACTTCCGTTAGAAACTAGATCAACGTTAAGTTAAACTTAACTTTCCGTTATCCATTTCCAACAAAAACATTATTAAAAAAATATATTTTAATTTAAAAGACAATTTAAATAATTTTTAACAAAATAATATTTTCTGCAAAAAGAGAGCGATCAGTAATTAATTAGTAACCTGCGGCAGCCAAGCCATCAGTAACCAGCAGTAACATCAGTAATCAAACCAGCAGGCAGCAGCCAAGCCATCAGTAACCAGCAGTAACATCAGTAACCAAATCAGCAGGCAGGCAGCAGCCAAAGCGATCAGTAACCAGCAGGCAACAACCAACAAACAAGGACAATTTTATTAAATATGTGCACTTTTTAAAATTGGTGGAACCAAAATGTAAAGATGAAAGTCTTGCTTCAAATTTGATGCACATTGAAATGAGGAATAGTGATGTTTTTGATGATTTGAAGTAACATTTGCATATTGGAGATGCTCTAAGTGAAGGTTTCGTAACATTTCTAGAAATCAGACATTTATTTTTTTTGACAAAAATTATCAGAATATAGGCATTCGTTATTGAAGAGGTAGCTGTCCTTTTTAGTTTTGAAGAGTATCAAAATCTTTTTTTGCAAGTTTAGAAATGTGATATTGTATGATTAGAATCATGATTTCTAATTAATTTTTGCCTCAATTCCTAGTAGGAAAAAAAATTGCCCTACATAATGCATAATATTATCCCTCATTTATGTCGATTTATATTTCGCTATTTTATTTGCCCTTGTGCTCTAAAATCTTAGCTCCGTCACTAGCTAGTTTTCTATCCACATTATTTGCATCCCTTTTATTTTCCCCGCAAGACTTCTTTAAATGATTACTCTCTTATTTTCATAATAAATGCCATATTTAGGCTTGTCAATATTTTTAAAGATTTTTTTGGGTCTAAATTAACGGTTATTTTAGCATTTTTACATGTTTTAAGAAAATAAGTTATTATTGCACTTTAATGAAAAAAAAATACCAAATACATTATTAATAAATTATTTCCCTCACCTACATTACTTCCTAGCATGAAAAAATTAATAAATTGCAACAAACTCGATGTAAGGGTAAAAGATAAATTTAAATATTTTTTTAACCCAAAAAAATAATTATTTTGAATCAAAAATTCGAAACTCGATGAATATTTTGAACCCAAGAAACTAATGTCTTTTACTTAAAGAAGTGTTGTTTCATAACTTAAAAATTGGCCTAAAATAAGTGTTGTTGTTTTAGCTTAAATACTTGAGATCATTTTTTTTATACCCGATTTGAATTTGAAGGCATAACATAATTTTAAGTTTATTTAATTATTCTAATGAATATTTAAAAATTGTTATTGATATTAATTATAACAATGTATCAATAAAAAAAGTTATAAATAATAATCAAATTTATTTAATTTATTGCTTAAATTATTTTCACATTAAGAATTAAAAGAAAAAAAAATTGAAGGAAGGGAGTAGATAAATATGAAGCTTCTTCTATCATGTGGGAAGTCCAAGTCTAACCATTGAATTCAAAAGGCATATCTACATTTTCAACCATTATATTTTAATTAAACTTCGGTTTTGTAAGTGCTCCAATCCAATTTGAATTGTTAGTATTTCCGTTAGAAAATTAACGAAAGCCTTCACATCCTTAACTTTTCTAACAAAACCTAACTTTTCTAACAAAGCAAGGGTAAGTTGGGGATTGCTATTTGAGGATGGACAAGTGAAGGAATCTCACAAATGTTGAATTTCCTAACCGGAAG
Source organism: Adenophora triphylla var. japonica (assembly GCA_022495995.1). Lineage (NCBI taxonomy): Eukaryota > Viridiplantae > Streptophyta > Magnoliopsida > Asterales > Campanulaceae > Adenophora > Adenophora triphylla. Next base: position 316,275 of record JAFEMH010001710.1, on the reverse strand, counting down.
GCTCAGCTGAATCAGGCCTTGCTTGTTGAACAAAATATTCCTCTTGTCCAAAGCCTGAAGCAGCATTTAATGAACAGTGCACGCCTACGGAAGGATCCGCGCGGATGAGAATGCTCAATCCAGTTGCCTATAAATTGAACCCTTCTCTCTCAGTTTACACAAGACAATTCACTCACAGAAGCTATTCTTTGGTGAAAAACAGAGAGAAAACAGTGGGAATCCTTAGATTGCCACCATTTTCTCTTGAGTCTTTCCCAATCTCACCCCAAACACTCTCAAATCACTCTTAAACACACAAAGCTCAAGCTTAAAACACTACCAAAGAGGAAGATTAGGGAGAAAACATAGAGGACTTAAGTGTTATCTATTTGTTTTCTTTTTGACCAACTCTATCAACAAACACTAAACACTCTTAAGCCTTGAATCCATTCAAACACAAATCCAAACACTAAATCTTGATACTCCTCAAGTCAAACCCCAAATCAAGGAAGATAGGGTTAAACCATCATTGATAAACCCTCCTTCTTTAAACCCTAAAACTCTCTTTTAATTTCTTGTTCATCTTGTTCAATTTACATCTTTAATTTACTAGTCTTAAGCTTTAATCTTTACTTCATTTTGTTGTTAGTTTGACCTAAGATGGTCATCTTTGGGGTTAAGTCCCCATGATGATCATCTTAGGGTTTAACTTTAAATTTCTAGTTAATTTCTCTCTTTAATTTCATCTTTACAAAATTCCCCTTCCCATTTGCAAATGACATGTTTTAAACCTCATAAATCCCCCAAGGATGACTTGATATGATAACCACTTGACACAAAGTAGTGGAATCAAGTCTAGGGATGAAAATGGGGTGAACATAGATGCAAATCCCCCAAAAATCACATTTTCCTTCTTGAGAATGTTGCTGTCCAGTAGCATTTCTCTAAGACCTCTGTCCATTGTCTAATTTTTTGGACATACAGAAACTTGGAATTTGGTGTTGACTACAAAATACTTTTTGTATCCAACATCCATAGGATTCCAGAAATATTTTTACTTTATTTTTTACGTGAGTCTAACTGCCTTTTTCAAATTATTTTCCAAAGGTCAGTTTAGCAGTCTCTGGAAGTCCAGATTTCACATCTGTGATTTCCAGAAGGTTTTGGTCCATCAAATCATCTCCAATCATAAAAATATTCTGCAGTCACCTTATTTAAGATGTTTTGAACAACTTTTATTCTCTGACTTTTCCCAGATTCTGAATTTTTAAAACTCTTAAATTCATTTCAAAATCAAGTGTCCACTGTATTTTTCATTCTGGCAGAATTGACTTTCAACTTCAAGGAGTCTTTTGAGTACCAAAACTCAACCCTAAAATCATACCAAAAATCATGGGACTTTTTTAATGTCTTACAAAGAGTTCTCAATTTTTAGTTTCCTCAGTTTGCATTTATTATAACCAAAGAAACACACACACACACACACACACATTCACACACACAAATGGTTTCAAATTAGGAAGACTTGTTTTACGAGGCATTCCGGGTGAACCCTAACGTTCTTCCCGGAGTGTAACGTGACCTCCGAACCCAAATCTCTAATCTCGGGCATTTTTCAAAATTTTGGCCCTTAAAATAAAAATGGCGTGGCGACTCCCGTTTTGTTGATTTTCAAAAGAAAAAGAAAAATCGCGGCGGACACATTCATCACAGGTTTTAACCCTCATTGTTTCTTTTTAGCAGTTTTAACACTTACTCCCTCCGTCCCGGTAGAAATCGCACAGTTACTGTTTGCGCGGGGATTAAGGAAAAAAATAATGATATAAATGTTGTGAGTGTAAAAGTAAAATAGGAGAGAGAATGAGTGGAGGGAATAGTAAATTATAATGGTGTTGTGAGTATTAAAATAATGTAGGAGAGAGAATGAGTGGAGGAAATAGTAAAAATTATTTGTCATTTTAGGAAGTGTGCAATTTGTAATGGGACGCCCAATGAGGAAAGTGTGCAGTTTGTAACGGGGCGGAGGGAGTATACTTTAGATACGCGCTCATTTTTCCCAAAAGTAGTAAAAATAAATGCATTTTTTTTAGCAATTTTAACCATCGTACTTCAGGCTTTTTGAAGAAAATGAGTGTGCATATCTAAAGTAGAATGGTTAAAACTAATAAAAATAAACAACGATGATTAAAATCGAAATTTAATCAAAGTACGAGTGTCTAAAATGTTGATTGCCCAATTCAAAATAAAAATAAGAAAAAAGGAATTCATTGTAGCCACGTGTCTGAAGACTGTAACGCGAACAAGTCAACATTCAGTGCCTTCCATGAACCTTCTTCTCCTTGCAATCAAACTTGCCCAATAATTGAAGACCTTTGATTTAATAGGTAGTAAGGTAGTCCAATAAATGAAGACCCACTCCTAAAAATAGAGAAATTATATACTCCATATATATCATTTCTAAATTTATCATTTTTATTTAGCAAATTTAACTTCAATATGGGCAAAGTAGAGGTGGTAGGAGCAAAAACAAGCTTGTTCAGCACAAGGATAGAATGGGCACTCAAGCTAAAAGGTGTGGATTATGAATATATAGAAGAAGATATTAGAAACAAGAGTCCTTTGCTTCTCAAGCTCAATCCTATCTATAAGAAGGTTCCCGTGCTAGTTCACGATGACAATCCGATTGCTGAATCGCTTGTTATCCTCGAGTATATCGATGATACGTGGAAAGAGCACCCTTTATTGCCTCAAGATCAGTATCAAAGAGCTTCCGCTCGTTTTTGGGCTAAATTTGCTGATGAGAAGGTAATTACGTATAAAAATACTTTTGCGATTTTCATCTTTTTAAGCCTTTTTTTTTCTAATTCAATATACTCTCTTTGCTCGGGAAAGAAATCGAGTTAAATTTGCTGATTGGCTAGATCAACTTCCTACTCAACCTCAATACTTGTCTAATCAAAGAGGCATATTTTGGGGGTTTGGGATGGAGGATTCTTGTCTAATCAAAGAGGCATACTTGAGGGTTGGGGAATGTGTTCTTGCATCAGTATTCTACCAACTAACAAGATGTTTTATTTCTTGATAGTGTATTTTTGGTGCATTTGAAGCTTGTTGGTCAGAGGGAGAACAAAAGGAGAAAGCTATAGAATCGATACTCGAACAATTTCAGTTTCTCGAGAAAGAGATCGAAGGGAAGAGATTCTTCGGGGGAGAAGAAATCGGGTATCTTGATCTAGTAATAGGTTGGTTGGGTCTTTGGCTCGGAGTTATGGAACAAGTTGGAGAAATGAAGCTGTTAGAGCCAAGCAAGTTCCCTTACCTACATGAATGGTCTCAAAACTTCATTCAAATTCCATTTATCAAACAATGCTTGCCTTCGACAGAAATTCTAGTTGACTACTTCCTTGGTAGTGTCAACTATGTTCGTTCGTTGAATGTGAATAAGTTGTGATAGTGTTAAAAAGTGTCAGTTTGTTAAAAAGTGTCACAATGAATGTTAAAGAGTGTCAGTTTGTTAAAAAGTCACCGTGAGTGTTAAACAGTTTTAGTATGTACGTTAAAGAGTGCCGGTGTAAGTTAAAGAGTGTCACATTGTATATTAAAAAGTGTCAGTCGTAGTATTTAAAAAGTGAAATTGATAGTGTTAAATAGTGTCAGGGATAATTTTAAAGAGTGTAACTATGTGTGTACAACAACGTCAGTGTTATAGCTAAAAAGAGTGCTTGTAGTAGTGTAGTGACGTTAGTAGATGTCAGTGGTGGTTGTGTTAATAACTGTCGTGTTCAGTGATTTTACAAAACTGTTACTGCGTCTTTTATAATTAATAATCAGTTCGTCGTCAAAAATGAAATAATATAACATCGGAAGATCTTTTATCCGTACCGAATACGAAATAATATTGCCTCCCATTTTTATAACATTTTTATAAATACTAGAAAAAACCTTTTTTTCATAGTCCTTTTTATTTTCAAAATAAAAAAGGTTTGTCTTTGCATTCTTGACCTTAGTATTATATCATATAAAAGGTGTGCTGTATTTTGTTATAAATGGGTTTAGAAAAATTGGTTGGTTTTTACTCCGATATCAAATGGATTTTATTGAATGAAAAATGAAATATGGTGCACTAGGAGTCTAGGACGCAAAGGGCACACTGGGCGAGAGTCACCAAAAAAAAAAAAACATGGAAAATCATGAATATTCACAACCTAGGTTGGCAAATTGCCCTTGGGTTGGCTCCGGTTGGGTCACCATTTGATGTTTTTTTTTTTTTTTTTTTTGTTTCACCAAATTATTTTGATTTTGTGTTTATATAAATATATTTTTAAAACTAGTACTCCCTCCGACCCACTTCAATTGGTCCACTTTCCTTTTTGGGACGTCCCACTTCAATTGATCCATTCCATAAATGTAAAGTTTTTCATATATTTATACCCTTATCATCTCCACATATTTACAAAAAAACCAATCATTAACTTACTATTTCTCCCACTCATTCTCTCTCCTATTAAATATTTTTAACTTTTACATTCCCTCTCCTATTCCCTACCACACATTTAACTTTTACATTCTCTCTCCTCTAATTTCTACCCACTTTATCCATTTTTCTTAAAAACCGTGAAATTCACCCCGGAACCAATTGAAGTGGGACGGAGGGAGTATATTTTATATAATTATATAAATTAAAAAAATAAAAAATATATCAAAATTAATTTTTTTTATAATTGTATGGGTAATTATTTTTAATAATTTTACGGGTAATTTTAAAAATATTATTACTAATACATTATTTTAAAAAATAAAATGATAAGTATTTTAGATAAGTTGAAGTAAAGAAAAAATAAATATTTTATTTTTAAAAGATTGGGTTGGGTTGGGTGGGGTTGGGTTGGGTTGGGTCGAGGTCACTGATGGGAGTATAAATTATATAAGGTTGAGAGTGTGTATATGAAAGTGAGAGAAATTAATATTTTATTTGAGGTTGAGTTGGGTCGGGGTCACTGATGGGGATAGTCTTTGTGCCATCACAAATTCACAATACATGATTTTTCCTCCCCGGTTAATTCAATTTCCACATTTCCCCTATTTTCTGAAAATCCTTTATTTTTATTGTAAATTTTCTAACATATTATAACTTGTTAAAGAGTAATACTATGTGATATAAAATAGTCACAAAATTTTACTCACAAATTTATATATAATTGAACGGTATAAATCGAGATACAAACGTGTATCATGGCCGGGCAAGACCCAATGTATTGGCCCCAAAATATAATCCATACAATTCTCATTTACGACAAAGGTAGTGGACCTTCCCTAGCTTTGCTCGTAATGCTTTCTCGTCATTTTCACTATGTCGACCTATACATAGAATATCGAATAATAACTAATGCACAACAATTAGTTATGCCGAGCAAGGCAACCATCAAGGTCGACCTAGGCTTCATCAAAAGACGAGTATACTTTACTCGGTCATCAACGAAGTGAGGAATTGGATTTCCTATCCTTACCTCTCTCTTCCTCGGCATCAACTCAGGCCGACCAAGCATAATATGTCGAGTAGCATGCCTTTAAGGCGCACATGCAGAATAATGTTACATAATCCTACTCAAACAAGAATTGTGGGTAGTTATAATCCCCCTAGCATTATAACCTTCTCACACACGAATACATATTCTACATAGACTCTACGATCCTATGTCTATATAAACAAGTCATAATTCACATTATTTTGGTAACACATATTTTGACTCTAAACTATTGTCAATTAATTTCTCTTTTTAAACACAAATACTTACTTTCACGCAGGAGGGCAATCGCCGGTGAAGCCCCGGCTTAGTTTACGTATTTGTTATTCTTTTTCAGGCCATTCAATCATACAGGATACAACTTGCCGTTGGATTTGGGCTGATCCGAACGTTTTTTGCATCATTAGTTTGGTTCTATTGCCGGAAAACGATTCAAATCATCCATTAAATATATTGAAAAATTCTGCTCCACTCTCCTAATCCTAATGGAAGACGTACATACTGCTAGTGTTACTCCTGATTCGGATAATATTCATATGGAAGAGACTTATGGCAATACTAGGACTGCTTTTCCTTTTCCAAATGGGGAACTGCCTCCTCCTTCGCCATTGATTGATGGGCTGCCATCCCTAGTAATGAATCTGCGTTCTATAGGACAACCAATAATCGAGGGAGCACTGCCCAACCCTCCTCGTTATCGGCGTCGAGGGAGACATGCGGGCAGCCAGACGGGGAGGAACACCGCTCATGGGGGAACTGGAGCTTCCCCCAACAGATTGATCACAAAACTCTCCTGCATCAACAGATGGAAACTTTGCAACGTATTTATAAAACACAAAATGTCTTGCTACAATTGGATCATGAGCACTCTCTGGCTGAATTCATGAGGCCTACGAGTACTGAAAATTCCCTTGGAGGGGAAAGTCTTCTTGACAGGCATGGTAGTCGGGGGAATAGAGAAAATCTTTCTCCTGGCCAACATCCCCCTCATCATGGCATTGCTGGTAGATCCAAGCAAAACCCCCCAAGACATCCCTCCTCGTTATAAGGCTCCTATACATGGAAACACAAGAAACGAGGTAGACTTGAGAAGTCATTTGAACCACCAAAGGGAACATGAGGTTGATTCTACTGACTTGAGAGCAAGGCTTAGTTAGGCAAGGCAAAAATCCCCTCTTCGTCGTAACCCCTCTCCTCGGCATATGAGTCCTTCTCGGCACAGGAGCCCTCATCGTCCTTGGAGCCCTCCTCGTCACAGGACTCCTTCCGATCCAGAAATGGCACCTAGAAGGATAGAGCACCATCTGTACATGGGGATAATCATCAGGAACTTGTGGAACACAGTAGAGTGAACGGGTATAGAAACAAAGAAAGTACCCACCGTAGCTCTCATATTAGCTCAGGGATTGATGCAAGAGAAATTATCCTCTTAAAAAAGAGGCTAGATGAAATGGAAATGGGGAGGAAAGAAATGGATGATGATGATACTAGTGTCACTCGTCCTTTCTCCCATCGAATTAATGATCTACCTCCCAATCCAGCTCTTAAAATCCCAAGTTTGAAAAATATGCGGGAATCACAGACGCACGGGACCATGTGCAAAGTTTTGAGTCCACCATGGCCCTCCTCACCAAGGCAGATGATATCCTCTGCAAGCCCTTTGCGAGTACTTTCTCTAGAACAACTTTGTCATGGTTCCGTGAGCAAAAGAAGGGAAGCATTAATAGCTGGAAAATCATGAGTAGGAGGTTCCTATACCACTTTGCAACAGTAGGGAAGAGAAAGAAAATACTGACAGATCTTGCTAACATTGAGCAAGGGAAGAATGAAACCACTCTAAGTTATTACAATCGATTCAGAGCCATGGCTGACCAAGTAGAGGAGAGCCTGACTGATCGGGAGGTGATAGTTTGCTTTAACTCCAGATTGAGATCCACACAGTTGATCTATGAACTTTCTGCTAGAGAGCCTAAGTCAAAGTCCGATCTGAATAATGTGGCTTACGCCATAGCTATGGCAGAAGAGAAAATTAAAAAGAGGTCTGAGAAACCAGAAGGAGAGGAAGCTGGCGCCAACCAGGCCTCGAATGAAAGTGGCTATACAGGGAAGAATAAAACTCGGGTTAATGAAAAAGCTGAGGTTTTTACCCCCTCACCAAACCTATAGCGGAGATTATGCAGTTGGTAAATCTACCAAGTCCCTGACCACTTGATGAAAGAACAAAGTACACCTGTCACAACTTCAAGTATTGTGCCTTCCACAAGGACCACGGACACGACACGGAGAATTGCATCTCCCTCAATAGAATGATCCAGTTATGGGTAGACAAGGGAAACCATGATCACTACGTTATAAGAAAAGATAGCAAGAAAAAAATAAAGGATGACGATAATGATGACAAAGATGATGAAAGGGATGACATACCTCTTAGGGCCAAGCTTCATGTTATAAGAGAATAGACTGTTTCCAACAAAAAATTGAAAGACCAGATTTATGAGCTAAGTAAAGTCACATCCCCGCCTGGATTCATACGAAAGAGGAAGTGATCAGCTTCTCCCCTAATGAACTAGCCGTAAGTCGAGCGGCTCGCCAGCAACCATTGGTGATCAAAGGGATAATTGACAACTGTGAATCCGAAAGACTCCTCATAGATTCGGGGGCCTTCTAAGATATTCTGTATTATTCTACCTTTTAGAAGATGAATCTGGAGGATAGCATGCTAGAACCATATTCTGGAAGATTAGAAGGCTTCACCAACCACAAAGTCAGCGCCATTGGGACAATTGATTTATTGCTGAAAGTGGGGGAACATCCCTTTTGAGCAGATGACACAGTAACATTCGTGGTAATGGATCTGGCAATAGACTACTATGCCATCATAGGCATTCTGAGTCAATGCAAATTTGGATTGGTCACCTGTTGGGTTTTATGGGTCCATGCGCAGTGGAATTAAGCATCAAATTAACACAAAACCCAAGCCCTAAGATCCGTTCTATACGATTAAATTGAATTCCTATGAGATAGAATTTACCAACCTTAATTGCTTTCCGGTCTTGAGCTATCGAACAATTTATTGGTGTGATTTTGAATCACAATCTTCGATCTTCAAGAACCTTTCAATCTTCAGATTGGAACTCTAGGCCTTGATCGTCAAACGAGCGAAGACCCTCTATTGTTGTATCCACACGTAAGAATGAACCAAGAACGATTTCTTGATGATTGCTAGATCAAAACCTATGGAAGAATATTGAGAAACCTTTATGTGTTTTTTTTTCTTTCTTGAAAATTCGGCCAGACCATTAGGGTTAACAGACCTCTCATATTTATACTACTTTAGTGTAAATATGTTTCCTAATCGAATTAGGAGAACAGGCTGTCAAAAACGCGTCTGTGGCTAGTTATGTCGCGTGACATACTTAGCCAGTGGCTAGTTATGTCGCGTGACATAACTAGCCAGTTGGCTAGTTATGTCGCGTGACAAACGTTGCCATATGCAGGAACTCTCAATCATTCTTCCTTTGGTTTAACCAATTCATTCTAGTTGTGTGTGACCCAATAGGATTATATTATGTTGGCAATGAGTTCGATCATATCGAATCCCATAAGACATAAGCGGACTCTAGCAAGCCATTATGTCTACCCAAATAATATAACGTAAGAGTTCACGTTTCCAATGGTACACTTCCATTTCTCCCTTTGTCTCACGATGTTATATTGAACACAAGTCATGGTCCACGTTGTATTTGTTCAATGCTTTCTCGATCTTGAGTATAATGATAGTCCAATCGTATTGGGGTGTGGCCACACGCTTTCATCATTATCACTCATCGAGGGGCCCAAACAAAACATCTCTCTTCCGAGGGACAAATTCCATCTTGACTTATCATCCTTCCCATCATGAATCCAATCATGCCAAAGATAGCCTTTATAGATATCGTGTTAAGATACCGTTTGACTAAAATCAAACATAACTTTTCATCATATGTAAGGTCATGATAATCTCAGGTCTAGGGACTAAATGAAGTGACCATATGAGATTTAATTATGACATTTGACCATGACATAAATCTCATACGGGTCAAGTCCAGTCACTTGTTCTCTGACAAGTACCCATAATTTTAATGTGCATCTCTATGCATATAATCATCATATGATTATCCATTGACAATTATACTAATTATTCTCTTAATAATTAGGGACGAAGATTATTACAATAAATATGCAAACTATATAATAATAAACTTAAACGATAAAGATGATACATAACTAAAGCCTAGGGCATTACAGCCTAGGGCAATACAAAACATAACTAAAGCCTAGGGCATTACACCAACAGTCTCCCACTTGCACTTGGCTCCATTTATGTATCGAATACTCATGGATCTAACATGCCTACCATGCTTCTGCCTATGCGAGAGTCTTTGTAGGTGAATCCCTTATGTCATCATCGGTTGATATTTTGTATATCTTAACGTCTTCTCATTCTTTATGAATTCCTCGAAGAACGTCTAAGTGAGTGTTTGGATCGCTGTTGTGACCTTGGTTCTATTGTTTGCACAATTGGCACAACTATTGTCATAACAAAAGTTTCACCGATTAGTGATGCTTGGAACATTTCCAAAACACTAATGAACTTTTGATCCAAACTGCCTCTTTTAGCCACATCATATGTTGCTTAAAATTTGGCCTTAGTAGTAGAATCGGCTACAATTTCTGCTTGGAACTTTTCAATCAAAACTGCACCTCTTATAAGCATAAACACAAATCCTAATTGCGATTTTAAAATAACTTTGTCAGTTTGGAAGCTAGCATCTTTGTAACCCTTACAACAAGATTAACTTCCAATCTTTCAAATCCCAAGAACGTATCCTTAGTTCTTCTTAAGTACTTAGGATCATCTTGACTGCCATCCATTGGTTCTCAACAGGATCAGATTGGTATCGACTCATCATGCTTATAGCATACGAGACGTCGAGTCTAGTACAAATCATGGCATACATGACAGATCCAAGTGCCGCAAAGATATGGAACTTCATTCATTCCTTTTGCTCATCGGTTGTCATAAGACAATGAATATTGCTAAGAGAAATACCATGACCCATTGACAAGCTACTCTTCTTAGACTCTTCTAAGAATCTTGTCAATGTGAACACTTTGACTCAAACCAATTTATCCTTCTAGATCCATCTCTATAGATCTTGATGCCAAGGATGTAAGCGGCTTCACCCATATCTTTCATTGAGAAACCTTTCCTTGACCAAGACTTAACAGTCTTAAGTGTCGGAACTTGTTTTTCCAATGAGTAAGATATCATTGTAATAAACAATAGAAATAATACCATGCTCCCACTGAATTTCATGCATACACAAGGTTCATCTTCGTACTTGATAAAGTCAAACTCTTTGACCAATTCATCAAAACGAAGATTCCAATTCCTTTAAGCTTGCTTCAACCCATCTCATGGATCTTTGCAACATGCATACTCTATTAGAGTTTCTTGGATCGTCAAACTATTCGGGTTGTGTACTATACACATCCTTAATAATCTTTCCATTTAAAGAAAGTCGTTTGACATCCATTTGTCATATCACATAGTCACAATATGTGATAATGGCAACTGAAAATCTAACAGACTTCGACATTGTAACTGGCGAAAAAGGTTTCAACATAGTCAATACTATGAATTAACCTAAATCCCTTTGTTACAATCCTTAGTCATTAAAGTATACACCTTCACATCCATGTCGGTCTTGAAGACCTACTTGCACCCTTTAGTTTTTACACCTTCAGGTAGCCCAATCAAGTTCCAAACTTGATTGACAAATATGGATTGTAATTCGGATTTCATGGTTCCTAACCATTTATCCAAATTAGGAGTGGACATCGCCTCAAGATAGGAAGTAGGATTGTCATTCTCAATGACTTCCACTTTATTACTTTCCGAAACGAGAAATCATTATTTCTTGAGTTTGGATCGTAACCTATCCGATCTACGATGGACTTGTGCATCTTGAACCGGTTTCACAACTCCTTTGTGAACTTGGTTCCGTCTCTACTCTTGGATCCATGTCATTTTCAGGTTCTTGAACTCTTTTCAAGATTAATTTTACTCCCACTAGATTCTTTATTGAAAAACTATTTCTCAAGAAACGAATCGTATAGAGCAACAAACATTTTGTTCTCTTTGCGGTTGTAAGATTAATTTCTGAAAATAACCTTTGTCAAATTTGGTGCTAACTTATAAGAGACAAGTCTCTTTACATAAGATTCGCAACCCCAAATCTTCATGAAAGACAAACTAAGTTTTCTTCCATGCCACATCTCATGTGGGGCCTTAGGAACCGATTTAGTAAGGACTCAATTCAGTGTAACCGCATTATTTCTAATGCATATCCTCAAAAGGAATTAGGAAAGTCAATTTGACACATCATCGAATGAACCATGTCCTACAAGGTTCACTTCCTCCTATAGACACACCATACAATGTGATGTTGCGGTGGAGTCAACTTTGAAACGATTTCATAGTTTTGAGATGATTGTCAAACTCTTGGCTCAAATATTCACCACCTCGATCTAATCGAAGTACTTAATAGTTTTGCCAAGTTTGTTTTGCACTTCATCTTGAAATGTTCGAAACATCTCAAACGATTCACCTTTGGACTTCATCAGATAGACATAGTCATATCTAGATAAGTCTTTAGTGAAATGTGATGAAATACCGAAGTCTTCCCCTAGCAATGCTACTTAACAGTCCACATACATCTCATGTATAATGACCAATAAGTCACTAGCCCTCCCACTACTCTTAGTGTAGGGTGGTCTGGTCGATAATTCCAATAAATAAGATTCACATTCCTCAAATGATTTATGGTCATATGAGTCTAAAAGTCCATGTTAATGGAGTTTAGATATATGTTTCTTATTTATTTGACCAAGCCGGCAATGCCATATGAACGCGTTGTTCATATTGTTTGGTTCAGAATTCCCATTTATATTTTAGATATCTTCAATATTATTTTGTATCTCATCTTCAAGGATATGAAGACCATTCAATGACATATGCAATACAATAAGGCATATCATTAAATGAATATAAAACTTCTTATTTAAAATAAGAAAATTATATCCTTCATCATCCATTTAAGAATCGAAAATAATACTCCTACTCAAATCCGGAACGTAGTCATACTTGTTCAAAACAAGTACTACTTCACAAGGTAAGGTGACTTCATAAGTCCCTATGGCTAATGTAGCAACCCTTGCTCCATTCTTATGTATAGGTTTAACTTTACCTTCTTTGAGTAGCTTTCTATTCTTTATTCCTTGCACATTTAAACAAATATGGGATCCAATCCTGTATCATATACCCAATAAAGAGAAGTCGAAAAGAAAATATCTATCATATAGATACTTGAAGTAGTAGCAATTATATTGCCCTTCTTCACTTTTTAGGCCTTCCTAATAAGCCTTGCAACTTTGCTTCTAATGACCAATCTTATTGCATTGGTAGCAAACTGCATCCTTTTGAGACAATTTGGGTTTAGCCTCTTCGGCTTTGACAACTTTTGTCCTAGGTTTAGCAACTTTTGCTTTACCTACTTTTCCTTCCTTTGTGAACCCTTTCTTGTGTTAACCATTAACACAATTTGCGGATTGCTCCTTCTTTCATCATATGAATTAAGAGCTTTCACCACAACATATATCTTTTGCCTAGCTTGCACTTGGAACATTTCCTTTTTGCGTTATGCTATAACAAAAAGAATAGTTATCATGTGCTCAAGGTTCTTCATAAGAGCCTTTAACCATGGTGGCAAATTCAAGGCAAGCAATATTGTCAGAATCATCAATATGTTTCTAATGTTGCTTCCTTATTTGCCCTTTGCAACATTTGCAATGGGTTTAGTAGGAACGGATTCGTCAAGAACGTACACATTTGCCTAAGAACAATTCTTGAGCGTCTGATCAAATCAGAATAACTTGTACCGTTCTTTTCGAATTTTGTCCTTCATAAGGACGAATCGCAATTATCATTATGTAATGCTACTTCTACAACAAAATATACAAATTATACGAACACATATCAATATCAACACATTTATCATCTAAGAGCAAATAATGTATTTTACAAATACTCCCACTAAATCATACACCTTCCAATGCAAATAAGCATAATATGCATTCAATGGGCTAAGATCCAACTTTAATTTAATCTCAAGTACGCTATGGCGCACCGCTCAAGATTAAACTAATTAGGTAGAAAACATCAATCATATCGTATATGACTCTTAGGATCTTTTATGAGATTTATTTAAGACATCATATGTCTAAGCATATTTTAATCTCATCTTATGCCTTGGGTCCAAAATCATTTTGATAACCCAATTAAGTTCATTCATATTAAACGTATAGGAACCACCATTTCCTCATCTTGCTCGTAAACGGAATAGAATCAAAGTACCTTGCTATGGCAAGCCCACCCAAAACTATCCGAATGGTCTCAAGTGTTTTAATCATGAATTGGCATAAAAGAACTTAAAAGTTAAATGAAGGTTCTTTAAGGTAGATTATAAGCATATCAGCAAAGATAGTCATAATCATGCACCAGGTAAGTTCCCAGGAAGATAGGTGAGCCACAAGGACTACTTAAGTACCAACTCTTCCTTAGAGACGTAACTCTCCTAGTCATGCACAATTAGAAATCAGCTCTGATTTGGCAACATAATCACTACCTTTTATAAACAATTAGTTTCCTTTTAAAATTTCGCGTAATTATGACTTGTTTCCATAAACAATCATAAAATCCAAAATTTACAATGTCTAAATCTAAACATATTAGGAAACTATAATTCAATGTTTCAACTAAACATTTTAGAAAATCACAATTCAATGTTTCAACTAAACATCTAATAAAATTCTTAACACTTAAGAACAAATAATTCATGCATCGCAATAATTATTAAAATCATATTTTAATCAACTAAGCATGCATAAACAATGAAACAATCTAGCATAGCCTTATAAACTTAACTTTATAGCATCCAGATTATCATATAAACATATCAGATTGTAAACACAATCATAGATTAGCAGAAAAATTAAACAAACTGGTTCTGCCCAGATTTGGCTTATTATGTCGCGTGACATAACTAGCCAGTGGCTAGTTATGTCGCGTGACATAACTAGCCAGATAACCAGATTTCCACATGTGGCCTACTATGTCGCACGACATAGGTAGCCAGTTCGCAGGATTTCCAGATTTCAATCAATTCAGATTATATGCAATTAAATCATATAAAACAACCCTTTTACAGATTTAATTCAACATAATTCGAAAACGATTTTCATATTGTTTCACATAAACAATCAAAATTCTATCGCATAAAAAAAATATGCAATAAGCATATAAACAATGCGCAACGGAATTAAGCATCAAATTAACACAAAACCCAAGCCCTAAGATCCGTTCTATACGATTAAATTGAATTCCTATGAGATAGAATTTACCAACCTTAATTGCTTTCCGGTCTTGAGCTATCGAACAATTTATTGGTGTGATTTTGAATCACAATCTTCGATCTTCAAGAACCTTTCAATCTTCAGATTGGAACTCTAGGCCTTGATCGTCAAACGAGCGAAGACCCTCTATTGTTGTATCCACACGTAAGAATGAACCAAGAACGATTTCTTGATGATTGCTAGATCAAAACCTATGGAAGAATATTGAGAAACATTTATGTGTTTTTTTTTCTTTCTTGAAAATTCGGCCAGACCATTAGGGTTAACAGACCTCTCATATTTATACTACTTTAGTGTAAATATGTTTCCTAATCGAATTAGGAGAACAGTCGTCATCAAAACGCGTCTGGTGGCTAGTTATGTCGCGTGACATACTTAGCCAGTGGCTAGTTATGTCGCGTGACATAACTAGCCAGTGGCTAGTTATGTCGCGTGACAAACGTTGCCATATGCAGGAACTCTCAATCATTCTTCCTTTGGTTTAACCAATTCATTCTAGTTGTGTGTGACCCAATAGGATTATATTATGTTGGCAATGAGTTCGATCATATCGAATCCCATAAGACATAAGCGGACTCTAGCAAGCCATTATGTCTACCCAAATAATATAACGTAAGAGTTCACGTTTCCAATGGTACACTTCCATTTCTCCCTTTGTCTCACGATGTTATATTGAACACAAGTCATGGTCCACGTTGTATTTGTTCAATGCTTTCTCGATCTTGAGTATAATGATAGTCCAATCGTATTGGGGTGTGGCCACACGCTTTCATCATTATCACTCATCGAGGGGCCCAAACAAAACATCTCTCTTCCGAGGGACAAATTCCATCTTGACTTATCATCCTTCCCATCATGAATCCGATCATGCCAAAGATAGCCTTTATAGATATCGTGTTAAGATACCGTTTGACTAAAATCAAACATAACTTTTCATCATATGTAAGGTCATGATAATCTCAGGTCTAGGGACTAAATGAAGTGACCATATGAGATTTAATTATGACATTTGACCATGACATAAATCTCATACGGGTCAAGTCCAGTCACTTGTTCTCTAACAAGTACCCATAATTTCAATGTGCATCTCTATGCATATAATCATCATATGATTATCCATTGACAATTATACTAATTATTCTCTTAATAATTAGGGATGAAGATTATTACAATAAATATGCAAACTATATAATAATAAACTTAAACGATAAAGATGATACATAACGGTTTTCAGTTAAACATAACTAAAGCCTAGGGCATTACACCAACATCACCTCCCTCCCTCACCAACAAGTTAAATTCCCTACTCGTGCTGGATTCGGATGCATGAGGGCGACCCCCAAGGATTTCTTGGAACACATGATGAGGAGCAGAAAAACATCTAGAAAGGTGGAGGTAGACACGCCAGAGGAAAATTTGAAAATCTCTAAGTCTATAAAGACTACCAGCACCAGTTCTAGGCTGAATCATATTTTTGAAACTGAAAACGAGGAACACATGATACTAAATATCCAAAAAAACAATGATATAGTTATGTACGTCCCGGATATAGCCCCTCATCTCGTCAGCGTCCAGAACTCGGGGGCAAACCTTAACTTGATACAGGGAGAGATACCGGACGTGGACGAACTAGTGGAGATTTAAGACCTAGACATAAATGGTGAGGAAGGTAGAAGGCTTAGAGAAATAATCATTGAAACTTTTCAATTTCAAGACGGCCCAGAAATGGAGCCTGTAGACGAATTGAAGGAAATTATGCTCAATCCTGACTATCCAGAGCAGAAACTAAAAATCGGGGGTCAACTCTCCCCGGAAGAAAGAGAGGAAGTCATCACCCTCCAGAAAAATAATATTGATGTCTTTGCTTGGAAGATCGAGGATATGCAAGGAATAAAAAAAGAGATATCTCTCCACAAGTTGGAAGTTAACCCGTCTGCTAAACCCATTAAGCAGACACAGAGAATTTTTGCAAATGATAAAGAAGATGCAATCAAGGAGGAAGCGTAGAAATTACTAAGTGCTGAAATCATCAGGGAAGCAATATACCATGTTTGGTTGGCCAATGTTGTGATGGTCAAGAAACATAATGGGAAGTGGTGAATGTGTGTAGACTTCACAGATCTCAACAAAGCCTGCTAAAAAGACAGTTACCCTCTCCATGGGATTGACAAGCTGGTAGACTCTATTGCCGGACATAGAACTCTCAGTTTCCTAGATGCCTATTATGGTTATCACCAGATAAAAATGGCCGAGGAAGACATTGAAAAAACAGCCTTCCATGTAGATGAAGGAATTTATTGTTACACTATGATGCCCTTTGGGCTCAAGAATCTTGCCGCCAAGAACCTACCCGGTAAACAGATGGTTAACAAAGTCTTTGGGGAACATATATGTCGTAACATGAAATCCTAAATAGATGACATGGTCATCAAGACTAGGAGTGGCAGTCACGCCCTAGATTTGGAAGAAACTTTTGACAACCTACGAGCAAACAGCATGAAACTGAATCCAAGTAAGTGTGTGTTCGGGGTGACAGCCGAAAAGTTCCTAGGCTTTATGGTATCACAGAGAGGAATTGAGGCGAACTCGGAAAAAATCAAAGCCTTGATTGACATGAAAGAACCTACCAACATCAAGGAGGTTCAAAGGCTGAACAAAAGAATCGCTGCCCTTGGAAGATTCATTGCAAAGTCTACGGAAAAATCGCTGCCTTTCGTCAAAGTATTGAAGGGGACCAAGAGCTTCTCCTGGACATCTGAATTCTCTGAATCATTCAAACAGGTGAAGGAGTACTTGGGATCCCCTCCTTTGTTGAGCAGCCCTATCATGGGGGAAATGCTATATGTTTTCCTAGCAGCAACGGACAACGCTATAGCTGCGGTACTAGTTCGGAATGAAGGAAGCACACTCTTTTGTCCATTCGAATGACTTCCCTCCTCTAAGTGTTCGAAAGAAAGGAAAGGATCTCTCTGTTGACTTGGCAATGAAACGGTCTAGAGCGGCTACACGTCCGTTTAACCCTTGCGCTTCCTTGATACTGGTTGGATCCTTCATATTAACCAGGGTGGCTATCTTTTCGGGATTAGCTTTGATTGCATGCTGAGACACCATAAAACCGAGGAACTTCCCTGCTGTTATGTTGTTACTCCGAACACGCATTTGCTTGGGTTTAGCTTCATATCGTTGCGTCTCAAGTTATCAAAGGTCTCACGGAGATCTGTTATGTGGTCATCGATCTTTGTCTTGATCACCATGTCTTCTATGTATGCCTCCATGTTCCTCCCTATCTAGCTCCCAAAGATCTTATTCACCATCCTTTGATAAGTAGCCCCTGTGTTCTTCAGACCGAATGGCATCATATGATAACAGTATGTTCTTCCAGCCGCTAGGAACGCAGTGTGCTTTACGTCGTGCTCCGCCATTCGAGACTGGTGATACCTGTAAGTGCCCCAATCTGGGTCGTTAATGTTCCGTCAGCCCAAATTAATGATTTATAATCATTTAGGGGCATTTTGGATATTATTTTGACAATTTGAATGAGGAAGGACCTCTTAGGAATAAAAAAATAGGCAAATACCTCGCTGGAAATATGTCATTCCCAATAAAAAGGAATATTGACAATTTACAAACAGCCAAAACTGCTTTCTGCAACAACCAGGCACGCTGCTGATCCCATCCGCGCGGATGAGATTGTGCCTACAATCTCATCCACGCGGATAAGATTGTCACCCAGCCAACCTATAAATACAGCCCTTCTCCCTCAGTTTTAAGGGGCCAAAAAATACGAATTCCTACTGTTACTCTGTCAAAATCCATTCTCAAACAGCCCTTTACACTCCCACAACTCAAATTCAACACCAAATTCAACACCAAATCCACCCCAAAAGTACTCCTAACCCTTTGAAACCTTCAAACCCTAAACACAAGTCCAAGAAACATTGGTAAAACCCTTGTTCTTCCTTACTCAAAACTCATTCATACATACATTTTCATACATAAATGATGTAGGGTGGTTGTTCTTACTTGTTGTTTGACTCCCCTTTCCCTTTTGTCCCAAGAATCCAAGAGAATCTCCATGGAATCCATTTCAATGGATGATCTACTAAAGTGATCCACATTCTACTTTACTTTCGGATCCATTTCCTTAACTGTTTAAATTTTACGTGTTTATGTGCTTATGTGCTCATGCATTTATGTGTTTACATGTTTTCCGATAAAAAATGATACTCAGTATATAGGCTGGAAACCATTAACCTTCCTCTTAAAACGCCTCCTTATGGGAGTCGGGGATAAGTTATGGGAGAACAACGCCACGTACTGGTCTCATTTCAAAAAAAAAATTGTTTTCAAAAAAAAAATTATTTTTTGCATGTATCATGCCTTTAAGACACATTCGAAAATTTCTGTTTTTACTCAAAAAGGAATGTAGACTGCCGCACACTATGCACACGTTTATCGTACACGGTACACTACGTCCTTAACCCGGGAAATCTCAGTAGCAGCTTGGGAGGCCTTACTACACCTCTCGGTGCGAGCACGGGACGACCCAAACACCCATTGGTTTACCCTCGTGTCGATTCTGCACTTGTCCGTGACACACATTTTTTCCGAGACTTGGTTGGTTTTTGGTCTGATCAGTGTCAGACCGTGTCAGTGTATACCCCGCGTAGGTCAAACCCTAGTCAACGTGCCAAATCAGGATCCTTCGCGGACCTAACTCAGTCGAAGTCATACCGATTTTCCGTCATGAACTTTGACTCGATCTTGATTGGGGCTCGGACTTTGACTTTGACCCGCGCGGTTTATGCACCGGCTCCCGGTGTGACACCGAGTCATCAAGGATTAACGCCCAGTCCATGCTTAATTACTGCTTAACCAATGACAAGTCAAGATCCCTTGTGGACTATTATCAGTCAAGGTCATGCCGGCTTTTTGTCAGGCACCTTAACTCGATCTTGACCCTCGATGTTGCCTTTGCCGGTAATTTACATCGAGTGCATGTTAAGACTTCATGATCTGCCAGACCTTAGGGTCGTTTTCCTTTTCGGTCGGTGGGACCCACTTGCCCTACGGAACCCTTGTTCGAGGTTATAGGTTGAGGGTCCATAGGCGTAGTGATGGGTCCCACTGATCCAGGATTGAGAATAGCAAAAAAAAAAAGAGAAATCTTTTCTAACCACTTAGGGTTTAAGAAAACATGTTTAAGTAAACTCAAACGAATAACTGCATGTTGCATGAGCCCTGAGCCCAAACACCTACCCCCTTTTTTTATTCAATTTCCAAATTCTGAACCTCCCTTATATCTTCCTCCCATTGCACCCCGCAAAGCTTGGGTACGAAAACCGGGTCACCGTCTGGTCAGTTGGGAAGAATCAGCTGGTAACAATGGGGACAATACCACTCCGCCTTCCGATATCCCTCAGACAGACCAGCATTGGATTCAGTTGGTCGAACAGATGAGACTGCGACAGGAAGCTCAGATGGACAACCTTCTGAAGGCTATTAGGGATCATGGCTTGATCGCCACTCTCAATCCCGATGTCACTTTTACCGTGGAGGAGGAAGAGAATCCTACTCCCACTCTCAGTCACCCTGAATATGTTAGGATGCCACCACCAGCCTCCTATGTGACTACCGCCAGAACTCCTGCTTCTCAGCCTACAGGTCAGCCCACCCCAAAGCAACAGTTCAAAATGTCGCCGTCACAGTGTTATCTAAAGCAGCAGTCAGGGATGGGTCAGTTCGGCTTTTCTCAACAGCAGTCAAGTGTCCCTCCTCAGAATGGTACCGGTCAGACAAATCCCGGTGCTTCCCAAGCTGTCCAAACAGATATCAGTAGAGGAAATGAGACTTTACTTCCAAGAAGCTTCCAAACAATGGAGGAAGTATGGTTAGCCGTCAAGGCTCTCGAGGAAAGCTAGAATGAGCAGCAGGCCTGGATTGAAGAAGCCACACGTCATTTCGGAACCTTGACAATTCCCCAGCTGACTGGAGCTCCCCTAAAGGACAAATACGTGCCTGCTCCCCCAATTTCTAATGTCTCTCGTTATCCCCCGGGATCCAATCATTTGCTTCCAGGCGAACCCAGCAGCCACAATGAGAACTCCCAATGTCCTCCAGGGAGGAACTTACCAAACCAGCATCTCGAGGCCACGAATCCACCACCGGCTGTCGAACACATTTGATGGGATGTCTGTGACTGCCCTGATTTTCTCGAGAGAGACTACCAAGATGAAGTCAGTGAAGACTGTCCCCCAAAAAGGAAAACAAAGACCTCTTCCCAGCAAAAGTTGAAGGAAAGATATGAAGCTGGTGATCCCGCAGTGGGAACCCTCGGACAAATAGGCAAGGGACTGTTTCTCTATCTTCCGCAGAAGTTGAATATAGAGCTATGGCTGGTGCATGTTGTGAGCTATCTTGGTTATGCTCATTATTGAAAGATTTGCGAATATTGCACCCTAAGCCAGCGTTATTGCATTGTGACAACAAGGCAGCTCTACACATTGCAGCGAACCCAGTGTTTCATGAAAGGACTAGACATATAGAGATGGATTGTCATTTCATTCGTGACAAAATTCAAGATGGCTTGGTTGTAACGAAGTATGTTCCTTCAGCTCAACAACTTGCAGATGTGTTTACAAAGCCATTGGGAAATGAAGCTTTTTTTACCATGAAACGCAAGTTGGGAGTTCTTGACATTCACTCTCCAACTTGAGGGGGAGTGTAAGGAAAGTCACAATCATATTCCGAGATTCATGTCAATTGTATAATAGTCAATATCAGTGTAGCTTGATTGTAGGAGTAGAATAGCTCAATTATAAGGATTCAGCCTTGTATATATTCACATGTACTCTTCCATCACAAAGTAACTAAGGCAGATTCAATCTTCTTTCTTATTCTTTACAGATCGTGTGTATTCGTTTGCTGAATTTTCTTCTCACTCCACGTCTCTCTCTATCTGCACGATTCTAGCATCAATAACACTTCTTCGAAGCTTCAGCTACAACTTCTCTTCCTTCGGCCGATCCTTTCTATATTTGTCTCTCTTCATGGGGAAGGTACCTAACTCTATTCTGAAAACAATTTAGGAGAAAACGTCCAAAACTCTACACCATTGCAGCAACAATATCTCTAGATGAATGTAAATAAAAGGTAACCTGAACAAAATTATCTCATACTAGAGCAATACCGAGGAAAAAACCAAGATTTTTGTTGTATATATTCCTGCATTTCATTCTTTATACTACGAAAATCACTCTTGTTCGAACCAAATAATATGCTCTTTTGTTTAGACTTCATTTGTATCCATTGTTCACAAGTGAAAGCTTCAGATGGAAAATATAGTATTTTTTTAATTTTTTTTGGTACAATAGCTCAGATTAATGGTACCGCAAGAAGAGACAACAATAGGTAAGTGATACCACATGAACCAAGAAAATTGGCATTGCCAAATAGAAGTCAATATAATAAATAACTAACATCAACTACTTTATCCCAAAATGAATGATAAAAAAATAATAAGTTTTGATCAATATCAAATTTAATTTTTTTATCATTTGTTTTGGAATCGAGGGAGTATAAGAATTAATAATTGTTGTTACAAACCACCTATCCAAGCTTCTCGGTTGAATTTAATCATTTGGAGTTTAGAAAATTTCCTCCTAAAAAAATAACATCCCATTTGAATTTAATCATTTGGAGTTTCAAACAATATTATAAAATAACAAAAAAAAAAAAAAAGGGTGGGTGTCATAAAAGGCAAAAAAACAAAAACAAATGTGAACTTAACAAATATGTCAAATAATCTCATAAAATAACAAAAAAAGGCAATAAAAAGCAAAAAAACAAATGCGAACTTAATTAAACACGACTGTGAACTTAACAAATATGTCAAATAATTTCATAAAATAGCAAAAATAGAGTTCATAAAAGACTAAAAACAACTGTGAATATAACTAAAAACAACTGTGAACTTAACAAATATGTTAAATAATCTCATAAAATTGCAAAAATAGAGGCAATAAAAGACTTGATGCCGCAGGAAACGTGCTTATCAATCTTCCTCCACGTGGCAGGACTATTCACCTGACTCCTTGACCTAAAATTAGAACCCACGACTAGCCGGATGTGTCTCCGGCTTAGACCCTCGGCCGTGAGAGTAAGTATATGTATTGGAGAGCAAAAATGTATTGAACAAAGATAATATTCAGATAACAAAATTGCAGTTACCTTAGAACCGTTGTGGTTGTCCTGTATTTATAGTTGATGTGAGTGGTATATTTGGTGGGGCTACATGAGCTCCGTGATTTATGGGACAGTTACACGTTGAGGGAACGTGCCCTGGGATGGCTCCTGAATTATAGGGAACCAGTTATGGAAAGAATAGTTGCACGTGCGCCGGTGATTGTTAGGTCGACGTTTGCTTGGCAGGTCGAGGTCGCCACTTGAGGTTGGGTTGACCTGACTGACGGGTAGAGCTGGATCGTACCCAAAGTTGAACTTGGATCATAAGGTTGGACTAAGTTAGGTCGGGACCTGATAGGCCGGACAATGAACTTAAGTCGACTGATCAGTAAGATGGGCCTTGAGCCATGTAATAATTGGGCCTAGCCCACTGAGAATATGAGGGCAGTAATTGCTTGAGGACTGGACTTTACTAGCTTGGCCCAGCTCGACACTTTTGGTATGTTTAGTGGCCCTCAACTTTCTGAGTTGACTTTGTCGACTAGAAAGTTAAGGAAATTTTGGTGAAGAATGTTGTGACTCGCAGGTCGCTACTCGTTCTGACGTTTAGTCGACCAAAGTGACGTGGTTCAATCCTGGACGTTGGCGACGAACGGTCAGATCTGGAGGAGCGCCGTTTTCTGTAATTATTACAACTCTGACGTTTGAGAGACCGTCTTGGAAACCGTTTTCCTCATTTAATTAGGAGAATAATTTTGAATTTTCCTTTTTCCCTTTCAATTTTGGTAAATATAAATGCTAGAATCCTTCTTCATTCTGAACTTTTACCCTCTCTGAACTCTGATAAACTCCGGCGAAGATAGCAAAGAAGCAGCTGATTTAAATTTGGCCTTCGTCCTTTGCAACAGCTTCCTATTCCGACACCAACTAAGGTATTCTTCTCATTTTCTTGCTTTAGGGTTTCGATTGCTGCTCTAATTTTGATTTTACCATGGCTAGAACCTTCAGTTGCGAACCAGGAGCTTGGTATGGGTATTGCACCGTTAACCATCGAGTGTACAAGCATATAAATGGAGAGTGGAGAGAAATGTCCTTGAATGAATGTGCCTCCATCTTGACAAGGTGAGGGCTGAATTTTAGTGAAATAGGAATGCCCATAGGAGAAGAAGTAGGTGATTTGGTAATTGACGACTCAAACGTTGTCTCCTTTCATCTCTTTCATGAATTGCTTGACCACATATCTCTATTTTACGTTAGGGCTGACAATAAACCCTCCTTTCTTAGGAATAGGAAAGGTTTCTCGGGGGAGTCTAGGTCGCCCCTAAATAGGTCCTTTGAATGTGCTCATAGGTCTGACTCCCCTGTTTCCCCTTCTTCTTGTACAGATATGGCAACTCATGAAGGGAACACAGCTTCAACTTCCTCAAGTCCTCGAATCGTAGATGCGTTTGACGACTTGGTTGTACCGGGGAGGAACGAAAGGGGCTATGTCCCTCAGAGGCCAATGAGAGGGAAGAAGAATTTGCCATCTCGATATAGCATGATATATGATTTCTGTGAGGTAAGTAAGGAGGATTTTAGGTTGACTATTCATAGTAAGAAGGATTTTTTGGCTCAGTTTGGGAAAACATATACCAAGGACGCCACTAAAGTAGCTTTCTTTTACGGTCAATTCGAAGCTGGCCTGAGGTTGCCACTTGACCCTTTCATTAATGAGTTTTTGGAATGCACTAATGCCTTGCCTCTCCTGTTGGGAGCCAACACTTGCCGGGTCCTTGTGTGTTTTGCCATGGTTTGTAGCTTCTTGGGGTATGAACCTTGTATGAGAGTGTTCAAAGAATTCTTTAGTGTTAAGTATGGTAAGACTGATTTGGGGATTAGCACTCCCTCTAAACCCAACTCCCCCAAATTGTTCACGAACCTTCCCAGCAAAGCAAGTTGATGGAACTCCCACGTGGTTGTAGTGGAGAGTAGATTAGGATGGGAATTCCCTTTGCCCAACTCTGAAACAGACCCCATGGAAGAGGAGAACTACTGGGAGCCGCCTTGGTACTTTGATTTGTACAAGAGATTATGCCAGTTGGCTGACAAGGGGCCTATAAGTTGGGAACGCCTGGGAACCACCAAGTACAACTATATTCAAGCCGGGATGATGGCTGGTGAGGGAGAGGTGCAACCTCTGGTGCCTGTTGGTAGAGGCACGATATACCCTGACTGGGTCACCAATGCTTTGGGTAGGTTTGAGGATAAATGCCAGTTTTGCCAACGGACGGCCAACTATTGCAAAGACAATGGGGAGCACGTTGGTGGTAAGAGTTTACTCGCCTTTATTTGTTAACTTGTCAATTGATAGCTCGCATGTATAACTCGCAGTTCGCACATAGAACTATTCTGAATTGCATGCATAACTCTTAGCTCGTCAATTGTTAACTCTTATGTTGAATTTGTAGCTCGTACATAATTTGCTCGTACATAGAACTTTTGATCATATGTAGAACTTGTGTATGTCGATCTAACCCTTTGTCCATTTGATCTTGCCGCAGTTCTTACCCCTTAACAAGAGGCAAACATGGTGCGTATTGTTGGAGTATCTGATAAGAAGAAAGCCAAGAAGGCCCATGGAGCTGCCAACGCTCGAGCCAACATGGAAAGGGAAGCTGGGAGGCGTAATGCCTTGCTGTCCAAAGATAATGCAGGGATGGTGCCAATGGAGGAGGTTGAATCGGAAGATCCCTTACAAAGTGGTACCCAATCTAGGGATGTGACTGAAGAGGGCAATGAGTCCAACAGGTCGATTAGACCAAGCTCAAGCTCCGACCCAAACCTTGAATCAAACATTGCGACCTCTGAGCAAGGGAATAGGGGGACTAGCCCTTTAAATGTTGTTGATATTGATGATGAAACTGTAGATGAAGAAGATGATCATCCCTTGAACTCGAGGAAGAGAACGAGAACAGAGAAGGGAAAAGCCGTGTCCCCGTACCAGCTTCCTCCTCCAATGCCTTCTCCCAAGCGCCAAGAGTCAATTGAGGCTCAAATACAGAGGCTGAGTGATGTTCCTCCTCTCATAGGGGTCAACAGTATGACCCGCCGTTACCCAGAAATGAGTCTTGGCCAAGTTGTGGTCAGGAGAGCCATTGATGTCGATCTGCTCTCTCATTTTGCTGAAAAGGGGATGACCCCAGAAGAGTTCTCTGCCAGGTCTGGCTTGGTACAGAGTGAGGTAAACTTTTATTCTCCTCATCAGTTTAATCGCTTATTCTTTCAGCTCGTCAATTTAATTTCTAAGTCTTTGTCGAGCTAATACTTGATTTTCTTTAATGCAGTCTCTCACTATAGCGGAGCAGGCCAAGAGCTCCTGGAGGGCCTCTATTGAGAGAGAAAGGCAAGCCATGAGCCAATACTCAAAGAAGTCTCAGGAGTTGTTTGAATTACGGGAGAAATACAACGATCTTGATAACTCCTATGATGCCCTGGAGATGGTGAAGAAGAAAGCGTTGGCAGACAAGGATAAGGCTTTGGAAGACCTCGAAGCTGTCGGGACCAAGCTTGAGGAGATTAAGGTGGAGCGGGATGCTGAGCATTTGGCTCACAAGGAGACTAAGAAGGAGCTTGCCACAGTCTCCCAAATCCTCAAGGAGAGATATTCTTTTTTAGCTGAACTGAATGAAGAACATAATGCTGCCAGGGCTAAATGGAAGGAGGAGCTTCAGACTGCTTCCAAGGATGCTGTTGAGATGTTTAAGGAAGGAGATGACTACTACAATGCCATTGTCGAGAAGGCGAGGGATTTTCTTGATTTGGGCAAACGCCATATGGCTCGTCGAGCCTTGATTGATCCCACTGCTGAAGTCTCCCTCGAACAATTAGCTCGTTGGGCATCTGAACCCCAATACGACATGGCAGCTCGAGGTGGCCACTCGATCGTTCCTTACTCCGACAATGACTTGGCTTTCATTGCCCAACAAGATCAAGAGGAGGCTTGTGAGCCGTGGGTTGCTCCAGCTTTGGCTCTTAGGAACTTCGATGTGGCTCTTCAAGAGATTGAAGACGCTGAAGACATGGAAGAGGATGATGAACCCGAGCAACGAGTCTTCTCTGAGTCGGGTAAACCCTTAAGCCCTCAGCAACAAGAACAGAATACTGAGGATCGAACTGCTAACGATGACCCAAATACCTCCGGCCCAGCCGTTTGATTTAGATGAACTTTGTGTGTAATGGAACAAGTCCCGAAACAATTCTATCTTTTGTTTTTGTAACTATTTAAATGCCTTGGCCCAGTTTTTTTGGGAGGCATAATACTTCGTAACTTTTGTTTGCACAAGTCTTGGCCCATTTTGGGAGGCTTGGTTACGTTTAATCGTAGCTGACTTTTTATCATTTTGTGTTGTATGCCTTTGATTCCAGCATGTGTGTCGAGCTAGATTTACGTGTAGGACTAAGTCGCTCCAAGACTTAGGTCGAACTGATTTTCAATAACTCAATCGACCTTAGACTTGTATAGCTTTAGCAAACGAGATTGACTAAGAGTCGAACCTGTTTAAGGGATCAAAGCTGACCAAGGGTCGAGCTTATTAGAACGAAGTCGACCAAGGGTCGGACTTGTTAAGAGAACAAAGCTGATTAAGAATCGAGCTAGTTAGAACGAAGCTAACTAGGAGTCGAGCTTGTTAGAACGAAGTCGACTAAGAGTCAGACTTGTTAAAGGAACAAAGCTGATTAAGAATCGAGCTTGTTAGAACGAAGCTAACTAAGAGTCGAGCTTGTTAAAACGAAGTCGACTAAGAGTTGGACTTGTTAAAGGAACAAAGCTGATTAAGAATCGAGCTTGTTAAAACGAAGCTGACTAAGAGTCGAGCTTGTTGAAATTAGTGTAACACCATGTTTGGTCGAATAGAACTGCGATTTCTATTGAAGTAGGAACATGCTTACATCAAATGGGAAGCTAGAACTATGACAAATTCAAACTTGGAAACTGCATTAACTTTGAACTGAACTATAGAGCTGAACTAGAAGTAGTATTTGATAAGGTGAGTGGCGTGCCATGGATGTTTCAGCTCTTCACCTCCTGGGTAAGCAATCATGTAAGTCCCCTCCTTGATGACCCGAGTAACAATATAGGGACCTTCCCAGTTGGGAGATAGCTTGTTCTGTTGGGTTCTCCTTCCTGTTGCCTCGATCTTTCTTAACACATGGTCACCCACTTGAAATGATCTTGTCTTCACCTTCTTGTCGTGGTAACTCTTGGTCCGCTGCTTGTAGTTGACCATTCGAAGGTAAGCTGTATCTCGCTTCTCGTCGATTAAATCTAAGTCGATCAATCTGCTAGTTTCGTTCTGCTCTTGGTCGAAGAAGGTTACTCTAGCAGTAGGAAATCGCAGCTCGGCAGGTGTCATGGCCTCCGATCCATATGTAAGAGCGAATGGGGTTTCCCCCGTAGGCCCCCGAGTGGTTGTGCGAACTGCCCAAAGAGCAAGGGGGAGTTCATCCAACCAGTTAATGCGTCGACCAACTAAGCCCGTCTTCAGTGAAGATAGGACGAGTTTATTCTCTGCTTCGGCTTGCCCATTTCCTTGAGGATAGGCAACAGACGACTGCCAATGCTTGATCCCTACTCGATTCATTTCTTCTTCGAAAGCCCGGGAGAATTGTAAGCCATTATCTGATACCATAGCTCGAGGGATCCCAAATCGACACCAGATGAAGTCATGTATGAAGTTAATGGCATTTTCCTCTGTGATGCGAGCTAGTGGCTTTGCTTTGACCCATTTCGTGAAGTAATCAATTGAGAAGATCACATACTTGCAGTTTCCACGGGCGGGAAGGAAGGGTCCAATCAAGTCGACGCCCCACATATCAAATGGCCAAGCAGCGATCACAGGAGTTTGCTCCGTGGTAGGCAGATGAGGTAGGTTGGCAAACCTTTGACATTGGTCACATTACTGAACAAATTCGTGAGTGTCAGCTCTCATGTATGGCCAGTAGTACCCCAAAGTGATCAATTTGTCGGCTAAAGTTCTGGCCCCCGGGTGTCTACCACAAATTCCACTGTGCACCTCATGCATTAACTGCGTGATCTCCTGGGGGTGAATACACTTCAGCAATGGTCTAGTGTAAGATCTCTTGAACAGTATGCCTCCTTGGATAACGTATCTTGGAGCCTTCTTTCTCGATCTTTCTTCTCTTCTTCGGGGAGCTCGCAACTTTCCAGGTACGCTTTCATTTCTTCGATCCAACACTTGTCATAAACCCAATTTCTCAAAGGGTCCTCAATGCATTGGATTTTGACCCTTTCATATGCTGGGTTCTCAAGGTAAGAGATGGGCTCTTCATGTGGCTCGTCTGAAGTAGCTAGCTTCGAGAGTAGGTCGGCCAACTCATTGTCTTCTCGACCAATCCTCTGAATTTCCCAAAAATCTAAGTCCTTTACCAGGTCGTAGTATTTGATCAAGGTGGATTTTATCACCTCATATTCCCCTATGACCTGATTGACTATCAACTGGGAGTCACAATATGCCATGATTTTAGTCGCTCCAAAGCACTTGGCGTACTCGATGGCTGCAACCAAAGCTTCGTACTCTGCTTGGTTGTTGGAGGCTTCAAACTTGAACCTCAATGCTTCCTCATAGACTGTCCCAGACTCTGGTTCGATCAGTACTATCCCAGCTCCACTAACCTTCTTCGTTGCTGACCCATCTGAGTAAACTTTCCAACAGTCTTCGGGTAGACAAGTGACGGGCTGAGACTCCTGCTCTTTTCCCTTAGCTTTCTCCTTCTGAGCTCGCACCTCGCTATCTTCCTTGGTAAACATTAGCTCGACCAAGAAGTCTACCAAGGCTTGATCCTTCAACGCCTTTCGAGGTCGATACTCGATGTCGAATTCTGTGAGAGCAATTGACCAGTTGAGTAGACGACCTGAACTTTCTGGCTTATGAAGAATTTTTCTCAAGGGTGCATTCATGAGCACAACAATAGGGTGAGCTAAGAAATAAGCTTGCAGCTTCCTTGAGGCTACGACCAAGGCATATGCGACCTTCTCTGCATTGTAATATCTACCTTCCACGTCTGATAGAGCCTTGCTAACATAGTACACTGGCTTTTGAAGTCCCTCCTCTTCTCGAACCAGAACTGCTGCAACTGATTTGTCCCCCACGGATAGATACATGAACAAGGTCTCACCCATGGTCGGACTGCTCAATAGGGGAAGAGTGGCGAGGTACTCCTTGAGCTGTTGGAACGACGAATGACATTCGGCCGTCCACTCAAAATTTTTCGTCACCCTCAAAGCTTTGAAGAAGGGGAGAGATCTTTCCGTCGACTTGGCTATGAATCGACCTAGGGCTGCCACCCTACCATTAAGTCGCTGCATCTCCTTTATACTTGTGGGCTCCTTCATGTCGACTAGAGCTTTGATCTTTTCTGGATTGGCTTCAATACCTCACTGGGACACCATAAAGCCAAGGAATTTTCCCGCTACAACCCCAAAGACACATTTGCTTGGATTAAGCTTCATGTCGTTTGCTCGTAGATTGGCGAACGTTTCCCTTAGGTCGACTACGTGACGTCCGGTCTTTGTTTTGATGACCATATTGTCGACATAAGCCTCCATGTTTCGGCCAATCTGTGAGGCAAAGACTTTGTTCACCATTCTTTGGTAAGTTGCACCTGCATTCTTTAACCCAAATGGCATCATAGTGTAGCAATAGATGCCTCCAGCTGCTTGGAAAGCTGTCTTCACGATGTCATCCTCATGCATCTTGATCTGATGATAGCCTGAATAGGCATCTAGAAAGCTGAGGGTGGAGTGTCCAGCAATAGAATCAACAAGCTTGTCGATCCAGGGTAGAGGATAGCTGTCTTTTGGACAAGCAAGGTTGAGGTTGGTGAAGTCGACGCACATTCTCCACTTGCCATTTGACTTCTTCACCATGACCACATTAGCTAACCAGGTTGTATGTGTGGCCTCTTTGATTATACCTGCACTCAAAAGTTTTTGTACCTCAAGTTTTATAGCCTCCTCTTTGTCACGAGCGAAGCTTCTCAATTTATGGGGTTTGGGCTTTATGGTCGGGTTGACCTCCAGTCTATGAACAGCGACCTCCTCCTTGATCCCCTTCATATCCTCTACTCGCCATGCAAAGATGTCATTGCTTTCTTTGAGTAGCTCGACAATCTCCAACCTTTCTTCAGGTGATAATTGCTTTCCAATCTGAATTTTCTGTTCGGGATAGGAAGGATTTGTAATCACTGCTTCCAACTCGTCTACAGGCTCTAGCTCTTGGCCATCTCTGAATTGTAGGGTTTCAATGATGATCTCTCTAACCCTCTGTCTTTCCCTGGCCCCCAAGTGGGGAGCTTCCTCAGCTATCATCCCATCCAGCTCATCTGCAATCTCACTGGTGGTGGCCCCCGAGTTATTGTCGATCTGGAGGCATAGCTTGCCTATGGAGACTTGGTCGACCATAACTGTATCCGGATCGACCATGGTGACTTCAGAGTGACGTGTCGACTCAGTAATGATTTCGTCATGTGAGCGATAGGTCGACTCTTCCACAATGGTGATCGTAGATAGTCGAGTAGTTTTGGTGACTGACTGAGACAGCTTTAGGTATCCCTCTGCAGTTTCAACCTCCAGTTCCCTCTTCTTTCTTTCTCAAAGGGCATGATCAAGGTATGATCGAGTTGTGCCTTGTACACAGCCGACTCCGGCTGGCATGGGGAATTTAACTCGCTGATGAGGGATTGAGGCCACCATTCCAAGTGCGACCTGGCCAGGGATACCAAGTATAGCGGCATAATCACTGTTCACGTCAATAACAATAAATTTTACCTTGGAAACGACCCTGTAGGGGTGGTGGCCTAGATCTACGTCTAGCTCGGTCTGTCCTTTGGCATCGACTCGGTGGTTGGTGAAGCCTTCCAATCTGCCATCATACCGTTTGAGCTGCTCATTCGAGAGACCCATCTCCTGGAACGTTTTATAGAACAGAATATCCTTGCAGGCCCCCATGTTGACTAAGAGTCTGCTCGTCGTACATCCATCAATGAGTCCTGGGATGATGAGAACTTGCTCTCTAGCCGCCATATTAGTTGCTAGCTCGTTCGGATAAAAGCTAATCACCTCGTCCCTGACGTAGCTTCTTGGCGGCACATGTGGGGCTTTGTTGAGCTAGAAAATCTTATGCTTGATGGCTGTGTTGCTGGCTTGCTCAGTGATAACGTCTAAATTCATCCTAGGTTGTCTTGGCTCTGGATGTCCACCCGCAGGGCGCTTACCACCGCCTGCTTGAGGCCTTTTCA
This sequence comes from Adenophora triphylla var. japonica, assembly GCA_022495995.1. Classification (NCBI taxonomy): domain Eukaryota; kingdom Viridiplantae; phylum Streptophyta; class Magnoliopsida; order Asterales; family Campanulaceae; genus Adenophora; species Adenophora triphylla. Next base: position 283,771 of record JAFEMH010001710.1, on the reverse strand, counting down.
CGTACGCGTCGAGCCTTCCCTGATCGACCATCCTCTGAATGATAAGCTTCAGGCTCATACAATCCTCCGTGGTATGGCCCGTATCCTTGTGATACTCGCAGTATTTGGTGTTGTCCCTTCTGAACTTATTTGCTGGGTTCATAGGGGCAGGTGGGGCTAGCTCGCCCGCGTTCATTATTTCAGTTCGACTCACCGATAGGGGAGTGAAAGCTTCGGGCACTTTCTCAGTCGCCCTAGTTCTGTTCTTGCCATTTTTATTGTTTTCCCCATTCTTGGTTGAGTCCTTTTTATCATCAGCGACCTCAGTCTTGGGGCCTTTCCCATTTTTCTTCTCTTTTCTCTCCTCGGCCAAAGCCACATTGTAGGCCTTCTCAAACAACTCTTGGCGAGTAGTAACTGTCCAAACTGTTAGCTCGTAGTCCATATCTGCAGAAGTAATTCCACTCCTGAAACAATTTATCACCTCCCTGTCAGCGAGGTCCTCCTCGATCTTGTTGACCATCTCCTTAAACTTGGTGTAGTAGCTCATCAAGCTTTCATTATTCCCTTGCACCAAGTTGTTTATATCGGTGACTGTCATCTTCCTAGCTCCAGCAGTCGAGAAGCGCTCCAGAAACTTCTTTCTCATGTAGGTCCAAGTCGAGATGCAACCTGGAGCCAAGCCATTGAACCAAGTGGGGGCTGCCCCAGTGAGTGTGCTTATAAGTGCCTTGCACATCATGTCGTCCTCATGGGAGACAAAGCACATGGTAGCCTCCAAGTGTTGTATATGGCTTTTGGCGTTGGTTGCACCTGAATATTTTTCTAGGACTGGCAATCTGAAACCTGGAGGAGGTCTACAGTCGAGCAACTCCTTGGCCAAAGGTCGTAGAGCAAAACCTTCTCGCTCATCCTTTCCAGCGCCTTCCTTCTTATCAGCCTCCCATTGCTCGAATTTTTTCTTCCATAGGAGCCATTCTCTAGCATCTGGCATGTCGTCCCTAACGTGGGAGACATCATTTAACCTTTGCCTCTCTTCATGGTGATGTTCTCTCACAGAGTTGGCCCTGTGTCTGTCGCTTCTAGGGGGAGTTATCTCTCTACCCCTCCTATCCTTGTGAGAAGGTGACCTTACTGACTGAGTTGGCGACCTGCGCCTATCATCTCTGAGCGGCGACCTACGCCTATCCCCTCTTGGCGGCGACCTGCGCCTATCATCTCTGGGTGGCGACCTGCGCCTACCTTCTCTTATAGGCGACCTATGCCCATTCATTTCCCTGTGGGACTGCGACCTTTGTGTCCTGGCCGGTGACCCACGTAAGCTTCGACTTGCCTCTAGTTGTCGCCTTAGATCTGACTGAGCTTCCTGCTCTCTAATCATATGAAATAATCTCATAAAATTGCAAAAATAGAGAAAATAAAAGATTAAAAAAATATGAACTTAACTAAAAATAACTGTGAATTAATTATATGGTAGTCATTTTCATGTTAAAATTATGAATTTAGCTAAAATAAGTGTGAAATTCTGTTAGTTGTTTTTGGATCAATTATGAAAATAATTGTGAACTTTTAAAAAACAAATGTAAAATTGAAACAAATGTGAAATTCTCAAATTTGCTATAGATTATATGTTTATTCTACTATTTTGATTCGTATTGACGATATGAATAGAACGATGGTATTGATTTTTTTTTTTTGACTTATAAATTTTAAGATATTTCATTTTATAGTTTTGAAGAAAAAAAAAAGAGTGAGAGTGTGACAACTGACCCATTAAGGAAGGGCCTGTCCATTTATAATACTTTCTCCGTCCCATAATAGCTTACTCATTTACTGTTGAGAACGAAAAATAAGAAATAATGTTATTAAAGTAGGAGTTGTGAGTGGGTAGGAGAGAGTATGAGTGGAGAGAATAGTAAATTTGAAAAGTGTTGTGAGTATGACAAGTGGGTCCCATGAATAAAAAAGTATTAAAAAATTGTCTTTTTAGGAAAGTGGGACGCCCAAAATAGCAAAATTGGTAAGATAATATGAGACAGAGGGAGTATATAGATGATCGATTACGAAAATATCATATATGTAATTGTGTTTGTTAGGGAGGAACGATTTGGTAATTGTTTGTCCCATTAGATATTAGATGAATTTAATCAGGACCCATCTAATAAATACGGCAAATACTAAATACAGAGACTCAATTTTTAGGGAAGTAAGTAAATTATCAAAATAGCCTTTTATATACCTAATTTTTTTTTATTCACTCATTCAATTTTCCCTCTTTCCAGTCTCTCTCTTATGACGATTGACGACGACGACAACGAAAATGGCTAGAGTAAAAATTCCGAAGGTCCCTGCCGGAGCTGGCGCCGCCGCTACCGGCACTGCCATCGTCGTCGGAGCTTCTTCTAGCATCGTGCCTGTAAAGAAGGTAATTTAAACCTAATTTTAACCTATCGTATGAACTGGGTTTAGAGGCAGAAAGCATCTCGTATGAACTCACACGAGATGTGTCTCGTGTGAGTTCATACGAGATGAGTCTCGTATGAGTTCACACGAGATGTGTCTCATGTGAGTTCATACGAGATTCCCAGTGTCCACTCTTTTTCTTTACATTGTTCATATTTGCCAGATGCTAAATAGCTAATTTATTGTCTCTTATTTGTTTTTTGTAGGCACGTGAGCGTATGACCGCGTCCAATAGAAAGAGGAAGGCTGAAAAGCATCTGGAGAGAAAAGAAAAGCGGAGCAAGTCTAAGAATGACAAGAAAGCCACAGATGAGGAGTAGCAGGAGGAGAGGGAGGAGGAGGCGATAGCATCTGATGACGTTCAGGAGGAGGAGGAGGAGGAGGAGGGGGATAGTGAGGAGGAGGAGGGGGATAGTGAGGATGGGGAGGAGGAGGAGGATAAGGAGGAGGAGGAGGAGGAGATAGATGTTAGACCATTGAGGCATGGGAGGAGGCTGGGTCAGATTGTGGCTAGAGGGCAGGGACGGAAGAGGAGACAGGATGCGGGTGAGGAGGAGGCACCATCATGGCAGATTCAGAGTGACCCAGGTGGCGGCCCAGAGGTTGTTTCACTTATATACGGGTTTGGTGATCACAGAGCCCGGGAGATTTGGAGGGACGCCACTAGTGAGTCAGTGGTGACTTTCCATACGAGACTGCTGCATCTGCACAAGTAAGATAATCATTAATGTGAAACTATTAAAATCTTGAAGTTATTTGGCACACACTCTAAATATTCCATTAATTATCATCCCATGCTTTTCTCGATCTCGAGTATTGATTATATTTTTTGTTTGGAATAAACAGGTTCAAGCGTGATGAACTGGAGGCTACTGATGGAGCCTGGCTGACCCTTGTTGATGCATCGAGCATCCAGCAGCTGCACGATGCCACCATTCAGAGGCCTAACCATGCGCTGCTAACGGCATTTTTGGAACGGTGGTCTCCTGAGACTAACTCGTTCCACATGGCGTGGGGGGAGATGACGATTACGTTACATGACGTCTTTCATATCCTGGGTATGTTGTTATGTATTATCAATTTCAAGACTATATGAACTATATACATTCATCTCTTGTACTAAAATGTGTTATTTCATCTTCAATTTACAGGTATCAGCTGTGTAGGTGCACCTATTCGGTATCTGGATCCAGTGCCTGACCTATCCGGCATCAGCGTACACCTCGATTTGATCGGCACTGGGTACTTATTAAAGGATGTCCGGCGTCTCTTTTCTTACCGTATAGGGCGCATGATAGATGTCCAGCGTGCTTCTGCGTATATCCTGCACCTCTTGGGTTCCACGATGTTCGTGGACAAGAGTCAGGATAAGGTGCCCGCAGCCTACCTTCCCCTGTTGTAAGTACCCCAATCTGGATCGCTCTCCATCCCAGCATACGACAAAACCAGAGGCAAACTTTCGGAGGTCATAACTCCTTCATACGAACTCCGATTGAGACGTGCCATATATGGTTGGAAAGCTCTCGACGATAGCTAGCTTGCCATAACAATCACAGGAGCATGGAAGGTCCGTACGGACCTCTTTGCATGCCAAAAAGGTCCGTACGGACCTCTTTGCGGACCGTACGGACCTCTTTGTAACCAGACATAATTATTACAAAATTCGCTTAAAGTCCACGAGATTCCCTCAAATCCCGCAAATCGAAAATTTTGGTTTTCCTAGAAGGTCCGTACGGACCTTCTTACACATTTTCCCACACTATAAATAGAGGGCTCCCCCTCCCTCATTTTTCACATCTCCCTATTTTCTTCTCTCCCTAAGCCTTCAGGCTCCCTCTCTAAGACCCCTCGGGGCACTCCCGGTCTCTTTCGGTTCCTTCCGGGGCCTTCCGAGCTCCCTTGTGGTGCTTCGAAGCCCTTTCCGAGCGCTCCCGCGATGCTCCCGCGCTGCCCCGAGGCACTCTCGAGGTACTCTGAGGCCCCTCGTGGTACTCCGAGGCCTTGCCTGGTCTTTCCCGAGGCGTCCCAGCTCTTTCCGAGTCAAACCGGCGATCCCGACCCACGCCGAACCTCTGCCCGAATCCAACCGACGATTCCAACGCACGCCGAACCTCTGCCCGAATCCAACCGACGATTCCAACGCACGCCGAACCTCTGCCCGAATCCAACCGACGATTTCAACGCACGCCGAACCTCTGCCCGAATCCAACCGACGATTTCAACACACGTCGAACCTCTGCCCGAATCCAGTCAAAGATCCCTGCGATCCCAACGCACGCCGAAACTCTACCCGAGTGCACACTTGACAATCCCGAGGCACGCCGAAGCTCTGTCCGCAGATAACCGGCACATCTCGAAGCAATCCCAGTCCGTCCCGAAACACTATTCCATCCTCAAACACTATTCCCTCACGGAAGACAGACACGAACCAACATTGGTAAGGCTTCCTTCCTACACTATTTCAATACATTTCAATAAGCAGTGTACAATGTAGACATCCGACACAGCATGCATTTTTAAAAGCACATACACACACACACACAACAGTTAAAGAATATTAGGGGTATCCGAAAGACTCGTTTTTATGAGGCGACTCGGGTGAGCTCTAAGATTCTAATATTCTCTTCCCGAGGAGTCATCTAACCTCCGAACTCAAAATCTCATCACACAAAAACAGTTTATTTTTTTAAACTGATGCCTTTTCTCAATATTTTGGGCTTAATCAAAACGGCGTGGCGACTCTACAAGCAAAACACAGCGAGACACCTCCACCAACAACGCCGCAAGGCGGGAAACGCCAGATGCCGGGGCGCGATTGCGCTGCCTCTCGGATCCGGGCAATTTCAGTTGGCGACTCCGCTGGGGAATATTTTGTTTTAAAAACTTTTAAACAAAACAAAAGATTTTTAAAACAATGATGAGGGTCAAACTTTCATTTTACCCCTTTCTTTAACTGTTGTGTGTGTGTGCATGTGCTTTACTTTTTATTTTACAAAAAAAAATAAAAATACAAAAAAAATGCATCAATATACATCTGTGTACATACATTTAAAATTCTTCAAAAACTTCTGTTTTACTCAGAAAAAGAATTTTAGAGACCGCACACTACTCGATTTCTTTGCCTCGGTTACGCCGAACACTACTGCACTGCCTCGGTTACACCGCACGCTACGCGCACCGCTGCCTCGGATACACCGCACACTACAACCCTTAACCCGGAGTGGTCTCGGTTGCGATCCGTTTGGTCTTCCTAGGCCTCTTGGATGCGCACGGGATCATTCCAAAATCCCATCCTAGCCAAGCGTCAACCCCGCACGTTTGAGTCTTGAGTCACACTCTGCCCGGACTCGGTTGGTTTTACCCAGTCCGTGTCATACAAGCCTGGATACATATCCCATGCCGGCCATTTTCTGAGTCGAAGCTCGGAACTCAAGATCCCTTGCGCAAGCAAAGCGATGAAAGGTCATGCTAAAATCTTGACCTGATCTTGATTTTCCGAAGCTACACCCAGACGATGTTCCGTCCCGGATATACATCCATGCTCACATGACACCATGTCATCAAGCCTTTAATACGTCAGCCATGACGATATGACCCAGCTAACGCCTAACGTCACAGATCCCTTGCGTAAGCAAGGTAAAGAGAGGTCATCCCGAACTCTTGACCCGATCTTGACTCAGGGGCCGGCTCGGCTCACTATTCACATGGCTAACGCATTAAAACGAACATGACAGGCTCGGTCCTTAGGTTCGATTTTTCTTTTAGACCGATGGAAACCGCTTGCCCTATAGGACCCTCGCCCGGGGCTGTCCACCCTGGGATGTCGAAATACAGGTGCAAAACGAGGGGCTCATAGTCGCACAGATGATCTCCACTGACCCAAGATCTAGCATAGTTGCGAAAAAGAAGAGCAATCTTTTCCAACCTACCTAGGATTCTGAGAAAACACTGTTTTAAGTAAATTAAAACAACAAAAAAAAAAATCAGAAATCAAAAATAGAAAAAATAGAAAAGCGAAAACTACATGTCGCATGAGCTTCCCCCCTTTATCCAAAAAAGGCCTTCCCATGTCTAAACCTTACCCGTCACCCCCTCCAGCAAACCGAGAGTGGTTGAGAGTACCCGGGAGCCGCCTTTTCAGTGTCGAAGTTACAAGGTCCAATAGCCCTTCCGGTTCAGCGGTCCGAACAGTCCGCTACTCCCTCATGGCGGAATCAACAGATAACAGTAAGGCAAACGGAATCCCACCACTAAGAAACCTCCAGACAATGGAGGAGGTGCTGCAAGCCTTCGAAACTCTCAAGAAGCGCCTAGAAGAACAGCAAGCCTGGATCATAGATACCATGCACCGTCGCGGAACCGTCACTGTTCCCCAAGCTGATGGGACCTTTGTTCTCATAAAAGACGAAGAAATACCTGTTCCCCCGGGTCCTCAAAGCTATCAACAGGTCCTGCCACCGCCAAGCTACGAGAACCCAGCAACGCAAAGCAGTTCCCACTCAAAGCTTCACTCGCCATCGGGCCAAGCGGCTCCCGCCCGCCTCAGCACAGTCAGCTTCCCGCCCCCTGCGCCACAAGCTCATTATCACCAGCACACATATGGGCCTGCTCCACCAGATCCCAATGCATCTCGACATCCCCCAGGATTCAATCCTTTGCCTCTATACGAGCCTCGCAGCCACAATCTGAAATCTCAATGCCTGCCAGGGACAGACATCCCCCGCGGATATCCTGACATCTCAAACCTTCCACCCGCTGGACTACCACTTGGGGCTAATGAAACATTTACCCAGTTCCCAAACACAACCCTTGGCGGTCCGGGCAATCACGCCCTTGGCTCCAATTTCAGAACCCAGGGTACGGGATGGTATACACTCAACAACCTCCCCAAGATTCCCGAATGGCGATCTCATTAGCCAATCCACCTCCATCCTCGGTTTCCATCCCGAAAAACGGCAGCCTGCCTCCGCTAACTGACCCTCATGTGGCTTGGTTGGTTGAACAGATAAAAGATATGCAAGGGAAAATGGCCAACTCTCGGAAAGACCCGCTCACGCCCACAGATCCGAGCAAGGTGATTCCTCTCCCCCCAAAGTTTAAAATGCCGGAAATGGAGAAGTTCGATGGGACAGAATGCCCGAGGACCCATATCAATACCTATGTCTTAGGTATGAAGACCAAGGGGGTCACACCTCAACAAATGGCAGATCACTTTCAACACTCCCTAAAATACACGACCTTGACATGGTTTCTTAAAGTAAAAGCAGAAAACCGCTCCACTTGGGAGCAAATAAGCGATATCTTCCTGGAAAAATACCGTGCTAACCTCAAGTGGAAAACAAATCGGCATGACCTGCAGGCCACTGAGCAGAAAGATGATGAGTCGGTGGAGGAATTTTACAAAAGATGGAATTGGAAGTTAAGCGAGATAGTGGACCTCCTATCCAAGGAAGAACAGATGAACATCTTCCACTCCTGCCTCAAACCATCGTTGAGGACATTGATCAGCCACCACCCCTATCCTGATCTTCACGCTATGGTCAATGTCGGTACCAAGTTTGAAAAAGCTTTGAGCACGCAGGAAATGGTAGCCAGTCCTGCTTCTTCCTACTGCTGCAAGGCAGTCCCGCCTAATCTGGCATCTGCCCCAAACAATGGAAAAAGGGCTACCGAGGCATTCCACTACATTCAGAATGAAATCCAAAGAAGCTGTGACCAAGCACTCCCGAGAAATAAACGGCAGCGTTTTAAACATTTCGACAATCTCGGAATGCCTCTAAGCCAAGTGTTCGAGGAGTTGAAGAAGCAGAACATGCTCAAGCCCCTTGAGAATTATCAACCGAGGATTCCTAACCCGAACTTGGATATGAGCAAGCGGTGTGCTTTTCACAACTACCCCGGCCACACCACCGACAATTGCATCATACTAAAACGAGCGGTCCAAGGGCTAATTGAAGAAGGAAAGTTAGAGCGCCCCTGCGGCCCCAATACAGACGGAAATCCGTTCCCCTGGAACAATGCGGTGAACAAGGGGAACATAGCCCAACGAAGTGACAACTCTTTCGGGAAGCAACCTTTCATTCACTTCGACAACCTCGGAATACCTCTAAGCCAAGTGTTCGAGGAGTTGAAGAAGCAGAACATGCTCAAGCCCCTTGAGAATTATCAACCGAGGATTCCTAACCCGAACTTGGATATGAGCAAGCGTTGTGCTTTTCACAACTACCCCGACCACACCACCGACAATTGCATCATACTAAAACAAGCGGTCCAAGGGCTAATTGAAGAAGGAAAGTTAGAGCGCCCCTGCGGCCCCAATACAGATGGAAATCCGTTCCCTTGGAACAATGAGGTGAACAAGGGGAACACAGCCCAATGAAGTGACAACTCTTTCGGGAAGCAACCTTTCATTCACTTCGACAACCTCGGAATGCCTCTAAGCCAAGTGTTCGAGATGTTGGTGAAGCAGAACATCCTCAAACCTCTCGAAAATTTCCAGCCATGGACTTTCAGACCTAACATGGACATGAGCAAATGGTGTGCTTTTCACAACTACCCCGGCCATACTACCGACAATTGCAACATACTAAAACAAGCGGTCCAAGGCTTGATTAAAGAGGGAAAGTGGGAATGCCCCCGCGGTCCCAACACAGTCGGAAACCCTTTCCCTAGAAATGACGGGGTAAGCATGGTGGATAAGTCCTCGGCAAATTCCCGTGATGATCAGGGACGTGAAGGCAATACCTGGGGCTTCCGCAACGAAAAATTCAGGAAAGAAAACCCAAAAATGGTTATTCCCCAACAATCCTTTCCAGCATCGGGGCACACTAAGGGATGGATCGAGCCTTCCCCAGAGATAAGGCAGTTCGAGACAGGCCGACCAAGTGGCAGCGTCAAAAACGGCGCAACTTCCACAAATGCGGACCCACAGACAGCAAGAGGAAATAATTAAGAAGCTTGGACTAACCCCCTGTCTCCTAGAGTCTAACTTCTAAAATAAAAGACCCCGAGTCTGTCATGTTTAAAGTTTAAGTCTCTCGAGTCGTCTGACGGCTTTACGCCTGAAGATTATGCGTTTGTAACAAAAATCGCGCTTCTTTATGCTTCGAATAAAAGTTTGACCTTTCTGAGTATCCCCTCATTGCCACTTTAACAAATGATAAATTAACTAACCAAAACAGTTAATAATGATTTGCTTGATAAATATGCAGACACATTAATGAACAATGCATTAAAACAAATCTTTAAGCATGTTGTCAAATGAGAGGAAAATCGGGCCCAAGCTGCCGAGAAGGTTCTAACTAAAATGAATTTGGGAACTGCTGAAGAGCCCACAGAGACGCAAATCGGAAAATTCTCCGTCGATACTTCACCCAAAGAATATCGAGTCTTCTTCTCCCCCTTCTACACTCTAAAAAAAAAAAACACAAAAAGAATACGGTGCGCCAAACCTCGTAGGTTCTAGTACCTTTCTCATTCAATCAAGTCCTCCTTGGACATGGTAATTAAGTCTTCAATTTTCCATACGAAAGTTTTCTTTCTTTTTTTGCTAGACTTGAGACATTATTTTGCACCCCACATTACATTTAATGAAATGGTTTTGTTCTATGTGATCACTTGCATTGCTCAACAAGTAATTCCACAAATGATTAATGCTTTGATTAATTGGTGTGAGAAAGTCAATCGATAGCTCCCCATACACCTTACCATACCCCACACAAAGGCCTCCATCCAGCCATACACTTTCCAAAACATGTCCCCACCATCACCTTGACCAAGTCAATGACGGCGGCAACATCAAAGGACAACAAAAGGTCACTCATCATTAAAAGATTGACCCCATGTCGATAACCACCTAGGGGCTTGCCTTCGCCTTCGTGCGCATCAAGAAAGTTCAAGCAGGGGCTTGCCTTCGCCCTCATATGCTTCAAAAAAAAAGAGCTCAAGCAGAAGCTTTCAAAAGAAAAAGAGGAGCTCAAGCGAAAGATTCACAAAAAAATGAGGTCAAGGACCCAGCGCCAACAAACAAGAAGCAAGGGAGTCACTGAAACTGCCATCAAATATGACTTGTCAAGGAATCACCTCAAGGCCCGTGCCTCATCATTCAGCTTTCCGAGCCTTTTCGCCAAGGGCCGCACAAATATTCATGCTCTGGCCCCAAAGCCAATCATTGTTCAACCCCGAACTACGTCGACCTGAGCTCCTTGTCTTAAGGGGAACGTAGGCAACCAGAAATGGTCCGGTCATAAACACATACAAATCCACAAACCCGGTCTCATCAATGACCTCTCCCATACACAAACCTTCTTTCACACCAGACCAACTCGATCCTTGATACCGATTGACTTTCTCCTCATGATTAATCAAAGCATATCAGGTTTAATTGTTGAATAACCCGAACATCAACAAAGGGTTTTAAGCAAACATGTGATCAATGTGAACAACTCAAGTTTTCAGATGTCTCGACAAGTCTTCTTTTTCTACAAAACAGGAAAATAGAGCTAAATACTGATTTTCTGTCAGCAAGGGCTTTCATACACTTTTACAAGCTTTTCAATGCTCATACTCTCTCAAAAGAGTCAAACCTAAAAGCATGTTTTTTGTGCCTACATCAAATAAGGCATTCACACAAAAAGGGACCCATTTCCACCTTTTCAAATAATATATACGCCCTTGCACTTGTACATTACAAGTCATGTCTCTCACAAAAGAGGGTCGAACTACGCAGACCTGAGCCTCTCAGTCCGAGGGGAACGTAGGCAGCCTTCATTGGTTCGGTCTAAGGAATACACAAAATTCCAAAAATTGATGCCACCAAGGCTCAGACAAGAAGCAAACAAGAGATTTTGCGTCTCGACAAAGCTTTAATAGTAAATCACAAATCATCACAGTTAAAACACTTTTTGATGAGTTCAAGCACGGTATACTCTCGATTCACAACATGCTGAAAGACAACTTAAAACATTTAACAATCAATGTGTCTGCAATGGCAATGAATGGATACTCAGTGTTTCAGAAGGTCATTCCATGCTACTCGCGATTAGCCCTTCGTCACTCTTTCCTTTCTTCCCTCGTCCCCAACAAGTCTTCTTTCATTCCACATGAGCGAGTTCTGTCTCCCTCATTCCGAGATCAAGAGTACTCCTTGGCGTGTCAAACAAACCAGTCGCTCTCAGAGCATCGTTCGCCCATGCCTCGACTCGGATCTCCTCCCTACGAGTCTGCAAAAGGGGACCTCTCCCCGCCAGTCTGTCAACTCGAGTCCCGTAGTCAAACAAAGCGTCTCCCATGACATCCTGAGGGTTAGACCAGGCTTCTGCACTCCTAAGGCTATAGCTGAGAAGACAATCTTGCCCCGGAATCGCCTCGCGCCTGCTCCCCAAAAGTACTTGGGACTGCCCGACATGCTGCTCATCCAGGTACTCAGTGGTCAACACAATACTCTCCCGACGTCGAAGGAGAACCACAGGAGGGAAAGCGGAATACTTCCATACCCTCAGAAAATACGGAAAGGCATCTGGATCTATCATGCAAAAGGAGGCTACCTTCATAGTGGCAATGCCTTCCCAGCTCAGCAAAGGCTCCTGCCTCATCCCGAACTACCTGGAAACAAGCGATGGAACATAGAAAGAGGACCAAGACAAACACGGAACTCTGACAACATAGGAACCTTCCTGAAAGGCCCTCCTAGTCTCGATCCCACAATGCGGAACCCACCAGCGAATCTGATGCGTACCAAGCTGTGCCATCCATCTCTCCCAGGCGGACTGATCCATATCCAATACAAGAGGTTGCCGAGCAAACGTCCACAGACTGAAGGATGTCAGAGGCACTGTCGTAGCTTGAAATCTCTCTCTCTCTCGCCACCATAATGCAAGAAAAGCAGGGGCTTCCCCCATGCATGAACCGATCCCCCATCGCCAAGCGATCTATGCCGTGGAAAGTCTCCCCCGAAACTAAGGGAACGATGTCCTCACCAGCCCGACAATGGACTGCCACATCCAACAGAGCACCGTCACATATCCTGAGGTAGCTAACCCCAAAAAGAGTGGCCGGCCAAGCACAAAGCGAACGCGTCCCCGGAGACATCACTCCCGCCGCCGCTCATGAAACCGCCAAAGCTTCAGCCCCCAACTGCTCAGAAAACCTGCCAAAGCTGCCTCAGCCTCCACTAACCACAAATGCATTCCCAGCTCATGCGACATGCACAAAAATAATAATAAGCTAGCAACAATTCCTAGGTCAATCCCGGGAATCACAAATACATCATTACATCTTAAAATAAAATACTTTGCTGTGCAAATACAAGTGTTTTATTACAGGTACAAAATGTATGTTGCTCTACAAAACAAAAAAAAAACAACGGAAAGAGGGAAAGCAAAAGAGCCCTAATCCGACTCATCATCATCATCCTCCACAAGCGAGAAATCCGGCATCTCGGCGCCTCCGCCAGCCACCTCATCATCCTCGGTGAACTCAGCACCTTCCTCGACCGGATACTCCAAGACGTCCGCAGAAGTCAGAACGGAGAAGAAAAAAGAAGACGAGCCATCCCTCCTCTCCTTGTCCAGCACCTGAGGCATCCCACGTCCTCATCATCTCAGTCAGAGGCGCCCCACGGCCTCAAACATTTTACTGCAAGTTCAGACCGAGGCGTAACCTCGCCCTCACCGCAAGTTCAGACGAAGGCGTAACCTCTCCCTCACCGCAAGTTCAGACAGAGGCGCCACCTCGCCCTCAACATTTCAACTACTCGGTCAGAGGCGCCACACGTCCTCAAACACTTCATCATCTCAGCCAGAGGCGCCACTACGTCCTTATCATCTCAGCCAGAGGCGGCACCACCTCCTCACTATCTCGGTCAGAGGCGCCCCACGTCCTCATTATCTCCGTCAGAGGCATATGACGTCCTCAACTTCCTCCTCACAAAGGCCCTTCCTCCTGCAGGTAAATACAACAAAGGTATGAAAAAAAATCATACTTATGTCTTTAAACATATCCTCTGTTACCTCGTAGTGAGATACACCCCCCTGTCTCCCTGATAGATCTCATATCTTTTAGTAAGATTACCGATCTTTTGGTAAGATTGGTCATCCTTCACATAGGGTGGATACCTTTTAGAAAGAGTACACACCTTTTCGTAAGATTAACATATCTTTTAATAAGATTACCCATCTTTTAGTAAGATTAGCTATCTTTTAGTAAGATTATCAATCTTTTGGTAAGATTGGCCATCCTTCACATAGGGTAGATATCTTTTAGAAAGATTACCCACCTTTTCGAAAGATTAGCATATCTTTTAGTAAGATTACCCATCTTTTTGTAAGATTAGCTATCTTTTAGTAAGATTACCAATCTTTTCGTAAGATTAGCCATCTCTCAACTTAGGGTAGACACCCCCAAACAGTCTCACATAGGGTAGATACCCCTAAACAGTCTCACTTAGAGTATAGACACCTTCAAAGAAACTCCACTTAGATACTCCTCGCCTTTTCCGGCCGTCATCATAAGCCCGAACCCCAAGGCACAAACGCCTTCAGAACACGAATCCCAAGGCGCAAACGCCTCCACACTCACAATTTTAACACTCCCAAATCACTATCCGCAGCTCGGAAGGCTTTAAACCACTCGGTCCGAAAGACCGTATAAACCTCCCATATCACTATCCGCAGCCCGAAAGGCTTTAAACCACTCGGTCCGGAAGACCGTATAAACCTCTCAAATCACTATCCGCAGCCCGAAAGGTTTTAAACCACTCGGTCCGGAAGACCGTATAAATCTCCCAAATCATTATCTGTAGCCCGGAAGGCTTTAAATTACCCGGTCCGGAAGACCGTATAAATCTCCCAAATCATTATCCATAGCCCGGAAGGCTTTAAATTACCTGGTCCGGAAGACCATATAAATTTCCAAAACACGTCCTCCTACATCACAACCCATCTTTTCGTGAGATTACCCATCTTTTAGTGAGATTACCCATCTTCTCGTAAGATTAACCCATCTTCTAGTGAGATTACCCATCTTTTAGTGAGATAACCCATCTTCTAGTGAGATTACCCATCTTTTCGTGAGATTACCCATCTTTTAGTGAGATTACCCATCTTGTCGTAAGATTAACCCATCTTTTAGTGAGACTACCCATCTTTTAGTGAGATTACCCATCTTTTCGTGAGATTACCCATCTTTTAGTGAGATTACCCATCTTTTAGTGAGATTACCCATCTGCTCGTAAGATTAACCCATCTTCTAGTGAGATTACCCATCTTTTAGTGAGATTAACCCATCTTCTAGTGAGATTACCCATCTTTTCATGAGATTACCCATCTTTTAGTGAGATTACCCGTCTTCTCGTAAGATTAACCCATCTTTTAGTGAGACTACTCATCTTTTATTGAGATTACCCATCTTTTGGTGAGATTACCCATCTTTTAGTGAGATTACCCATCTTTTCGTGAGATTACCCACCTTTTCGGGAAATTACCCACCTTCTCGTAAGATCACCTCACGCGCGAACTACGGTCAGGCTTGATTTCCACTTGGGATACGTAGGAATCCTATCAAAGGGTCCAGCCAACCGACCTAAACGGTCACCTTAGGACACCACCATGTCCTCACAGTCGACCTTAGCAGTCACATCACCTCAGGACACCGACACGTCCACACACTCACACGAACTACGATTGGCTTGATTCCCACTCAGGGATACGTAGGAATCCTATCAAAGGGTCCAGCCGTCTGGCCTACACGGTCACATCCTCTCTCAGCACGCGATCCAGATCAGGACCCTTATCGACGACCCCACTTCCTCCATAAGTGACGTCGCCGAGGGGCTTCTGTAAGTACCCCAATCTGGATCACTCTCCATCCCAGCATACGACAAAACCAGAGGCAAACTTCTGGAGGTCATAACTCCTTCATACGAACTCCGATTGAGACGTGCCATATATGGTTGGAAAGCTCTCGACGATAGCTAGCTTGCCATCACAATCACTGGAGCATGGAAGGTCCGTACGGACCTCTTTGCATGCCAAAAAGGTCCATACGGACCTCTTTGTAACCAGACATAATTATTACAAAATCCGCTTAAAGTCCACGAGATTCCCTCAAATCCCGCAAATCTAAAATTTTGGTTTTCCTAGAAGGTCCGTACGGACATTCTTGCACATTTTCCCACACTATAAATAGAGGGCTCCCCCTCCCTCATTTTTCACATCTCCCTCTTCTCTTCTCTCCCTAAGCCTTCAGGCTCCCTCTCTAAGACCCCTCGGGGCACTTCCGGTCCCTTTTGGTTCCTTCCGGGGCCTTCCGAGCTCCCTTGTGGTGCTCCGAAGCCCTTTTCGAGCGCTCTCGCGACGCTCCGGCGCTGCCCCGAGGTACTCTCGAGGTACTCTGAGGCCCCTCGTGGTACTCCGAGGCCTTGCCCGGTCTTTCCCGAGGCGTCCCGGCTCTTTTCGAGTCAAACCGGCGATCCCGGCCCACGCCAAACCTCTGCCCGAATCCAACCGACGATTCCAATGCACGCCGAACCTCTGCCCGAATCCAACTGACGATTCCAACGCACGCCGAACCTCTGCTCGAATCCAACCGACGATTCCAACGCATGCCGAACCTCTGTCCAAATCCAACCGACGATTCCAACGCACGCCGAACCTCTGCCCGAATCCAATCGACGATTTCGACGCATGCCGAACCTCTGCCCGAATCCAGTCAAAGATTCCTGCGATCCCAACGCATGCCGAAACTCTGCCCGAGTGCACACTTGACAATCCCGAGGCACGTCGAAGCTCTGTCCACAGATAACCGGTACATCCCGAAGCAATCCCGGTCCGTCCCGGAACACTATTCCATCATCAAACACTATTCCCTCGCGGAAGACAGACACGAACTAACATTGGTAAGGCTTCCTTCCTACACTATTTTAATATATTTCAATAAGTAGTGTACAATGTAGACATCCGACACAGCATGCATTTTTAAAAGCACATACACACACACACACAACAGTTAAAGAATATTAGGGGTATCCGAAAGACTCGTTTTTACGAGGCGACTCGGGTGAGCTCTAAGATTCTAATATTCTCTTCCCGAGGAGTCATCTGACCTCCGAACTCAAAATCTCTTCACACAAAAACAGTTTATTTTTTTAAACTGATGCCTTTTCTCAATGTTTTGGGCTTAATCAAAACGGCGTGGCAACTCTACAAGCAAAACACAGCAAGACACCTCCACCAACAACGCCGCAAGGCGGGAAACGCCAGATGCCGAGGCGTGATTGCGCTGCCTCTCGGATCCGAGCAATTTTACCTGTGCATGGATCTTGAGAGACTCCCCACTCTCTCCTGGGGATCAGCTACGTTGGCATACTTATACCGAGAGTTGGGAAAGGCGTCCAGATCCGGATGCAAGCAGATGGGTGGTTTTGCGACTCTGCTAGAGGTACATCTTACTCTATTCACTTTCTTTTTACTCTGTCGACTCCCCCCCTCTGTAATTACATGTTGCATTTGATTAGTATTTAATACTTTTTTACATACATCTCAGGGTTGGATATACGAGTACTTTTCGGATTTCCGGCGAGTTTCTGACCCGCACTGGCAGCAGGGGCAGCCGAGAGCCTGTAGATGGTCACGTACTGATACAGCTGGGAGGGTATTAGAGCATCTAGTGCAGTATCGCCGCACTCTTGACACGATGCATGTTGACAGGGTGAGTTATTCATATTAAAAATGTTTCAAATTGTTACACTCCCTCCGTTATTATGTAGACTTTGGCTAACAAAGTCTACTCACAGGTTATTTGGACTCCTTATGGTACCGGAGCGAACGCGATTCTGCCGGTTTCATACTTCAGGGGGGTTATACGCTTTTGTGACATCACTGAGGCGTACATGCCTGATCGTGTTACTAGGCAGTTCGGGTACCAGCAGAGGATCCCTGACATGCCCCAGTGGCTTCCACGAGATGCATTTTGTCAAAGGGTCAGAAGGGGTACCAGAAGAAGTATGGTGACCAAGATCATGTTTGGGACTCGTGGGTGGAGTACGGCATGGAGGAGTTCAGGCCCGTTCCCCGTTGGGGGCCACTAGTGACTACATCTTCACCCGTGACTGCAGATTATATGGAGTGGTTTCTGGCTAGGATTCATATTCGGATATCTAATCCGATACACGATCCCCCCATTGACATTCCACCTCCCCCACCTCCCCAGTTGATGTCCCACCGCAGCCTGGGGTTGCAGAGGTTGCAGAGGCACAAGGTATCATACTTCCATTTCTGACTGATGCCAGGCTCCCCGAGGACGTCATAGCTGGTCTAAGACGGGCGCACGAGATTTTAGGAGGTCGCATTTAGGAGGTCGCATTTATGTATTACTGATTATGGAGTTTTGGTATACTTGTATTATTGATTATGGAGTTGTGGATTTATTTTCAGTAGGAAATGGATATGTATTAGTTTCTGTCATGGAGTATAGCTCTATGTCTCTCTCTTGCTCTCTCTGTCTCTCTCTCCTTATCCCACTGTTTATTTGGTGTTGTTGTTGTTGCTGTTGTGTCTGAAGATGTTGTTGCTTGTTGCTTTTTGTTGATTCTGTTGTAAAAACTGCAGCTGATGTGTCTCGTATGGATCCACACGAGATGTGTCTCGTATGAAAACATACGAGATTTGTCTCGTATGGATCCACACGAGATTTGTCTCGTGTGGATCCATACGAGACAAATCTCGTATGATTCCATACGAGACACATCTCGTGTGGATCCATACAGGACATATTCCTTAAAATCCTAAATAATGGCACAAATTTGTAACTCAATTTCCATTTGGATTTTGAGGAAAGTCATACTAATGAAAAACACTTTAAATGTCATTTAGAATGTGGAAAAAAATTAAAAAAAATAAACTAGGTAGCCGTATACCATTTTCACAACATCGGGATATATTCCTTAAAACCCTAAATAATGGCACAAATTTGTAACTCAATTTCCATTTGGATTTTGAGGAAAGTCATACCAATGAAAAACACTTTAAATGTCATTTAGAATGTAGAAAAAAATTTTTTAAAAAAAATAAACTAGGTGGCCGTATACCATTTTCACAACATCGGGACATATTCCTTAAAACCCTAAATAATGACACAAATTTGTAACTCAATTTCCATTTGGATTTTGAGGAAAGTCATACCAATGAAAAACACTTTAAATGTCATTTAGAATGTATAAAAAAATTAAAAAAAAATAAACTAGGTAGCCGTATACCTTTTTCACAACATCGGAACATATTCCTTAAAACCCTAAATAATGGCACAAATTTGTAACTCAATTTCCGTTTGGATTTTGAGGAAAGTCATACCAATGAAAAACACTTTAAATGTCATTTAGAATGTAGAAAAAAATTTAAAAAAATAAACTAGGTAGCCGTATACCATTTTCACAACATTGGGACATATTCCTTAAAACCCTAAATAATGACACAAATTTGTAACTCAATTTCCATTTGAATTTTGAGGAAAGTCATACCAATGAAAAACACTTTAAATGTCATTTAGAATGTAGAAAAAATTTAAAAAAAATAAACTAGGTAGTCGTATACCATTTTCACAACATCGGGACATATTCCTTAAAACCCTAAATAATGGCACAAATTTGTAACTCAATTTCCATTTGAATTTTGAGGAAAGTCATACCAATGAAAAACACTTTAAATGTCATTTAGAATGTAGAAAAAAATTAAAAAAAAAAAAAAAACTAGGTAGCCGTATACCATTTTCACAACATCGGGGCATATTTCTTTTTTTTTTTTTTCCTTTTTTTTTTTTTTTTAAATCCTAAATAATGGCACAAATTTGTAACTCAATTTCCATTTGGATTTTGAGGAAAGTCATATCAATGAAAAACACTTTAAATGTCATTTAGAATGTAGAAAAAAATTTAAAAAAAATAAACTAGGTAGCCGTATATCATTTTCACAACATCGGGACATATTCCTTAAAACCCTAAATAATGGCACAAATTTGTAACTCAATTTCCATTTGGATTTGAGGAAAGTCATACCAATGAAAAACACTTTAAATATCATTTAGAATGTATAAAAAATTAAAAAAAATAAACTAGGTAGCCATATACCATTTTCACAACATCGGGACATATTCCTTAAAACCCTAAATAATGGCACAAATTTGTAACTCAATTTCCATTTGGATTTTGAGGAAAGTCATACTAATGAAAAACACTTTAAATGTCATTTAAAATGTAGAAAAAATTTAAAAAAAATAAACTAGATAGCCGTATACCATTTATACATCTCGTGTATATACACACGAAATGTTTAGTTGTATCTCGTGTTAACGTACACGAGATGTTTAAAATCCAGTTAAACCCTTCAAAATGACCTGCATTGAATTTGACGTTTAAACCCTACTAAAACACACCCGTATTCTGAACAGAAACCAGAAACCCCCATTATTATTCAAAAAATCAATCTCTAAGTTCATAGCATGGATTCCTCACAAAATTCTCCCCAACATTCTCCAAGTTTCAATGATCATAGCATGGATTCCTCACAAAATTGCTCAACATGTTCTTATTAGTATATTAACCTTGATATGATAGAATTTTTCCATGATGAAGAAGAAGGAATCTCACCAAATTCTTCTCCACATCAACATTCTCCAAGTTTCAATGATCCAAGCTTCTATGAAGTAAGTTCCTAATGTTTTGTTTTGTATTGTGATCAAAATCAAAATAAAAATTCCATCTTGAATTAAAAATCTCATCTTGAAATAAAAATCCCATCTTGAATTAAAAATCTAATCTTGACCTACACATGAGATTTATTTATACAATCTTCAAATACACATGAGAATAACAATGCAATATCAGAGCAAATTCCAGTTTTCAAATATGTTTTTGCATTCTGGATGGAGATAATTTCGTGTACCCACACGAAATTGTGATGTAATTTGCAGGGTCCATTTCCGGATATCAGTGACGAATTCACGACATCAGAATTATTTCCAAACAGGGATATATTTCTTGCACATGTACGGGAAATCGCGAGGCGTCGAAATATACACCTTGTTATAGACCACTCGAAGAAGAGAAGTGGAAATAAACTAGCGTATGCGATGATAATATGTCATTTTGGTGGACATCACAGGCCCGGAAGATCAAAGAACATTAGGAAGAGTAGTAGCAAGAAGAAAGAGTGTACTTTTAAACTACATGCCAAAGAAAGGAGGGATGATGGGTTATGGGGTTATGTTGTAAGGAATGGTATACATAATCATGGCTTTTCTTTGTATTCGGAAGGTTTTCCTCTCGGGAAATTGACACGTGGCGAATATGACGCTGTGTGTAGCGCAAGTGAATGTTCATTGCATCCAAATGACATAGTAACAATGTTAAAGATGTACGATGAGAAGAACGTGAGCACTCCGATGCACGTCCGCAATGCCATCACAAAATATAGAGAAGAAGAACGACAAGGGAGGACCCGCTACAAAAATTCCTTAAATTACTCGACGATCATGAATATATATACTACACGAGGGAAGACGCTG
The DNA here is from genome assembly GCA_022495995.1 of Adenophora triphylla var. japonica. Lineage (NCBI taxonomy): Eukaryota > Viridiplantae > Streptophyta > Magnoliopsida > Asterales > Campanulaceae > Adenophora > Adenophora triphylla. Next base: position 262,774 of record JAFEMH010001710.1, on the reverse strand, counting down.
AGAGTGGCATGATCAACGACATATTCTTCTCTCACCCATTAGCAATGAAGATGCTAAACTGTTTTCCATATGTTGTACAAGGTGACTGCACTTACAACACCAACTGCTATGGACTGTACTTCTTGCAGTTTGTAGGATTTACTTCCACCGGGCATAATTTCACAATAGCGTATGCGTTCCTCAAGTATCAGAGTGCGGATGATTACATATGGGCATTGGATAATTTGCACAGTATGTTTACACCTCCCCGGTTGCCAATAGTTTTTGTCACTGATCGTGAATTGGGTTTCATCAGCGCTCTCCGTACAGTTTTTCCTGACACCGCACATTTCTTGTGTCGGAGGCATATCGAAGTCAATGTTAGAAAGCATGGGTTGAGTCATACAGGTAGCGAGGATTTGGCAGAATCATTCATGAGGAGTTTCAATTATGCAATCTCAGACCCTACCTCCGGCGAATGGGACGAACGTTGGCAAGGGCTTTGTGACCGCTTTCGCATCTTATCCTCGTATTATTGGATTACCTCCGCGATACATGGATTACTCCATACTCTCGAATATTCTCGTCTATGCACACGGATGTGTTACCACACTTCGGGACCCATACCACAAACAGGACCGAGGGTGAGCATAACAGGTGAAGAAGGCATTGGGAGTGCTTCTTCTACTTTTGACACAATCTTCAAAAAGGCTCATAAGATCTTGGATATCCAACTAAAAATATCAAACAGAGTATGAATAGATCAAAGACCGTAACTCCAATTGATTTGAGGACCCGTAATCTGTATCACAACATATTGACTAAAGTGTCAACGGAAGCCTTGCGCAATATCAGACAAGAGCGAGCTCGTATTCAGAAAATCATTAAAAACCAGCGGGGTCGTAATGGGGGTAATGTCATCACTGAGGCTGCCTACGGGTGTTACTACAGGCGAACACATGAACTTCCATGTAGTCACGAGATTGCACGGATAGAGGACTGTGGGGGACGGATTGAGCTGTCCTCGATTCATGATTTTTGGAAGAAGTTGGACATTGAAGTAGACAACCCTCCATCTGAGACTTCAATAAATAAAGACAATTTTCAAGCTATGTTGAATAAAGTTGAGAAAGCACCTGAACCGGTAAGGAGAAAGTTATTCAAAAAGATGGAAGAAGGGCTTAATCACCATACGAGAGATGCTTACGAGCCAAATCATATTTCAAAGGCGAATAAACCCTGGACCGGAAGTTCCAGAGAACCGTCAGATTGGGAGCATACTAACAAATTTTTTTCGAGTCCCCGCTACACCATCCTCAACTAGCAAAGGGTATAGATCTTCATTCATTTTTGGCTCACACTTTACATTCTTGATGTATTTGATTTGCATGTTGATAGTATGAATGCTTCTCACTCTTTTCTTTGCCCTATTTCAGGTCTAGATCTGCATTCATTGCATCAACCCAAGCGAGTTCGGAGTTCACGCACAAACGCAAACCAGCTTCAGAACCCACACCATCTACCCCTGCTTGTACTCCTACGTCTCATCCATCACTAGCTGCTTACGATCGTGGGAGAGGACGGGGTCGAGGGCGAGGTCGAGGACGAGGACGGGATCAGGGTCAGGGTCATGGAGAGGGAATGGATGTTGGAAATGGGTAGCGAAAGTTAAGTTTGACTTAACGTTGACCTAACTTCGTAACGGAATTCGTTAAATAGTTAACGAAGCAAGTTACAAAATGTACTCTACATTTAGTGTAGATTATGAAACTCATTTATTGTCTCAAAAACCATTTCCGGGTGAATGAGAAATTAATGACAAAGTTTTGTAACTTAACGAGAGTTGGTTAAAAGGGTCAATTAGATCGTTTGGATTTAATTGGAGTAAAAATGTGTTTTGGCTGATGAAATTGTGCACTCAGCTGATCAGAACGAGTGGGGACTCTGAGCACAAGTCGTGAGCACGAATGGACTTTAATGGCCAATTGCTCAAAACTGATCAGAACGAGTGGAATGCATGAGAACGAGTCGTGGTCACGACTCGTGCCAAGGGGCACGAGTCGTGCCCTTCACTGCTGTTCGAAAAGTTGCATCTTTTCAAAGGAAAAGACACAAAACCTTTTGACTCTCCTTATATACTTCCCCTCCGAATTTCAATTCATTCATACAGTATTTTGAGCCTTCCTACCCTCTAGTAAGATAGATAAACATATCCAAGTCATTGGCATATTGTTGCATCAAATCCTTCAAAGTCCAAAGTTGCAAACATTGTGTTGTTCGTTAGAGTATTTGATTTGGAGTGCTCCTATCATATACTTAAAAAGTCGTTTCATCTTACTAGAAGATTGCCATTGAAACCGTAAGCACCTGTGCGGGGCAATAACTTCTTACGGAGATTGTATTTAATACAAGAGTCGACTTAATCTCGTTTGTTTTTCAATCTCCGTTACTTTTCCCTTCAGTTTTTTCTGTTAAGTCTTAAAGAAGCCTACCAACAACTCAAACAATCGTAAGAAGTTATTGCCCTGCATCTTAAGACCTTCAAAAGATGGCAACTGAGAAAGACACCACCTCATCCAGTCAAGGCAATGTAATGCCTCCGTCTCAAGGTGACGCAACGTTCAACAATGTTGCACCCGCTCATACACCGCATCACCCGGGTCATGGTGAGAAACCCCCGAAGTTCACTGGTGTGGATTTCAAGAGATGGCAACAGAAGATGCTATTCTACTTGACTACCCTAAGCTTGCACCGCTTCTTAAAGGAAGATCCTCCGGCGGTGGCAAATGGTGATCCCGACCCTCAAAGGCAAATGGCCAAGGAGGCTTGGGCTCAAGGTAATTTTTTGTGTAAGAATTACATCCTAAATGGACTTGACGATGCACTATACAATGTGTATAGTAACGTCGAGATAGCCAAGGCATTGTGGGACACCTTGGAAAGGAAGTACAAGATCGAAGACGCCGGGTCAAAAATTTGTCGTCGGTAAGTATCTTGACTTCATGATGGTCGATTCCAAATCGGTATCAACTCAAGTAGATGAATTCCAACTCATTCTACATGGGCTTGATGCCGAGGGGATGATCATGAACGATCAATTCAAGGTGGCATCCATCATTGAAAAGTTGTCGCCTTCTTGGAAGGATTTCAAGAACTATCTCAAGCATAAACGCAAGGAGATGTCCTTGGAAGACATTGTTGTTCATCTTCAAATTGAAGAGAACAATAGAATCAACGAGGCCAAGGATGCTAAGGGCAAGATGGAGGCTAAGGTCAATCTCGCCGAGGCTAGCACGAGTGGCACAAAGAGAAAGCATTCTGAAAATGCCGGGAATGCTAAGAAAGGAAAGAATAAGGGCTCTAAGAAGTTCAAGGGGTCTTGCTATAATTGTGGCAAACCGGGCCACTTAGCAAAGTACTGTCATCTCCCGAAGAAAGAGGCGAATAATGTTAACCACATGGACCTAGACTTTGCAGCGGTGATCTTTGAGGCTAATGTTGCAAACTTGGAAGAGAATTCAAAAGCTTGGTGGATAGATACAGGTGTTACCCGCCACATTTGTGGAAATAAGGAGAGTTTCTCCTCCTATACTCCCATCTCCGGAAGAAAGCTCTACATGGGAAATTATGCGACCTCCGATGTTCAAGGCATTGGAAACGTGATATTGAAGATGACTTTCGGAAAAGAAGTAACCTTGTTGGATGTGCTGCATGTCCCAGACATCCGTAAAAATTTGGTGTCCGGCTCTTTGCTTAGTAAGGCCGGTTTTAGACTAGTATTTGAATCCGACAAATTTGTATTAACCAAGAATGGTTTATTTCTTGGAAAGGGTTACCTCGAGGATGACCTTTTCAAGATGAATGTAATGAACGTGATCCGCCGAGGTGCGATGAATAAAAATTCTGTTTCTTATGTTTACTTGTCGGAAAATTCTAATTTATGGCGTGATAGATTAGGACATGTAAACCTCGACACCATTAAGAAATTAGGGAGACAAGATTTAATCCAAATGACTAAATCCGACTCGACTAATAGGTGCGAAGTTTGTGTTGAGGCAAAAATGACAAAGTCGCCATTTAATGCAATAGAAAGAAACACAACTCCTCTTGAATTAATTCACACCGATATATGTGATTTAAAACTTGTGCAAACTCGAGGAGGTAAAAAGTACTTCATTACATTTATAGATGATTGCACAAAATTTTGTTATGTCTATCTCTTAAGAAGTAAGGATGAAGCCTTAGTGGCTTTTGAGACTTATAAGAAAGAAGTTGAAAATCAACTTAACTTGAAGATTAAGAAAATTAGAAGCGATAGAGGTGGAGAATATAAAGCACCGTTTGAAGGACTATGTTGTGAATACGGCATAATTCATCAAACAACAGCTCCATATACCCCTCAATCTAACGGAATTGCTAAACGCAAAAACCGTACTCTCAAGGAGATGATGAACGCGCTTTTGATAAGTTCAGGCTTACCCGACAACTTGTGGGGGGAAGCCATACTCACTTCTAATTATGTTCTTAATAAAATACCCAAGAAAGGTATTGATAAAACGCCCTACGAATTATGGCATAATCGTAGACCATGTTATAAATACCTTAAAGTGTGGGGGTGTTTGGCCAAGGTTGAAGTACCTAAGCCGAAACAAGTCAAGATTGGTCCAAAGACCATTGACTGTGTTTTCATTGGATATGCCAATAATAGTAGTGCCTATCGTTTTATAGTGCACAAATCGGACATTCCTGATATGCATGTAGGAACTACTATAGAATCAAGGAATGCGGTATTCTTTGAAAACATCTTTCCGGCTAAGGACAGGAAAGATATAGGTTCTAATAAGAGAACACATGAGTCTACAACCGGTCCTTCTCAAATAGAAGATGAAGAATCGAGACATAGCAAAAGGGAAAGAGTGGAAAAGTCTTTTGGTCCTGATTTTCTATCTTACATGTTAGCTTACATGTTAGAAAACGAACCAGCCACTGTTAAAAAAGCTTTATCTGGTTCGGATAGTTCGTTCTGGAAAGAGGCTATTAACAGTGAAATAGAATCCATAATGCTCAACAATACTTGGGAATTAGTTGATCTCCCTCCAGGTTGCAAACCATTAGGTTGCAAATGGATCCTTAAAAGGAAGTATAAGGCGGATGGATCAATCGATAAATACAAAGCTAGGCTAGTTGCCAAAGGCTTTAGACTGAAAGAGGGATATGATTTCTTCGATACATACTCCCCTGTCACAAGGATCACATCTATTCGTGTTCTCATAGCTATTGCAGCAGTGCATAATCTTGAGATACACCAAATGAATGTGAAGACTGCTTTCCTAAATGGAGAACTTGATGAAGAAATTTACATGGAACAACCTGAAGGGTTCGTAGTTCCTGGTAATGAAAGAAAGGTGTGTAAACTCGTAAAGTCCTTGTATGGACTAAAACAAGCACCTAAGTAATGGCATGAAAAGTTTGACCGAACTATGTTGTCAAATGGATTCAAGATTAATGAATGTGATAAATGTGTCTACATTAAAGGAACATCTGAATCATTTGTAATAGTCTGTCTTTACGTGGATGACATGTTGATAATAGGAAGTAATCATGATTTGATCATGAATACCAAAGGCATGTTAAAAAAGAACTTTGACATGAAAGACATGGGATTAGATGATGTAATATTAGGGATAAAGATATCTAGAACATCTGAAGGATTAGTTCTTTCACAATCCCATTACCTAGAGAATGTTCTTCGGAAATTCAATGTCTTTGATGACCCTCCGGCTAAGACACCGGTAGACTTGGCTCTACATTTAGCCAAGAATAAAGGGGAACCAGTTTCTCAACTGGAATATGCAAGGATAATTGGTAGTCTGATGTACTTAACAAATTGTACACGTCCAGATATTGCATATTCAGTGAGCAAACTAAGTAGGTTCACAAGTAATCCTAGTACTGATCATTGGAAAGCACTAATGAGAGTATTAAGATATTTAAAGTATACATTAAACCATGGGATACTTTACAAGAAATATCCAGCAGTATTAGAAGGATACTGTGATGCCAATTGGATAGCGGACACGAAAGACTCTAAATACACGAGTGGATATGTATTCACAATAGGTGGAGGAGCAGTGTCATGGAAATCCTCCAAACAGACATGTATAGCCAGATCCACGATGGAGTCTGAGTTTATCGCTTTAGATAAAGCTGGGGAAGAAGCAGAATGGCTTAAGAACTTCCTGGAGGATATTCCTTGTTGAAGCAAACTCGCGCTCGCCGTACTAATACATTGTGGTAGTCAATCAGCAATTGGAAGGGCACAGAATAGTATGTACAATGGTAAGTCTAGACATATTCGTCGTAGACACAATACCATTAGACAGTTGATCAAGAATGGCGTTATCACTATTGATTATGTAAAGTCGTGTGATAACTTAGCGGATCCGTTTACCAAAGGTATAAATCGAGATCAACTGTATAAACTGTTAAGGGGAATGGGTTTAAAACCCACAACAAAAGGACTTATAGCGGACACTCAACCTTGAGAAATGGAGATCCCAGGCCCTTGGTTCAATGAGACAACCAAGTTATAAGTTCTAATAGAGTTACTTGGAAACAACAACTCGGTTTATTAACCTGGAGATGTTGAATACTCATTCCCAGAACATCCAAGTACTAGCACATGCAGCAGTGGTAAGGATAAGTTGAGAAAACTTTTAATGATTTATATACCTACGGGTGGAGTAGTGCATGATACTCCTTATAGTGAGAATCACCTATATAAGCGAGAGGTAATTAGGCCGCCTCTAAATGTAACACTTATGAATGAGATACGGTCCAGGGTCGAAATGGATAAAATGTGAGAACAACAATTGTTAGAGCTGTTATTATGTGAGTATTATTGTCTTGGTATACGTCCGACAGTCACTGGTTCAAAGCGACTCGCTACCAAATGGCTAGTATATCCGATAATATTTTACTAGGGAGGATTCAAGGCCACAAGCTATCTATCCCGATGTGATAATAGTTCGCCGGAACTTTGGACGAAATTTCATTCATGCATTAATTGTCATTCATGTGGGGGATTGTTGGAAATGGATAACGAAAGTTAAGTTTGACTTAACGTTGACCTAACTTCCTAACGGAATTCGTTAAATAGTTAACGAAGCAAGTTACAAAATGTATTCTACATTTAGTGTAGATTATGAAACTCATTTATTGTCTCAAAAACCATTTCCGGGTGAATGAGAAATTAATGACAAAGTTTTGTAACTTAACGAGAGTTGGTTAAAAGGGTCAATTAGATCGTTTGGATTTAATTGGAGTAAAACTGTGTTTTGGCTGATGAAATTGTGCACTCAGCTGATCAGAACGAGTGGGAACTCTGAGCACGAGTTGTGAGCACGAATGGACTTTAATGGCCAATTGCTCAAAACTGATCAGAACGAGTGGAATGCATGAGAACGAGTAGTGGTCACGACTCGTGCCAAGGGGCACGAGTCGTGCCCTTCACTGCTGTTCGAAAAGTTGCATCTTTTCAAAGGAAAAGACACAAAACCTTTTGACTCTCCTTATATACTTTCCCTCCGAATTTCAATTCATTCATACAGTATTTTGAGCCTTCCTACCCTCTAGTAAGATAGATAAACATATCCAAATCATTGGCATATTGTTGCATCAAATCCTTCAAAGTCCAAAGTTGCAAACATTGTGTTGTTCGTTAGAGTATTTGATTTGGAGTGCTCCTATCATATACTTAAAAAGTTGTTTCATCTTACTAGAAGATTGCCATTGAAACCGTAAGCACCTGTGCGGGGCAATAACTTCTTACGGAGATTGTATTTAATACAAGACTCGACTTAATCTCGTTTGTTTTTCAATCTCCGTTACTTTTCCCGTCAGTTTTTTCTGTTAAGTCTTAAAGAAGCCTACCAACAACTCAAACAATGGACAGCCCAATCACACTAGTATATACAGCTCTCCGTATATGACGTCTTTTCCGCCTTTCATTATCCCATGTATTGGAGGCATCACAGATGTGGCATCTGATGGACATTGTGGCTATAGAGCCGTAGCAGCACAGATATACGGAAATGAGGAGATGTGGGCTCGAGTGCGCATAGAATGTTACAATGAGGTGTATGCTCGCCAAGACCTTTATCAAAGAGTTCTAACTTGGATAAATGTAAAGGAACTCTTACGTAGGATTGCTATTTATGTCCGACCGACGCCGGACAATACTTATTGGATGGACCTCCCAGATCTTGGGCACATCATTGCCACGAGGTATAATGTGGCGTTCATTTCGTACTCGGCTAGCGGTGGCAACTTATGCCTTCCAGTGACTGTGCCAGCAGGAGTAGGACCACCGATAAACACAGTTGTGGTGGGACAAGTGACAAACCATTTTATATTGGTATGATACTTTAATTCGTTAAATTTAACAATATTATTTAAATTCGTTATACTTAACTGTCTCATTTATATTAGTTATATTTAATTGTCTTACTTAAATTCGTTGTATTTAACTGTTATTACTTTTGCAGCTGCACATGTCAGGCAATGATTACCCAATCCCACCACCATCGAGCACTTGGAGGGAACACTGTGATCCAAGCGCAAGTCAACTGATCCTTCAATACCGAGATAGGATAGCAGCATTCAATGAACTCTATGATCAGGATAACGATGCAAGAAGAGAAAGATTACGTAGGGGATAGTATATGTGTAATGATTTTTGAATTATCAAGTTTGTATGAATGTTTGGATGTTTTGATGTTTGAATTATATGCATAAGCCTTGTTAACACTTTTATTTCGTATACAATTTGACGATAGTATATGTGTAATGGTCTATTGGTCCCTCTCACTGTTTTGTAGAGATGTGCTATCATATTAAGAATCAAATTTCAGTTCTAATTCTGTTTCTTGTTGCTTTTGCTGTTACTGCTGCGAAAATGCAGGTTCAGACACTATTTCGTGTAAGTATACACGAGATATCATCTATAATCTTGTGTATATGTACACGAGACATCTCGTGTGCGTACACGAGTCATCACGTGTACATATACACGAGATGTAATCTATAATCTCGTGTATATGTACACGAGACATCTCGTGTGCGTACACGAGTCATCACATGTATATATACATGAAATTATAGATTACATATCAAGTACAAAACGGACAAGAACAATTTTAAAATATTTCATTCCCTGTACTCCCTCCGTCCCGGTAAGAGCTTCACCATTTGGCTTGGGCACGGTAATTATGGTAAGAGTATTATATTGAAAGTGTTGTGAGTGTGAAAATAAAATAGGAGAGAGAATGAGTGGAGAGAATAGTAAATTATAATGGTGTTGTGAGTATTAAAATAATGTAGGAGAGAGAATGAGTGGAGGAAATAATAATATTTTATGTCCAAAAAAGGAAAGGTGAAGCTTCTAACGGGACGCCCTTTTGAGTAATTGGTGAAGCTTTTATTGGGACGGAGGGAGTATATAATTTTCTCTGTATATAACAATATCCAATAAATACCCGAACCAAAGTACCCATAATCATAAAATAAATTAGCGTCATTCTCAGGCGTCAAATATTCCCGAACACTTTCCAGCTAGAAAAATATTTCCCCTGTCCAATCAGAACATGAACAGTTAAAAGCTTCGTTACCCGCTACCTGATCCACAACATCACTCCAAAACCCTACTCCATTTCCGTCGACGTTGTCGCCGGCCGGCCAATCACTCTCGTCGATCATTCTCGAAGAAGCCTTCACCTATGACTTCTCGAAAGCTCCTTCAATCTCTTCTCCGTTCACCCTCCCTCCGCCGCTCATTCTCCAAACACCCAAACCCTAGGTCTCCCTCCCCTTCCCTCATTTCTCGTCACGGTCCTTCCCCCACCGGCTACCTCCTCAATCGCGCTGTCAATTACGCAACCTCTGCCGCGGCTTCCGTCGCGCCTCCGACGTCGACACCGGAGCAGAAGGCTGGGGGTAAGATTACCGATGAGTTCACCGGTGCGGGAGCGATCGGTCAGGTTTGTCAGGTGATTGGTGCGGTTGTCGATGTGAGGTTTGATGAAGGTTTGCCTCCGATCTTGACAGCGCTTGAGGTGCTTGATAATTCGATCAGGCTGGTGCTTGAGGTGGCTCAGCATTTGGGAGAGAATATGGTTAGGACTATTGCTATGGATGGGACTGAAGGTTTGGTTCGTGGACAGCGAGTGCTCAACACTGGTTCCCCCATCACGGTAGCCTTTCATATTTTGAATTCATCTGATTCTACATTTACTGTATACTTGATTGCATATAGAGAGTTGTTATATAGACCCCTAAAATTGTTGAGTAAGCCCGTAGTCCATGTTTTTAAAAAAATGACATCCAAGTAAATGTTCAAAATAACCCAAACACATTTCACCTTCCCATCATCTTCAATGACACTATGACAGTCACTTCTCCATGGGCAGCCACCATCACCACCACCCTTTTTCCGGCCACCACTATGGCAATCGACCTCATAGTCATAATAAACTTCACACTTTCGTATCAAACCCCATTTCTTAACAGCCTTAACTACCCCTCTAAGCATATCAAGTCTCAAACTGAAGGCTCTTCAAACCCAGCAACTCCAAAATTTCAAAGTAAAAACCAAAACTTTCGGCAATGGTTTGCCGATTTTTAAAACACAAGTCGGCCACCCCCAATCGAACTTTAAAACACGAATCGACCACACCCAGTCGATTTTGTGGGATATTTTCGCCTGGATATGACTGATTTGTAAAGAAATTTTCAGTTAGCCATGGCCGACCAATAAAAAGAATGATTTTTTAAGAGAGAGGGTGGGTGTTGGAGCGGATCTAAGACAAAAGAGGAAGAGGAATGGATTATTGCGGTGGGGCGTGGGGGACAAGGGGAATATTGAAGGGATGGGGGCTTTTGAAGGGATAGTGGTCTGGTTTTCTTTCTTTGAAGGAAATGGTGGTGGTCTGGTTTGGGGAAAGAAGATGACGGGTGGGATTTTCTTTTCCTTTTTTTTTTTACTTTTCGTACTTTTTAGGTTATTTGGTGTTAGGGTATAATTGGAAGAGTGATGGGTATGTGTATTGTTGAGGGTAAGAGTTGGTGAGTAGGCTTAGTAATTCAGGTTTACTCAACAATTTTACGGGTCTATATAACAACTCTCTTGCATATACTGTAGACGTGATTATAAAGTATTTCGTTTCAGAGTAATGCCACAGCTACTAAACAGAGAAACGGAAACCATCAACCACATGCTGTAATGTGTTGTGCTAAGCATCCATTTATGCTTGTGGGTTATTTGTTTAGTAGCTCTACCATTTTTCTTCCCTTATAATTATAGATGCTGCAAGTTCAATTCTTGGATTTCTCTATGCTGTTTCTGCGGATTTTATACACTCGTAGACATTGTTGAATCTCTTAGAAAGGAAAATAACCATGCTTTTCTAACAGTGAAAATAGTTTTTTTTTTTGTTTTGTTTTCGGTAATGGTAGGGACCAAATATGATAAAATTAACACTAATTATGGGGCAAGGGAGCACTGAATTTGATTATTTCATAAAACTAAAATTCAAAATAAATAGGGACCAAATATTCTTTCTGCGCTTCTCCTTTAGAAACGTATAGAAACACCAGATGACAATCTTTAAATGTGCAGCGCATCTACTTTGAAATTGTGGCTTAAATATTTTCTCTTCAAGTTTGACCTATTTGTAGTTTTTGGATACCATTTCATCATGGGCTTCGACTGTTTTCCCCCATTTTACTATATACTAATTTATCCTTCTATAGTGAATACTCGTCAGATGCTATTGGGGATTGAGAAAGCTCTCTGGTTGAGTTCTCATTAAACACTTGTTTCCAACTTCTATGTATCTTGATATAAAAGAGATTGCCTTGATAATTTAACCTGGATAAATGTTATCTAAATGTTATCCTATACAGTATTTACCATTTGTATGAAAAAGTAGTAGTTACCCATTCAAGTTTGTGGTCATACTTTTGGTGTGTGTGTATATTTTGATATTGTTACAGTTTTCTTCATGTTATTTAAGAATTTCACTAACCATATTCGCTTTTTGGAGCTCATTGATGCCAGTTGGTAGAGCCACACTTGGCCGTATCATGAATGTCATTGGGGAACCTATCGATCACAGGGGTGACATAAGTAAGAAACATGAAAATCTCTGACCATGTTGTCTAACTCTGTGGCTGTTGCTTTGTTATCGTGTCCCGCTCGAATCAGATATCTTGACCGAGCTTTTTTTCATTGGTTATAGAGACCGACCACTTTTTGCCCATCCACAGAGAAGCTCCTGCCTTTGTCGAGCAGGCAACTGAGCAACAGATTCTTGTTACTGGCATCAAGGTATGCTTGTTATCCTCTTTTCTCTGGTGTTTACCGACTGATATTTCATAAAAAGTGTTTCTCTTATTCTCGCTTCATACCTTCTTAGTAATTTTCTTGAGATGTTCTTCTAGGTTGTTGACCTCCTTGCTCCGTATCAAAGAGGTGGGAAAATTGGGCTCTTTGGTGGTGCTGGTGTCGGAAAGACTGTTCTTATTATGGAACTTATAAACAATGTTGCCAAAGCTCATGGTTTGTTGATGCGGCTAACTTTTTTACTGCCATCTGTCAATCTGAATAACTGAATAACATGTGGCTATTATGCTTCTCTTTTCAGGTGGTTTCTCTGTTTTTGCTGGTGTTGGAGAACGTACTAGAGAGGGGAATGACTTGTATAGGGAAATGATTGAGAGTGGTGTCATTAAGCTAGGAGACAAGCAGGTTTATCTATACTAATAGCTTTGTCAAACTGTGTCATCAGCATTCGTCTAAATCCTTTAACCATCAATTTTATGTCTCCATAGTTCTTACTGTCAATCACCTATATTTCAGAGTGACAGCAAGTGTGCTCTTGTATATGGTCAAATGAATGAGCCTCCTGGTGCTCGTGCTCGTGTTGGGCTTACTGGGCTGACAGTGGCTGAGCATTTCCGAGATGCTGAGGGACAAGATGTGCTTCTGTTTATTGACAATATTTTCCGCTTTACACAGGTAAGATTGCGACTGAGCGAACATTATCTAAAGCTTTTCTACATTCAAGTATATGTGGTAATCAAGTAATATACATTGGGATGTCAAACCCACGAGTTCTATCCAACACTTATAAGTACTATACTTGTGTCCCTCTTTAAATGATCTAAACATTCCGACTTGGATTATGATTGTGAAACTAAATTAAATAAAGCAATAATTCCAAGCATAGTCAAAAGATATTCTTGATTCGATAATGAGATAGATGTAGAGAGTTTGGTCACTCTAACCCTCTACACGCATCATTTATTTAATGCTTATATAATCTGTTATTCACTTGAGTAACCGGTGATGCTAATAGACTTGTTAACAACTTCCCAACTCACAACAAGTCCAATTATCAGCCTGCGATTAATGGCTTCTGCAATGTGCATAAATGTAGGCTAGTAATTGAATTATAATAAATCATCACTTTGGTTATCTATGGTCAACTATGCCTTTACGAGAAGCATCAATACAAACAATTATTTGGATAGTTGAAAGTATTAGAGATGAATTCGTGAGATACCTATTAGTTCCAAGATCATTCTATTGGTGATCAAGCAATTGAAAACATTAAGCACTTGTATTGAAAACTCCAAGCAATAAACAATGAATCAATCGAGTTTTAGAATCAATTAAAATTGCTCTAGTTAAGATCCCTTTACTCCCTAGATTGAAGTGTTTAGTTCATGGCGTGGAAAAGAACAACACGTAGTGATTAATAAGCAACCATTGTTAAAGATAAAGCAATGAGTAACTGCATTATAAAAGGTTAAGCAATGAGTAAATGCCCAGAACTTAAATTGATTGACTAATGAACTTGTACATCTCTTGAGGTTTTGAGTTCGCCATGTTTCTTTCCGGCTTTGGTTAGGAAGCTAGAAAGAAATCTAAAAGATTATAAAAGAATGTCTGAAACAATGTCTTAATCACCGATATATACATGTACAAGGCGTAGTGTGTTTTGAAGACTAGATACATAAGAGGGAAAAGTTTGATTAATCTGCTTTTCGGTGATATAGATCTAGCAAAACGGGCGCTATGCTGCTAAGCTTTAACCTAGTTGACTTTCTGGCGCTATAGCACTAAACTTTGTTCTACTAAAGCACCCACTGGTTTTCTGATTTCCTCCATTAGACTGCAATATTTACACTTTGATCCTTGAACTTCATGGATTCGACATAGATGATTTAAGCTTCCCTTTTTTAACTCCTAGTGATGCAAACCCGACTGGGACAACACAAGAAGGATGGTGAGTCAAGAATTACCCTCATTTAAGTGGAATTTTCAGCCCTGACCATGGCCATGGTTTCTCTATTCCTTACTAGCATTCAATATTTTCAGCATTTTTTAGTCAACTTCGACGGACCGTCCAGACTGTTCTAGACAATCAAATAAGTTTTATAATATGTTTTCAGAAAGCCACAAGAGTCTAGTTTCAAATGGTTCAAACGGTCAAATAAGTTTTATAATATGTTTTCAGAAAGCCACAAGAGCCAATTTTTCATGAATAAAAATATGCAGAATTTTATGATAAATTGAGAGTTGTTCTCTTGAACTTTTTGAGCTATTGAGAGGAATCTCTTGACGCTCGTTTCTTTGACTTATCAAACAGTTTCTCCATCTCCGTTTGTGGTGACGTCACTTATTAATAAGCATGTAAAATAGAAAATTAATATAGGGCTATTATATCAAGGACTATAACATGTTTGTCAGCGTGTTTTCTTTGATAACTTCTTGCTCCTTCTTCCATTCTCCATTCTCCCTTTTAGCTTTTTGCTTTATGTCGCGCTGTTTTTATGCTCCTCTTTTTGCTAATCCATCGATCCTACTCAATACTATTAGGCCAACTCAGAGGTGTCTGCATTGCTTGGTCGTATCCCATCTGCTGTCGGTTACCAACCTACATTGGCTACAGATCTTGGTGGTCTTCAAGAGCGTATTACAACTACCAAGAAAGGTTCCATTACATCTGTTCAAGCTATATATGTGCCTGCTGATGACTTGACAGATCCTGCTCCTGCAACCACTTTTGCCCATCTGGATGCAACAACTGTGCTATCTAGACAGGTAAAATTGATTTCATTATCTGAAGCAAGTTTGTCGCGAAGTTTTGATCACTAACTGCCGATTAATGGCTAGATTTCTGAGCTTGGTATCTATCCTGCTGTCGACCCTTTGGATTCTACATCCCGTATGTTGTCACCCCATATTTTGGGAGAAGAGCACTATAATACTGCTCGTGGTGTTCAGAAAGTGCTCCAGAACTATAAGAATCTTCAAGATATTATTGCTATTTTGGGTATGGATGAACTCAGTGAAGATGACAAGTTAACGGTTGCCCGTGCCCGCAAAATTCAACGATTTTTGAGCCAACCTTTCCATGTTGCTGAAGTGTTCACTGGAGCTCCAGGAAAGTATGTAGATTTGAAGGAGAGCATTAACAGCTTCCAGGTAATAAAAAATTCTGTTATATTTAGTAGCATACAGTTATCTTTTCATAATTAGCCCTCTAATCAGAGACCTTAGGGATTCTGTGGTTCTTTCCAATATAAGTGTGTTGAAATACTTCATAGCGAAAAAAAAGTTGTGCCCCCAATCTTGACGGTAGGCTTATCTCTAGGTTGACATAGGAGAATTTGAGATTATGATGGCTTATTTTGTTTTAAACTGGTCGGATGATTTGAGGCTGCTTATTATTGCCTCTGAGCTGGCTGCTTGTGAGAGACACTATAGGGTTTATGGAGATAAAAGTAGGCCCCGCTGCTTTCAGCACTTGGTCCTAATTCCATTCTTGTGAACAATTATGAATTTAGGTTCTAGGTGTGCAAGTTTATAATTAAGTTAAATATGAGGTATCGTGGTTCGATTATGTTTTAACCTAGCTGCATGACTGATGACTTCTAATCAGGGACTTCAAAATGGTGTCAGTGAGAACCTTATATGGTATTCCCTCCATCCCAAAATGAATGACCATTTTGAATTTAAGGTTCATTTTTAAAATGTTGTTTTTTAATAGAAAAATTATAATCATTCTTGCTTTTCACTTTCAAACTTTTGGTTTTGCAAAAATATGAAGAATTATGAAGAAAAACAAATTGAAATAAAATGATTTAGGGACAGTTTTTTGAAGGAAAAGTTTCAAAAGGTCATTCATTTTGGGACAAAAACGGTCATTCAATTTGGGACAGAGATAGTATGTACTCCCTCCGTCCCATTACAAATCACACTTTCCTTTTTGGGCGTCCTACTACAAATCACACACTTCCTAAAATGGAAAGTTTTTATCACTATTCCCTTAGAGGTGGCCGGTTCGGTTCAACCGCCGGTTCACGGTTGAAAACCGGCGGTTTGAACCTTGAACAAACCTCAACCGGAACCGAACCGTCAAACCGGCTCAACCGGTTACGGTTTTAACGGTTTACGGTTTTAACGGTTTTCCGGTTAACCTCCGGTTTTGACGGTTTGGATCTGCTCGGCCGAGTCTTTGGTGTTGCTCGGCCGAGCATACCCTTTTTTTAATATCTAGTGTTCTGCTCGGCCGAGCAACTCATATGACTCGGCCGAGCATGAGGCATGACCGGTTTAATACACTGGAAAATGACCCCCTCGGCCGAGCAACTCATATGACTCGGCCGAGCATGACCATTAAATGGTAAATACTTACTGGAAAAAATGTCTTGCTCGGCCGAGCAACCCTCATGACTCGGCCGAGCATAAAACCGGCGGTTCACGGTTTTTGAAAATACAAACCGAAACCGAACCTTGTAAATATCGGTTACGGTTAAAACGGTTACGGTTAAACCGGTTGACCGGTTTTGACCGGTTTAAAACCGGCCGGTTTGCCGGTTCGGTTTGAAAAGTGGACACGTCTATATTCCCTCCACTCATTCTCTCTCCTACATTATTTTAATACTCACAACACCATTATAATTTACTATTCACTCCACTCATTCTCTCTCCTATTTTACTTTTACACTCACAACATTTATATCATTATTTTTTTCCTTAATCTACGCGTGAACAGTAAGTGAGTGAATTGTATTGGGGCGGAGGGAGTATTCAACATCCAAATTGTTAAGATTCATATTGATTGTGAGCTTTCAAACAACTGTAGTGTACTACATTTCCAGACATACAAAACGACTTTGTGAACATTTTTTTTTTTACAAATAGTTAAGGATCTATCATTGCCTGAACGCATAGCTTACTAACTGGAAAAACATTAAAAAATTACCTTCTGAATGTTTTGAACATCCCATGAATAAATTGTTAAAAGAGCTTTCTCCATTGCTAATCTTTGACTTCCTTGTTGGGTGAAATGCACAATTAATCCTCTCTTCTCATTGCAAAACCGGAAGAAAGAGAACAACTTCTATGTTTGAGGCATTTTGTGATTCACTGTTAGAAAACTTGCCGCTGAAGCTTCTTTCTTCTAGGCATGAACAATTAGAGTGCGCCAGAAGGGCAGTAAACGTGGTTCTTAAGCCACCATTTTTGCTCCTCCATAGCTTTGTCACCCATATCCTTTGGCAGAAGCATTAGACTGTGTGCATTAGACCCTGTTTAATGACGGAGAATTTGGCAATTTCCTTAAAATTGAGACATCATTCTGGGACAATTGTTTTGGAAATTTAGACATTCATTTAGGGACGGGGGAATATATTTTTATTCATTATTTCAATCTATGTTAACGCAATTTGTACATAGTAATTTTGCTGACGGTCTAATAAGGTGGTTTACTTGTGTTAACAGGGAGTACTGGATGGGAAATACGATGACCTTTCTGAACAGTCATTTTATATGGTGGGTGGCATTGAAGAAGTGATTGCCAAGGCAGACAAGATTGCCAAGGAGAATGCTGCTTAAGCATCCCAGGCTATCTTTCAGCACCCGTAACTTATAGAATAAATTAGAATTACTCAACATTTGGCTTCTTGGACAAAATTGGCGCGGCTTGCAATAAGCATTGCAGCTTTTTTGGAATATTCAAGTTTAACTCGAATGTTAGATTAGTACTTGGAAGAAAAATGAGGTAAGGGTATGTTTATGCCCCCTTTTTATATGCAATAAGGATGATCTGAGGAGTCAACAATCAGAAATCAGAATATGTTTCTAAAGTAATTGCTCTCTTTTCTGACCCCATTGTATTTCACTATTTAAGTCTGTTCAAACAACTTTCACCAGTAGACATGCTCTCATTTTTCCAGCAGTCTTAAGTGAAGTTTTTACATATTACTTTCAGTTTGACTTTTATGGAGTGGGACTGAGTCGTTATAAGATAGAGCTGTCAAAATTGAGCCTGGTCCAGCCCACCCGGGTTTTTAAGGGCCTGGGTCTCAAATTCGAAGGCCCAAAAAAACCGGGCCTCTTTGGCCCGGCCCGGTAGGCCCGTGGGCTCATGCGACCCGGCCCGGAAAAGCCCGGCCTGTGAAACTAAATATTTTAGAACCTTGCTTAATAGTTGATATTGTACAACAAATATGTGAGGATCGTGATGGAGTCGGAATCATTATGTAACATCGGTGTTCATGAGTCGAAAGAACTTTCCAGCAAGTTGGCGTGATATTCCCCTCCAGGAATAACGTTAATGCATGCACCCATCCCATGCAACTATATCCACCTTGGCACTTGCTGATTAATTGGTATATGTCACTGGAAAATGAAGCAGAAGTTGCAACTTTTGCTTAACCAGTAAATATGGTATCAACTTCTCGCTTTATTGCCATTGCTGTTGTTAGGATTCTAGTTTCAGTTATTTTTTTTCTACCGTTAAAAAGAGTATTATTTGCTTTCTTTATCAGCGGAAAGAATTATGCAAACGTGACGAAAATTGGAAAAGCAAAAGAAAGTCCTTCAGGAAAGCATTGCCACTTACATTGTTTGCTCTCCAATGTCTACGAGAGTAAAATGCCTCGTAGAATACAGATGCCTAGGCTATGTGAATGGCTGGCTAACTTAGTAACAACAATGCTTCCAGCTATTTTTTTGAAGGATTATATATTCAAATAATTACCAAACGAAGAATCTGTACATGTAGGGGAGACAGATGAAACCGATACATATTCTACCCCTTTCCACTACTCTATATTTCCTATACTAATACAAAGCGGTACCAACCCCGATTGATATGTACGTATATATAATGGTATATAAAGACAGTAATTAGTAAAGCTATATCTGCAGGTTCCCATTCTCTTTTCTTTTTGGTTGCTTGGTTACAGATCTCCTTTGGAATACCTGAAAATATATTTCACAGTAACTTAGTTGGAGATACTTAAATGACAAAATAGGTTAGCTGAAAAAACCACCACACAGCACAAACAAACTGAAGCAGCATCAATCAGCAGAATTGCTTCCACCTCCGCTTTATGTGATATACTCACAGTCACAGCTATTGGCCCACAAGGAAGCGTCTTTCCTTAATATGCATATTTGATCTGCATTTTCAATCTCATACTCATTTAGGCCCGGCCCGGCTCGATGGTCACATGGGTTTGGGTTTGGCTTGACTTTTACTAGGCCCGCTAATATTTAGACCCAACCCGGCCCATTTGACAGCTCTATTATAAGATGGATAATACCTAGTTGGATTCTATAGCAGTCCTATTGAGGGTTAAGATTATCATTATTAAGGATATAATTATCTTTTGGCCGCCCTATCAATTGAGAGGCTGCCATATTGAATAGTAAATCTAAATCATTGAGCAATCCAAACTACTATACGTTATTTTCAATTCCCTCCCCACCTAAGGGTGTGCTCTCGAGTTTAAACAATTGGGGAAAGGAAAGGTAAAGTGAGTTTAAAAAATTGGCAAAAGGAAAGGTAAAGGGAAAATAATTTCCTTTCTAAGCTTGCTCCCAAAATTTTTTAGAAAGAAATTAGAGGGGAAAGGATTTTTTTTTTGAAAACTTTCCTCCTACACAATCTTCCCAAAAGTTGGAGGAAATAGAAAGGAAATAAAATTTTATTAAAGAAACTTTTTTGATAAATCTATTTTACCCTCAAACATAAATTCTATTTTTTCTTTCATTAATAGTACAAATGTAAATTTATATTTTATTTTTTTTTTGAAAAATTCCCCTAGGGCCCCCTGCCCAGAATTCATTCCTTTTAAAGATTTTTTTTTTTTGTAAATCTCAAATAAAGAATTCAACCCAAATTATAATTTCCCAGACACCCCTATGCTCCCCTCTTAGATAAAACCCCAACTCGCTTCTCTCTCCTCATTTTTTATCTTCTCTCTCTCTCAATAAAAACACACCTCACCTAGACACTATTTCTCTCTCTCTTCTACCAGTCCCCTTCCCCCTTCTTCTCTGTCTCCGGCGAACTTCTCCGGCAAAGAACCAATGAGTCCTGACTACAACAAATGATTCTGCATATTCTATTACTTTTGATTCTAACTACAACGATAACAACATAGGAATTCCAGTCGCATTCTTAATAATAAAATCTTCACCACTCTGAATTCAACCTCAAAACGCTCAAACTCGAAGATGTTTAAGCCAAGGGCAACAAATCCACTTTTGATAACCAGATCTGATAAGAATCCCAACTACGCCAGTCGCGTTCTTGGAGGCTCTTCAGAATTCCCTTATCCTCGTAGGGGTAGAACAGGCAGACACACTCTTTCTCTCTCCCTTCTACTGGTCCCCTTCCCCCTTCTTCTCCATCTCCGGCGAACTTCTCCAGTGAATTAGTCTTATAATTCACTTATAAAAGTTGTAATGTGTAAATTATGAGATTAATTTGTTATTATTTAAATTTTTAATTTCTTTGGTTGAAAAAATTGTCTTATAAATCAATTATAAGAGACAAAGTAGTCTTATAAGTCATTTTATAAGAGTTGTAATGTGTAAATTATGAGTCCAATTCGTTATTATTGAAATTTTGATTTTTTTGGTTGAAAAAATTGTCTTATAACTGAATTATAAGAGATGAAGTAGTCTTATAATTCAGTTATAAGACAATTATAAGAGACGAATTAGTTATAAGACAATTATAAGAGATGAATTATAAAAGGCAAGTTGATCTTATAATTCATCTATAAAAGTTTTAATGTGTAAATTATGAGATTAATTCGTTGTTATTATTGAAAATTTTAATTTTTTTTGTTGTAACATTTGTCTTATAAGTCAATATAAGAGACCAATTAGTCTTATAATTCACTTATAAGAGATAAAGTAGTCTTATAATTAAGTTATAATAGGACGAGGGGTGTATATGAAATTTTAGATCTAACGTGTAATACATTGGGTTTAAATATCGACAGAGGGGCCTTAGAGTAAGTGGCCATTTTTTTTTCTTTCCTTTTCTTCCTAACTCAGGAGCACCTCGGGAAGAAATTAAATTCCTTCCCTTCCCCTTCCTTTCTCTTCCTTTCTTTTCTCTCCGTTTAAAAACTCTGAGGGTGTGCTCCCGAGATTTAAAAAGGAGAGAAAGGAAAGGAAATGTTATAAACCAAATTTTTTGGTTAAACCTATTTTACCTCTCAAGTATAAGTCTCTTTCTTTTTTTCATTATAGCCGCATGTGTAATTCAATTTTTTCCCTTTCTTTTCCTTCCTAAACTCAGGAGCAAGAAGTTATTGAATTCCCTCGCCTCCTCTTCTACCCATTCCCCTTCTCTCCCTTCCCTTTCTATTCTCCCTTTTAAAAACTCGGGAATGGACCCTGAAGCTCACCCTAAGAAAATGGTTGAAATAGACAGCTCTTTTCTACAATTCAGGTGCTGAAGTCTTATGCAGTCCCATAAGATTTCTTATCCGCTCAAATAATCCCTCCATCTCATATCTTATCCGCTAATGTATGTAATATAATCCACTCGAGCAAAATGATGATTTTTATCATTTAATTCTTTTTTAAAAAATAATATTTTTACAAGTGATAAGCCTTGAAAAGTAGCGAGTTTACGCTTTTTCTCGCTGAAATTCGTTATTCCTAGTAGCGAGTTTTGTGAAGTTCGCTACTGGTAGTAGCGAGTTTATCATTTTTCTTCCTAGTAGCGAGTTTCACCGAACTTGGTTATTTTTTTCAAATACTTTTCAAGGTTTGTTATTTAGAGAGGAATACTTTTTCTTTTTAGCAAATGAAAAAATCAATTACATTCACAATAAAAAAAAAAGAGATGGCACTCCACAACAATGTAAACGGCTCATCCCAAATATCATAATATATCCATCTCTTAATCTACAACAATGATACTTTCGATCTAAATTTTCAGAAATATGGATTTTATTCCAAGTAAAAATTTGACACTGCCTCGATTCGCCATTTAAAAAAATCTCATCTTGGATAATATTTTGGGTTGAACGCTCGATCTACTGGAGAATCCGGGTTGACGAATATACGCTACGCCCACCAAACATTTCAAAATTTGAGAAGCATCCTTGTGTAGTCAGAACAATAAAAACCTTTTCATTGTGATAGAATGCGAGATTTCTCGCAATTGGAAAATGAAAACAACAACAAACAAACAAATAAACATAGGCTTTGAACGAGGAGAGAAAACAACAACTCTCAATAATATGAAAACAACACAGTTGATTGTAATTAATGAAATTACAATTTTTTTGTGTTGTTGGACCAAGAAGATGAAGGTTTTTTTTCAAGAGAGATTGGATGAAGAAGGAAGTTTTTTTGGACGAGGAAGAAGATGGAAGTTGCAGGAAAGAAACCAGGAAATAGTCTCCCTCAATAATATACCACTACACTTTTTTAAAGAGAATTGTTATATAGACCCGTAAAATTGTTGAGTAAATCCGTAAATTTAATAATTTTAAAATTGCTATCGAGCGAAATGACTCTACTACCTCTAAATCCATACACACATTCCTATATACTTATTCTTTTAAACCCATTGTTATATACATCCATAACATTTAAATCAAAACTTACCTCCATTGTTATGTACACCCGTAACATTAAACTCAAATTTGTCAATCATCAATTTTTCACCTTCCCCACATTCTCTCATTTTCACCATTACTTCAATCCAGAAATCACCTTCTTCATTTTTTTTGCAGCCAAATCAAACCAAAACTTACCTCCCTTTTCCTCCTACTATCAATTCTCACAAAAAAAATAATAAAAATTACATACATAATTGTTTAAGGTATTCGACAGGATTATGGATAATATGGCTCTACAATCGAATGTCAATGTAATTTTTCTTCAATTTCTAACCAAATAAATGTGTTAAACTTTTGTCTTAATCATTGTGTTTCGTAGAAATAATTTGGTCAGCTTGGTTAATTTTTTGCCTAGATTCGGCCACACCCAACCTAATAATTAAAAGAGTTCGGCCACACTCGGCAGAAAAACAAATAAATTTCGGCAACACCCGGTCGAACCTCTATAAAAATTCGGCCCTGGTTTGCCGATTCTGGGTTGAAATTCGGCCACACACAACCGATTTTTGGGTTAAAAATCGTACACACCCAACCGATTTATTTAAATTTTTTCGGACACACTCCGCCGAACTTTTCAAATTATTTTGGCCAGACTCCGCTGAACTTTTCAAATTATTTCGGCCAGCCGAACCTTTTAAATAATTTCGACCAGTACCTGTCGAATTTTAGTTATTCAACGTACCACTTCCTAATTGTTTCATTGAATTGTTGCAGTGTTCATTGGGTGACAACAACTATGACCAAGTTGATTTTGAAAGTGTTTTGAGAGACTATACAACAGAAATAACAATGTCTTTGTATTTTAGATACCGTCAAATAATGTTTGAATGGGTGCGTAAAAAGGGGGAAGATCATGAATTTTTCATCGTAATATGTCGGTCAGATAACGGAAGCCGTAATTCCTATACTCGAATGACGTTTGTTTGTGAACATTGGGGGATATACAAAGAGAAGTTAATCTCTCTTTCCTCTCAAGAATCTGTTGGAAATGAAATTTTGGGAAAAAAAGAAGAAAAATAGAGAAAGCAGAACAAAGAAATGTGATTTTAAATTTCAGTTGAACGCTAAACAAGTCAATGTTGATGGTCAGTGACAATTAAAAGTGGTATGTAGCGTTCACAATCATCTGATTTGTCAATCCATGTTGGATCACTCGCATGTTGGTAGATTACAAAAATAAGAGAAGGAGTATGTGATAGAAATGTCACATGAAAATAGTCAGCCAAATGATATTTTATATGGCTTAAAAGAGAAATTTTCGGAAAATAAATCCTTAATACGTACTATTTATAATGCGCGCGTGAAGAGCAGGGCAACTGAGCATGCAGGTCGTTAGCAAATCCAACAACTCATGTTTAAATTGAATGATCATGTTTATCACTTCGAATATCGGCAATGCGAGCATACAAACGTCACTAAAGAGATATTCTTTGCTCATCCGAAAAGCATTGAATTGCTGAAATCATTTCCGTACACCTTATTCATGGATTGCATTTACAAGACAAATAGGCATAACTTACCTTTGCTTAAGATTGTGGGCGTGACATCAACAAAAATGATCTTTTAATTGTTGTTGTATACTGAAAGGCTGAGAAAGAAGCAAACTACACGTGGGCATGCGAAGTGTTGAAATCTCTGATGGATGAATCATGTCTTCCTAATGTTATCGTGATCGATAGGGAACTTGCTTTGATGAATACAATTCATGAGACGTTTCCAACAACTCATTTGCTCTGTCGGTGGCATATCAACATAAATATTCTAGCAAAATGCAAGAAATGTTTGATACGCAAGAAATTTGGGAGGCATTTATTCTTCATTGGAAAGTAATGGTCAAAGCTGATACAGAGACATCATTTAATGACTTTTTACGGCAATTATCGGAAGATTTAAGTCGTTATCCCGATGCGGTCAATTATGTCATTAATCAATGGATTGTGCCATACAAAGAAAGATTTGTCTCATGTTGGACAAATAAAGTTATTCACTTTGACAACTTGACTGCAAACAGGTAAATCAGGCGAACTTTATTTTTGATGTTTCATATGTTGTGATGTTTCATATGTACTGTTAATTATAAGCTAATAAAATATGTAACTTATGTTAGGGTACAACATAAACTCATTGAATGCTCTCATATTGCAATTATCGCCTCATTTGAGAAAAGCAGGACTGTGGTACAACATAAATTCAAGTCATCGCTATGGAGTGATGTTAGAGGTATGGTGTCTATAAATGCATTGGATTTGATTTTTAACTCATTGGATTCTCTATATGAAGGTAGTCGAGTGTTCTGTGAGATCGGCATGCGAACTCCCTTGTCCACATGAGCTTGCACAGTTTATGCAATTCAACTCGCCCATCCCACTTGATAAAGTTCATGCATTTTGGCGTAAGCTAGATACCCTACCGATAATAAGTTATGATGATGATATTGAAGAAAAGATTCGTAATCGATGCAAAGAGTGTTGTAATACTCTTGATTTAAGATTTGAGGCAGCACCACCACGAATCGAAAAGAATTTGATTGTTTAGAGATTGACTAAGATTTTTCATCCTGAAACAACAATGGCCAATAAACCCGAAGTAAAAACCAATAATAAGGTTCGTCCTAAAGCAACGAATGCTAAGTACCACAAATCCACGAAGCGTGATCCTAGCGCATTTGAGTACGTGGAGGCCATACCCGACCAAGTTTTATTCGACCCAGATGCAAATCAATGTTCTCCGATGTTATCTGCAAAAGCCAAGTTACATGTAACCTCAAAGTTATTTATATTATTCAGTTAAATGTCAAAATATGGAATTAGTCATTTAAACTTATTTTACCTTTCTTGAATTTATCTTATAGCCTGTGCGTCGAAAAAGTCAACATGTAATCCCATATCTTGATCAAGTACCGGTTTACATGCATTGTTATATTGAGAAAACAATTGATGTGCGGAGTGATGGGAATTGTGGTTTCCATTGTATCACGAAGTTACTTGGACGTGATTCAGATGATTGGCGGTGGGTTCGGGCAACGTTATATCAAGAGGTTTATGGAAATCAAGAATTATATGCTCAGTTATTCATGGTCTAGGATAGGGTGGAGAAAGTCTAGTTCACTCTCAACTGGTATGATGTTCCATGTAGAGAAGCACATTGGTTTAACGCTGCAGAAATGGTCTACGCTTTTGCAAATGCATTCAACGTTGCATTAGTAACTTTGAGTAACAGATTGTCTTTAACCTTTCTCCCTTTACGAAAATCAATACCACACAAACCAAAACTGATTTGTATTGCATATGTCAATGGTAATTATTACATTCATGCAAAGTTGAAGGAATGATGTCAATTACCACCACTTCTGTATAAATGGTATGAAGAACGTCATGAACGTGCAACCGGATGGCTAGCCTATTATCATAAACGATTGGTACAAGTACCCGATACATCAACACATGTAATTGATATTAAATGATGTAATTTATGATAAATGTTATGATTTGTTTTGTTACATTTCTTTAGTTAATTTTCATTTATCGATAACTTTCATTTAAAATTATATAATAAATTGAATAAATTAACTTTAAATTTTACCAACTTTAAATTAACTTTCAAATTACGGGGAACACATTGTTATGCCCAACTTAAAAAGGTAAAAAGAAAAAAAATACATTTAATAGAGGTGTGGGCAGGTAGTGGCCAAACAGCCTCAAGGTATTCGGCAGTCTTTTGTGGTACTCGACATTTCCAGAACAAGCATTTATCAATCAAATGCGACTTCCAAAAGAAGAATGAGTGAACAAACATGATCCACCCCACCAAAGACTTCTTATCTCCTCTCGGCATCCCTAGTCCAACCGGACTGCTTGGTATTGTTTGCACAAAGTCAAACTGTCTCAAAACCCGATCGGGATGTGGCTCCACGAAATTTTCGACAACTATAGCTCCTTGATATAGAGTGGCTTTGGGAAAAGAATATTGATTTCGGATACCTTCATATGACATCAAAATCACCTACAAATAAAACATAAGAAAATTATATATTCATTTAAGAAAACAAAAATACATGATAAAATGATACATAAATATACTTACCTCCGTGTCATTTATTATGTCAAGATGTTGCCTCTTAGCTTGCACGGAGACAACTGTCGCTGGTTGATAACTCGGTGGTAGCCACTTCAATATGAGCGGCAAATTGGGTAGATAAAAGCTGTTTAAACCGTTTCTAAACACAGGAAACCTCTAATAAACTCATGCCTGCAATAAAGTTAAGTAGCCAAAAATCTGATGGCAATTTCACCTCGATTCTTTTCCTAGTTACCGGTATAGATAAGCTAATGCTCTCGCTCCCCAAGCATATTCACCAATTGCCCCCTCGTCTCTAAATAAATCTAAGTAGCTTGCACCAACACACGTATCGATCTTATCCGAAAAAATTGTGCACCCCAATAATTATAAGAGATATGCCTTCGCAGCACACACAGCTTTTTGGGGGTCTGAATAGTACACATTAGGTGAGAACTTTGTTCACCGCCATTCAAGATTCCCCAGTGCTCCTTTGGGAGGTATTCCATCTTTAGCCAGTTTTTTTGTAACTCTCAAAACCTCAATGACTTTATCAATTGGTGACTGGCTAGAATAAGCGGGACTCTCAAATAAAGGTTGACCTGTAACCGGATGCCCCATAAGACAAGACACTTCCTCTAGAGTGATGGTCATCTCCTCAAATGGCATATGGAAACTATTAGTTTTAGGATGCCATCACTCCACAAAATCATTAACCAATGTTTTATCCACGTTGTCATACGCTCCACTATGTAAGCACATAAGACCAAAATTACCAAGAATATTTTGAAACGGCCCAGACAAATTCCCAAAATTTAACTTCCACTTCTTCAACTTCCCGACATGGTTAATACATTTCAATGTACAATCATCTTTACCCTCCGATATGTATTTTTCCACGTGTGTTTCATATGAAATGAGTAAAGTTATGTACCTCGGGCCACTGAGAAATGAGATATCACCCCCACCCCCCTCGATGTCATCCTCATTTGCATCCTCATCTTCCAGGTCACTGTCATTTTGAGCCTCAGGAACATTTATCTGAGGTTAGGTTTTCATAGTATCCTCATCTTCATTATACACTGAATGCCTGCCTTCATACTTTTTATGGTACACTGAATGCATGGCTTCATGCTGATACCCTTCCTCATTATAGACTGAATGCCTAATATCAATATATGCATCCCCAACTCGTTCAAAATCAATGTTATGCGTAGATGCTTTCCCTTGATTATGTGATACTTAGTGTTCCTTCCTATCGGAAGAAGTAGAACTTCTTCTTGTAAACATATGTATAACTGCAAATAAAAGACCAAAAATCAAACTAAATACAATTTCATATCATTACTTAAGTGACATGTCAAATAATATTTCAGATTGCGTATGAGTAATTTCACACACAATGAAACATGTTAGACACTTATACTAAGAATTATCCAACAAAAATGTCTAATTGAGCATCATTTAATCCATTACAACACAATAAAAAAACTATACAAGTAACTCATATGTTTTCACAAGATAACACTTTACTTCACATTTTCATCATTTTAGTATCATAAAATGATATTTATAAGTGTTAGACAAAATCTTACAATGAGCACAAAAGGAGAAAAAAATTACAATATATTGAAATACAATTTACAGTGTAAAATTAAACAAGGAGAAAATTGTAGGTTGATCATCTTGATGTTGTCCGAGTCATGTGTAACACACTCTCCTTAAGACAAATTTGCCCCATCACCGAGTTTTGCTTGAGGTTGTTTTGGACGTTCGCCTCCCATGATAAAACGGACGGAACAAACTATTCTTGCACACTAGAATCTCCGGCGAATTGAAGCAATATTTGGACAAAATCACCATACCATTGTATACTATTCTAGGAGGCTAAAGAAAGAAGAATAACAAATTGCAAAGGGAGAGAACGAAGATTGATGGAAAAAGTTGTTTTTATTTGTTGTGGGTTTCTCTAGTTATAGCTTCAACAACCATGTGATGAATTCTCAATTAATCCTTTTATTAATATGGGAGTTATTACCTTGTATTGATGGGATTTTATTCCACAACTTGTAACCCCAAATCCAATGGTAATGATCCCAATTAATCCATTAATTAATTTGAAATCATGGCACATCAATAGTGTGGTTAAATTCCAAAAGTTTACACTTTGAATCCACCAACTTTGAGTTATCATATCTTTCTCATCCAATCTCAAATTGGACATCTATATATACTATTTCAATGTTCACACGGGGTGGAACATGAACCCACAATAATCTTTGTCAAACGACAAACGATTCATGTAAGAAAAATACACAATTTCCTTCACACATAACATATTTTTCGAACAATCCCCCACATAAAGTAAATTGAGAACGAGTTTGGTGATAGAGTCCGGCAGACGAAAACTTGCATACGATAGGTGTGGGAATGCCCATTGAACCTTCACTTGTACAAGCATATTTACTCTACTCCCAAGTCGATAGACGCGATATCCTTGAATCGTTATGCTTTTTGTGTAGTCGATCATATGCTTGACACAAGTATTGTCCAAACATAGTTCAATTCTTATAGCTATGTTCATTCATGGCCCTGAACATTTTGCGCACGGTTCTGTGAGAGGGTCTAAGAATTGAGCCTCACACAATTCTCCTCGAAGCAGCCCCACTTATCTCTCACATAGGTGATTTCTTAAAGGTAACCCGTATTACCCTGCTCAAATTTTTGACGCGTAAGAATCATTAAAAGTCATAGGCTTATCCTTTTCCTTTCGGGATGTCACTAATAGGAATGGACTTGGGGTTAATTCCCCTACAGTGACGCTATAAGTCTTTTAACAGTTAGGTGCCCCCATTGAATCTAGTTATTGGGATCTACAGTTGTCTAGATTGGGTTTTCCACTGTGTTTAACTTTAAAAAGGCTTAAGTCTTATTCTCCTCCGAATTTACAACTAACTCTTGAATTAAACCTTTGGTTAACGGATCCGTTTATCATTTGACCTCAAATAGTCAAATTAGTTGAGAGTAGTTGTCTAATGGTATTATGTATTAGACATATATGTCTAGACTAGCAGTACACACATTGATATATGTCTTTTCAATCATAAATAGACTTTAGCAATATACCAACTTGCTAACACAAGTTTTATCCATTTGATAATTGTTAACTCAAATTCATTTAAATCCCAACTATTACATATTGATCCTTTCAAAAATTTAAAGAATATCCACCTAATGACTTGTTTAACAACGAGTCCATTAGTTTTCCTTGAATTTGAATCAACGGATCAAATTGACTAGAATTTTTCTTAGTTAACATTTCGTTTTTGGATTTAATTAACGAAGCGATGTAGTCACTATTTTTTAAATCCACACAATCAAACCTTTGATTTCGTTATCTTTGTACTTTTCTCAAGTTATACAATGACTTTACAAACTAGCACATGTTCTTCTAGGTTCCATTTCTTGAACCGTTTCAACACTTTGATCTATTTCATTCAAAATATCATTTATTTAATTCCATGGATTTGACATCAATACTTGATTTCCATTGATTTTATTTTCTTTTGATTTTTATATATATTCAAACTTATTAAATCATATATAACAAATCAATATGCACAATTTTTATAAACATAACTTTTGAAACATAATCCACAATTTAGTAGTTAAATTCAATTTTTTTTGGTAATTAGACTTGCTACTTTGCGAAACACCCCACATTTACAAGGGTACGTAGATCTATGTTTCCATACTTCATATGGACATTTCATTGTTTTTTTTTTTTTGGGAAACCTTTCAAAAAGTTAATTATTTTCCAAAGTATACTCACCCCCACATTTTTGGGGTAGTCCTAAAATTAGCAATAATTCCAATATTCATTAGTAAGACCATTTGATCATGGTATACATTGTGGACACTTTGTTTAATTGCTCATGCACAACAAACCCTTCGGATTGTTCTATGCAAATTTCTTCTTCTAAAACTACATTTAGAAAGGTTATTTACATCCCTTTGATTTATTTCAAATTTTGCTATGCGCAATTGCAAATACAAATATTTATTCTCGTGATGAGAGAAGAAGTATAAAGTAATCAAGGTCTTGATTTTTCTTGTAACCATCAATTAAAAGTCTAGCCTTATACTCATTAATTGTTCCATCGGCATTCATTTCCTTTTTTGAAAATTCACTTATATACTATTGGTTTATTACTCGGAGGTAAATCCACTAGTTTCCAATTTTCTCATGATAAGTTTCTTCTTCTTCTATTGAATCATGAATCCGTTTAAATAAGTTTTCCTTGTATTTTAATTTATACGGAAACATATTCTTAAAGAAAGAAGCGATTCATGATTCCATTATATTAATCTTGTATATACATTGACTCTTGGATTGATAAACAAGAATTCTATAAGCACCACTATAAGCATACCCAACACGTATACAATCAATAGTATTTAGTCTAACTTATACACAATCTACACTTAGTTGTGTTTTATCACTATCTCTATATTAAGTTAATTTCCAACTTTTCCTTTAAAGAGATAAAATTTAACATTTTGCTTTTTAGCAAGCAATGGTAAAGATAAAAACTTACATTTTGCCATCATGTGTGTGAATTATATTCACACCTCAATCATCAATATGCCTTGATTATAACTTTAAGCACATATTTGATAAGTCTTATTTGTATCTATTTTGACCATTTAACGAGATTCAATCTCACTATTGATCACTTGAACACCTTCCGTTTCATTCATTCAAATATCATGAATAATATTCTTGATGACATCACAATTGTCTCTCAATACACAAGGTATATGCTTGACTTTTTCAAGGAAGTTTTACTTGTCAAACAAGATTTACTAACTTTGTATTTGCATTAAGCATTTCGGTATGCTCTACCGCATTTGCGTTTCCCACAAGAAATGTTAGACAACTTCTTCTCTAAATTTCTATTCTCTTTCCTAATACAAAGACGAATAGCACAGACCTCAACATTTATTTCTATTCATTTATGTTTAAGATGATTCATGAGTACTTTCTAGTGGGAAATAATTTCTCAATTATTGTCATCACTTGAGAATTTCACTCAACGCCATCCACTTGGCTTGGTTTTCGTAAAAGACTATTTTCAATTTTTCCATTTTACTTATTATGGTTTATGGAGTCCAACATTTTAAAATCAATGAAGCGGCCTACGATGAATTTCATTGCACCCGCATTCTTGATTTTACATTTATAGTCCAACGACTCCCACGATTGTTTTGTCATTTTCTTGTTATAACGAAACCGACAATTCGTTAAATATATAGTTTCGACAAAGGAAATTCATATGATTCAACAACACTCACGACTTGAACACCCGTCTCATTTTCACCCAATTTGTAGGATCTTCCATA
Organism: Adenophora triphylla var. japonica; assembly: GCA_022495995.1. Taxonomy (NCBI): domain Eukaryota; kingdom Viridiplantae; phylum Streptophyta; class Magnoliopsida; order Asterales; family Campanulaceae; genus Adenophora; species Adenophora triphylla. The sequence goes on along the minus strand of JAFEMH010001710.1, from coordinate 230,326 downwards.
AGAAATCTCTCTAAGTTCAAGGTTTTCAAGTAAACCATCTTTTGTTAGTCAAAGTCGAGACCAATAAAAATTTTTGACTTCTCACTATGCTGATTCAGAATACTTGGAACAATCACATTCCATTTGAGATTTGTCTCCACACAAATAGCATTACCAAACATTGGCTTTAATTTTCAACAATTATAACTTTGTTGTTATAAATATAACTCTCTAACTTAAATAGAGAATTCACTGCAAGAATAAATTGTTAATTCAATAAGAGAATAACACAATTTATTTCTTATAACCACCCATATTTATAAACCTCTAAATTCATTAATGGAATTATAGTAGAACGTTAATTATTTCAAAAATTTAAAGGTCTCATCTTTGAGTAACTATAATTAGAGAAAGTCACATTCTTATTTGCATAATACAAAATTTCTTTTAGAAATCCTCCTTCTAAATATTTTGTGTCATTTGTCATCATCAACAACAATAAGATTTAACAACTTCCTTCAAAAAGTCCTATTGTTTTTATCTTTATTACATTAGTCACATATTCCCCTAGTAGGTTTTAACAACTTCTTCCAAAAAGCCATATGGTTTTAATTCTTATAACATTTGTCAATATTCACAACAATAGAATTCAACAACTTATTTAAATAAGCTCTATTGTTTTTATCTTTGTCACTAATGATAATAATAGGATTTAACAACTCGTTTCAAGAAGCCCTATCATCTTTGTCAATACATCATTGATAAAATACAACGTTAAAAACTACATCTTTTAACGTTCATCTTCTCAACTTAGTTCCGATGAACTATTCAATTTTTCTCATTATGATTCTCTTGTGAACCATAAGAACGTTAAATACTACATCTTTCAACGTTCAATTTCTCAACTTAGTTCCTACGAACTTTTAATTTTTCTCATTATGACTCTCATGAACCATAAGAGATATATCACCCATTGTATAAAAACTATAAGTGGAATCGCCACATCTATTTTACACAATCGTCCAACATCCTTGATATTCTTCTGTTAGTTCATTATATGTTCAAATATTTTTTTCATAAACTGCTCTATTCCGAAACTTTTATCTCCATGTCCAAATTATAGATTTTGATCTTCACCGTCCATATTTTTCTTCTATGAGCCTAGAAATTGCTCACCAAATTTAAGCTTGATCCAACGGTTAACGAATCGGATATTGTAATTTTACCACAGCTGGTTATTGCAAAAAACGTGCTAAAAGTTTTTTCCCTACATCTCTTCCATCGTATTCCATTTCTTTACATATATTCTCCCATGGCCACCGCTCCATCGGATTTCTCAAATATTAATCCTTTCTCAATTAGAAATTTGTCTTTAAATTGTTAGACAAAATTTTACAATGTACACAAAAAGAGAAAAGAATTACAATATATTGAAATACAATTTACAACGTAAAATTAAACAAGAAGAAAGCCGTAGGTTGATCGTTTTGATTTTATCTGAGTAGTGTGTAACACACTCTCCTTAATACAAATTCTCCCCTTTACCGAGTTGTATTTGAGTTTGTTTTGGACGTTCGTCTCCCAGGATAAAACGGACGGACCAGACTATTTTTTTACACTAGAATCTCCGGTGAATTGAAGCAATGATTGGACAAAATCACCATATCATTTGTATACTATTCTAAGAGGCCAAAAAAAAAATAACAAATTTCAAAGGAGAGGAGGAAGATTGATGGAAAAAAGTTGTTTTCATTTGTTGTGAGTTTATATAGTTATCGATTCAACAATCATGCGATGAATTCCTAATTAATTATTGTATTAATATGAGAATTATTACCTTGTATTATGGGATTTTATTCCACAACTTGTAACCCCAAAACCCATGCTAATGATCCCAATTAATCCCTTAATTAATTTGGGAATCTTGACACATCAATAGTGTGGTTAAATTTTAAAAGTTTACACTTTCAATCCACCAACTTTGAGCTATCATATCTTTCTCATCCAATCTCAAATTGAACATCTAGATATATAATTTCAATGTTCACACGGAGTGAAATATTAACCCACAATAATCTTTGTCAAACGAAAATTTATTCATGCAAGAAAAATACACAATTTTCTTCAAACAAAATATATTTATCCAATAACAAGCTAAAAACATCAATATTAACATGAAATTCATGAAACAAATACTTTACATCACATTTTCATCATTTTAATATCATAAAATGATATTTACAAGCTCAAAACATCAATATTAACATGAAATACATGAAATCAAACACATCTAACCAGTAATTACCATCTTATATCATATTCTAAAGTTCAGCCAGTAGTGGATGAAACATTCAAGAAATTCGGCCGGGTGTGGATAAAATTTTGAGGATTTTCGGACTACTGTACTAGCCGATCAAATCCAGAAATTCAGATACCAATGGCCGAACCACCCTAAGTTCAGATTTTGACAAATTAAATCATAAAAATTCTCAAATTGAAACTATAATAACAAATATTTGAAGAAATTAAACCCTAGAAAGTAATTTTCAAAAATAAATACAAGATTTAAACCAAAATTATCTTGTTTTTCATGTTTGACATTTCTTTTTCTTTTTCAATCCAAAATCCCAGACTTCTCTATTTCTCTCACTCTCTAGATTCAGTCAAAGTGTTGGTGAGTGTGGGTGAATGAGTGAGAGAGTTAAAGGGTATAACTGGGTGGGTGGGTGAGAAAAAATGGGTAAATGAATTATGGGGTATAAAGGGAAAGGGAAGAGTTTATTTTAATTTTTAGGGGTGAATTTAATGATACAGGTTTAGTTAACAATTTAATGTGTGCCTGTATAACAATTCTCATTTTTAAATACTAATAGAACAAAAAAAAATCGCAAAAACATACTGTATCAGGTGTGAGTGACGAAGTCGCCGGCGATTTCTATCTTCAATCCATCTACAGTACACCATCGCCGCCACCACAACCATTACGACAAGCTAGGTGAAACGCTGTCGTTTGAGGCTAATTCTAGTTATAGCCATTAGAATAATATTTACGTTAAGTCATACGTCGTCGTTTAGTTAAAAAAGTCATTATCAGTAAATTAGTTAATGTAGTAGGGGGTATTTCTGTCCAAAGCTAGATACGGTTGGTTGATTCCATGTGACAACGCGTATTTGTGGCGTGCTGTGGAAAGGATTGAATCATTATGAATGATAACAATTTTCCCTTCAATTTCTCTCTCTCTTGTTCTTACTCTCTGTTTTTTCTCTCTCTCCATTTTCTGAACTAATCTCTTTCTATTCTAAATTCTTCTGCTCAATTCTATTTTATTCCTTCAAATTACGCATATGTTGTTGTTGAGTTATGATCTACTTAATTCAGCTACTCGGATCATAACAAATCTGGTATCAGAGCCATCTCAGTCCAGCGGCAATAGTCATGGTGGATACACGTTATCAGGAATTGGAATCAGGTGTGAGGTCGTGTGAAGAACAAATTACGGGACTCAAATCAGAACAAGATGAAATGAAGGAGAATATGTCAGCCATGGGAAAGGATATTGAGGAGATCCGTAACATTCTCATTAGTATGAAAGGAGGGCTATGTAAAGGAAAGGCAGGAGGAGCTAAGGATTCAGCAGGAGGCAGCAATTCAAACTCGATTCTAGGGGCTCATACTTTGGATAGAAGCATTAGGGGGAATGTGCAAGGGAAGGTAATCGAAGAACCTCTAACTGTAGATGATAATAGCTCACCAGTTAAGGGTAACAAGTATGGAAACGAAATAGGCACTGATAAGAACTTGAATGAGGGTTATAAGAAACATTTGAAACTGGAATTTCCAAAGTTTAATGGTGTTGATCACAGAGGATGGATACGTAAATGTCATAAGTTTTTCAAGTACAGATCTGTGCTATGCATTTTGAGGGAAGTGCTGAATTCTGGCACCAAAACTACAGTGAAGAGATCGATTACTTGGCTTGGGACGAGTTTGTTCAGTTGGTGGCAGTTAGATTTGGTCCCCAAGCTCATGAGAACATTGAGGGTGAATTCTATAACCTGAAACAGACTACCACTGTAATTGAATTCCAAAGTCAATTTGAGGAGTTAAGGGCGGTGATGAAGGCTGAGAATCCAGCTTACACTGAAAAGTTTTTTGTCAATAACTTCATTAAGGGTCTCAGGGAGGATATAAGATATAGGGTGCAAGCTCAATTCCCTACTTCATTGGTACAAGCAGCAAGCATAGCCAGAATTGAAGAAGCTCATTGGGAATTTGCAAACAAGAAATCCAGAGCTGTGCAATATAAGGGTAACACATCCTTCTCAACTTACAACACGAATTCCAAACCAATTCATAACCAAAATTCAGGTCCTAGCAGGACTGGTGTCTATCCAACCACAAATAAATTTCCCACCCAAAGCAATTCTTCAGTCAATCAGAATTCTAAATTCGATGGTACCTACTTTAAACCTAAGCTACCATAAAGCAGTTAACTCAGGAGGAAATGCAGATAAGAAGGGATAAATGGCCATGCTACAATTGTGATGAAGTATATAAATATGGGCACAAATGCAAGACCAGGTAGATGTACATGATTGGGGTTTGTGATGAAGAGGATGGGGAGGTGTGGCATGATACTACTGATGTTCCCATGGATGACCCAGGAGTGGAGAAAAATAAGGAAGAAGAATTGGAAATTTCATTGCATGCTCTCTCAGGCAGTGCAGGGTTACAAACTCTCAAGTTGCTAGGCAAGGCAAATAAGAAAAACTTCACCATTTTGATAGATAGTGGTAGCACACACAATTTCTTGGATGGGCAAGCTACATCTAGACTGGGGTGTGTTGTAAATCATACTGATGAAGTGCCAGTGGTAGTAGCTGATGGCAGCAAGATTAGTAGCCAAGGAATGTGCAAAAATTTTAAATGGATCATGCAAGGTATAGAGTTTGAAACAGACATGAGGGTGATTAATCTTGGAGGTTGTAATGCAGTTTTGGGGATTCAGTGGTTGAAGAAATAGAGTCCTATAACATTCGATTTTTCTGAAATGACAATGGGAATTCAGAAGGAAGGGAAGCAAATCACACTGACTGGGGTTGAGGATACCACAACAATCAGGTTCTTGAATGCTATTGTTGGAAAAGCCTTACAATCTTATCCTTGTGGGGGCAATAATACAACTATATTAGATGAATGTAGAGGCACAAAAGGGACAAATACAATCTTTTCAATCTCCGTCTTCTGAAAGTAAGGGCATCTATAGGGCCTTTTGTTCACAGCCATACTCCCTTCCTTCAAAGGTATACCATGATCAAAGCCCAAACCGCCTTCATCCTATAACAACCCTCGAAAAACTCCTTAGTTTGCCTCGTGTGGTGTCGTACCCACGTCTTGAACCTCTCCAAAAATCGCTCTTGCATCTGAGACGACAATCTTGGAAACGTGGCCATGGAAAACAAAGAAAACTTCAAGTATTTGAGAGAAAGAACATATTTCAGCCTCAAAAAACAAGCGTGAGACTTCTGAATTTGCAGAAACTGGACTGCAATTTAAACAGTCGAAGTTGAAGATCGGGCCGGCCGGCCTGTTTTTCAGGTTGACCCAGTCAAACCTGCAGCCTTGTTGTACCAATGTCCCTCGACATTTCCAAAAAGAACCCTATTCATGCCTTGACCAAACATGCCAACCCGTGATCAATTCATTTATTTCAAATACCACATCCGCCTCGGGCTCGTGCAACGGTGCAATTAATAAATAACAGTGCATATAGCTATAAATTTTGCCTGCTCAAATTTTATTATTCAATGCATTTCGTGTTATTATTTATTTTTGATCAACCTACTTGCTTATCTGTTAAAAATAAGTAAAAAGTAATCATAATAAATACCCAAGTGTACAAAAGTTCGCCCCAATGGCCTTCCAAGTACAAAACAATATTTGTTACACGCAGTGCACACAATTGCCTAAAAGATATCAGCAGGACTACTCAGAGTCCGGCTCGTCATCCGAGCACTCAGCATACTGCCCCGCAGCAGCAGGATCCGTGGTATACATATAATCCACAAACTCTTCAAAGCCAGAGTACGAGAAGTGACGGCCCCGCGCCTGTGCTCCTGAAGACTCCCCATGCTCGAATCTCGAGTACGAAGAATGGTGAGCCCCAAATCCAGCAGTCTCACCAGAGAACTGGCTAAAGCCCCGCCCAGCATCTATACCACCAGTCGTGGAAATAGATGAGTCTCTCGCAAAAGATGGCCGAGAAGGCATCGGCTCATGAACAGCCGCACTCCTCCGAGAACTGCACCGCAGGAAGTTAACAAGCCTCCTGGCGAAACCAGTCATCCCATCTAGACGTCTGACGGCCTGATCATAGGTACGGCCAGAAACCTGTAAACCAGGAAAGCCATCAAAAGATAGACAGTACAACACAGATGCAACATTTGCAGAATGCTACTACAAGTACAGAAAAGCAACAAGATACTCACCGAAGCACTGGGTTCAACTCTGTATTGAGGCCTCGCCTGCTCAGGAATGGGAATCGTCAACTGCCGGCGAGAACCACCAACGCTCTCGAATGCCAAGCGAGTACGGGGGAGCGGATAATCTCTGGGATGTGCAGGGTCCTCACCCTCTCTGGCCATCACATATGGGCTCCTCAACCTCATCCGCTGAAAGATGTCGTAGTCATCGTCCTCAATGACGTTCTCAACATGAGGCACTCCCTGCCTGTACCGCTGCAACTCCTCCCCAGCTATGGACATAGGGAATATCATGTGAAGAGGCCGATCCCTCGAAACCAAGGGACCAGATCCCAGAGCATACTGGCAAGACACCCTCTCGCCAAGATACATGATGTCACAGTGAAGCCCCACTAGCAGCTTCCGCTGGCTTGTCACCTCCCTAGCAGCATTCACAATAGCTTGATCAAACCGGCTACACCAAGTCAAGTTGATCCTTGGCAAAAAGTCTCGGTCCAGAGCCAAAGACACCTCCTCATAAGTCACACGGGTACTCTCCCTCAACTTCATCGGCTTCCTAGCCGCCTTCTGCCAAGTCAGCATGGCAGGAAACAAAGGTGCATACATCTCCCTGATGGTCCACCGATGCGGGTGGAACACCTCAAAACACCACACCTATAAAATGTCAGGAAAGTTATGTTAGCTACAAAGCAGATAAAAACAAGTACAAGCAAGACAAGGAAGAGAAAAAGAAGGAGACTCACATCCAGCACGAACTGGAAACAACAGAACGAGTTGTCCTCCCCCCGGGAATACCTGTCCAAGGCAAAGAAAAGCTTGGCCAGACCAGATTCTCCCCAGGCAAACCCCCTCACTGCCTCCAAATCAATCAAGGAGCCAAGCAAAGCAAACTGACACATCGTGTCAGCATTGGGAAAAAGGGTTGCTGACAGAGCAAACCACAAAAACCCCTAGCCAAACAATCAGCTATCATCCTCTCGAAGCCAGCCAGATACTCATCTATCCCTCTCCTCAAATGTGCCTCCATCGGTCCGTACCGAATACCAAGGCCCCTGTCATTCGTGATGTCAAATCCAAGCAGTCTCGACAGCTGCTCCATGGTAAAATCATCAAACCACTCTATGGGATTGCCTCGAAACGACAACCCGGTAATCGCGGCAAAATCTGTGGGAGTCACTGATGCCTCCCTCCACCTGAAGTGAAATGTGTGGGTCGTGTCCCACCAATACTCGCTCAAAGCGACATGGAGCACCTTGACCCTTTGGGTCGAAGCCATAACGGCCACCGCGCTGATAAAGCCTCCCAGGACAGAGTCTATCACAAACTGCCATGGACTCCTCTCTCCATCTCGAGCCACGTCTGGGAACATTTCCCATAGCTCGCGGACAGCCTCAACATTCTCCCCTACTCTTTATAGTGGACACGTTAACCGACCCTCGCCCCTGCAGGTAAACACATCAAATGTATGTTACTACAAGATAACGTACACAGAATGCACATGCACATGTCAAAATCACAAAAACATATCGACACAAAGATATAGTTCAAAATCCCGTTCATTAACGGTCCATTTCCCTAAAATATTTCCGTCCCAGTCGGAGTATTAACGGTCAATTTCCCTAAAATATTTTCGTCCTAGTCGGAGTATTAACGGTTCATTTCCCTAAAATATTTTCGTCCCAGTCGAAGTATTAACGGTCCATTTTCCTAAAATATTTCCGTCCCAGTCGGAGTATTAATGGTTCATTTTCCTATAATATTTTCGTCCCAGTCGAAGTATTAACGGTTCATTTCCCTAAAATATTTTCATCCCAGCCGGAGTATAAACGGTTCAAGTTTCAAAATCCCGTTTCATTAATGGTTCATTTCCCTAAAATATTTTCGTCCCAGTCGGAGTATTAACGGTCCATTTCCCTAAATATTTCCATCCCAGTCGGAGTATTAACAGTCCATTTTCCTAAAATATTTCCGTCCCAGTCGAAATATTAACGGTTCAAAATCCCAAAACATTCAAGTCATTTTGAAAAATCCGTCAAACCCGGAACTTTCAAAACCAAGTTGAAAAACCCGTCAAACCCGAAACTTTCAAAACATTTCGAAAAACCCGTCAAACCCGAAACTTTCAAAACCAAGTTGGAAAACCCGTCAAACCCGGAACTTTCAAAACATTTCGAAAAACCCGTCAAACCCGGAACTTTCAAGTCATTTTGAATTTTTTTGCCAACAAGCCCCTCAGCTTTTCAAAATTAATGCTTTTCCTCAAATGTTCTCATAAAACTCTTACGTTTTCACCCCCTCTCCAGAGGTTAAATTCCAGTTAGACATTTCAAACGCCCCTCTCCCATGGTTAAATTCCAGTTAGACATTTCTAACGCCCCTCTTCAGAGGTTAAATTCCAGTTAGACATTTCTAATGCCTCTCTCCAGAGGTTAAATTTCCCGTTAGACATCTCTAACATCCCTCTCCAGAGGTTAAATTCCAGTTAGACATTTCTAACGCCCCTCTCCAGAGGTTAAATTCCAGTTAGACATTTCTAACGCTCCTCTCCAGAGGTTAAATTTCCCGTTAAACATCTCTAACGTCCCTCTCCAGAGGTTAAATTCCAGTTAGACATTTCTAACGCCCCTCTCCAGAGGTTAAATTCCAGTTAGATATTTCTAATGCCCCTCTCTCGAGGTTAAATCTCAGTTAGACATTTCTAACGCCCCTCTCCAGAGGTTAAATTCCAGTTAGACATTTCTAACGCCCCTCTCCCGAGGTTAAATCCCGGCCGTCAATCGTAAGCCCGACCATCCCCTTTTAACGGCAATCAATGTAAGCCCACACAACAATCCCTCTTCGGCCGCCGTCGTAAGCCCGAACGTTTCTCCCCAACAGGATCCTAAGACACTCCTTCTAAAGGAACGTCAATCAATCTCCTTAATTCCTAACTAACTTTGTTAGAACTCGGGACGCTTTTCCCCAGCAATGTGTCATTCTCTCTCGAGATCACATTCCGTTCCTAATCTCGACGTTGGAACGTCAATCCTTCCGTGTTGTTAAAAACGACAGTTTAACACAACCATTCCCATCATCTCCACCATATCCCCAGCAGAAAAATCATGGTTATCATCATAAGTCCAGCACCCAAGGCACGAACGCCTTACAAAAATCAGTCCCAAGGCACGAACGCCTTCATCTCAGGTTAGAACGCCTCCGAACAGTTTCCCGTAGGTTCAGACGCCTCTGAACAGTCTCTCTCAGGTTAGAATGCCTCCGAACAGTTTCCCGTAGGTTCAGATGCCTCCGAACAGTCTCTCTCAGGTTAGAACGCCTCCGAATAGTTTCCCATAGGTTCAGACGCCTCCGAACAGTCTCTCTCAGGTTAGAACCCCTCCGAACAGTTTCCCGTAGGTTCAGACGCCTCCAAACAATCTCTCTCAGGTCAGAATGCCTCCAAACAGTCTCTCGTAGGTTCAGACGCCTCCGAACAGTCTCTATCAGGTTAGAACGCCTCCGAACAGTCTCCCGTAGGTTCAGACGCCTCCAAATAGTCGCACTCAGGTTTAGACACCTTCAAATTAGTCTCAATCAGGACGAACTCCTCCTAATCATTCCCTAGAGGTCGAGGCCCCTACGAAACGCCCTCGCACCCATGAACTACGATCGGCTTGATTCCCGCTCGGGATACGTAGAAATCCTTTCGCTAAGGGTCCAGCCATTTGACCGCTCAGGTCTCTCCATAAGGCATCCCCCGATTTGGATCCTTATCTTTTTCAACGACCCCACTTCCTTCGGAAGTGACGTCACTGAGGGGCTACTGTAAATACCCAAATTTGGATCGTTACAATCCGTTAAAAGTTAACCGAAATCCGTTAACTGGCCCTTTCCAAGTTAATCGGAATCCGTTAACTCCCCCTTTCTGAGTCATCGAGATTTTTCAGGACTGCCCCGTGCATCCAAATTCTAAATTGTACTCAACACACGTTATCACACGTAAAAGTACCACTTTCCTCGAAATACGCAATTTTCGGGACTTTTCGGGGCTGTTCCAGACATTTTCCCGGACAGTTATTTAGAAAACAGTCAAAACCGATATTAACGGAGCAAAAACCAAGTCTTAGCGACTAAGCTAGACATGTGGCACACATGCATAGCCTCCCCCAGCTCCATCAATCAAATTCGAGGGTGAAAAGACCAAAATACCCCTAAAATTGAGTGAAAGGCCGTCTGGCCTGTTCTTCTCGAAAAACCAGAATCCTCATCCAGTCCCTGCAATTTCCAAAATACCTCAAAAGTCCCTCAAACTGAAGTTTAGGCCGGACGGCCTGTTCTTCAGTTTCACCCCCTATAAATACAGCCCCTCCCCTTCAGTAAAAAAGGTGAAAAAATATTATCTCTTGTCAAAACCTCACGGTTTCAGCCAACCAAACACCTCCCCGAGCCCCGAAAACACCTCGATTTACGTGAAAATCACGTTTTCCAACCAAACACGAGCCAAACACTTCCGAAACACCTTCCAAACACCAAATCGTATCCCGTATATGCCCTCCCGAGCCAAAGAGTCAATACTTAGCAATTAGTAACACACTCTCTCTCTCTCTCTCTCTCTCTCAACTCCGTTTCGTCTCGATACGCTACTTTCGATCCGGTCAAAATTCTCAAAATGTAGACGTAACGTCATCTATGGGACTTGATACGTTTTAGTCCCTAATCATCTTCTCTCCAGTAAGAGAAGTAATTTCGGGTTAAAACGGCGTTCAAGTCCCGTTTTTTATTTTTCTGTCATTTACCGTCAGGATCGTTCGATCCGTTGATTACATTTTTACCGTCCGAACCGTTTGGTTCGTGATTGTCATTTGCAAGTCCGGATCGTTTGATCCGTCGGTATTGCTATTTACTTTACGCACCTTTACAAATTCGAGTCGTTTGGCTCGTCGATCGCATTTTTACCGTTCGATCCGTTGATACCGCATTTCAATACTGTCATTTACAAGTTCAAGTCTTTTGGTTTGTTGATAGTATTTTACTTACAGATGTCCGAGTCACAAAATGACTCGTTGATCGCATCTCATTTACTACCATTTTCATAAAAATTGGTAACATCGTAATGCCCGGTTCAAAACCGAAAGTTCGTCATTCGAACTCCTTTTCAAAACCCCTCAAAACCGACGTTTGTCATTCAAACGCTTATTTCAAACTCAAAATCGACGTTTGTCATTCAAACGCTCATTTTCGACTCAAAATCGACGTTTGTCATTCAAACGCTTATTTCCGACTCAAAATCGACGTTTGTCAGTCAAACGCTCATTTCAAATTCAAAATCGACATTTGTCATTCAAACGCTCATTTCAAACTCAAAATCGACGTTTGTCATTCAAACGCTCATTTTCAACTCAAAATCGACGTTTGTCATTCAAACGCTCATTTCAAACTCAAAACCGACGTTTGTCATTCAAACGCTCTTTTACCAAAATCAACGTTTGTCATTCAAATCAAGATTAAAGATTGTCATTCAAGCTCACTTTCAAAAGCAACACGAACACACACGCACACACTTTTCGAGAAATGTAGAAAGACTCGTCATACGAGGCGTTTCGGGTGATCTCAATATACTCTTCCCGAAATGTAACGTGACCTCCGACCCTAACAATCTCTGTTAAAAAAAAAAACATTTTTCTAAGTTTTGGCTACCAATCAAAACGACCTCCTTTTAAAAGCCTTTTTCTAAGTTTTGGTTACCAATCAAAACGACCTCTTTTTCAAAGCCTTTTTCTAAGTTTTGGCTACCAATCAAAACAACCTCCTTTTTCAAACCAGCCTTTTTTCAAAGTTTAGGTTCATAATACAAAACGGCGTGGTGACTCCTCTCTCATCAGCGAGGTCCCAAGTTGCGAAAGTCGCTCGCCGCGTTCCCCCCGCGCGCGATCCGGGTAATTTCACTAAGATTGAAATCTGATGTGCAAAAGTGAATTTCTCCTTGTGAAGTTTGTCAACAACACAAGAATGAAACCATACACCCTCCAGGTTTGTTGCAACCTCTTCCTTTACCTACCAGGCCATGGAATGACATTTCAATGGATTTTGTGGAAGGCTGACCCTTATCTCAGAATTGGGATTCCATCTTGGTAGTAGTTGACAGACTTACCAAGTATGGATATTTTATTTCCATGAAACACCCATACACAGCCTATACAGTAGCCAAAAGTTTTTTTGACCACATTTACAAATATCATGGCCTGCCAGTGACCATTACTACTGAGAGAGACAATATTTTCTTAGCCAATTCTGGCAATCTCTATTCTCTTTATTGGGCACTACACTTCAGCTAAGTACTTCCTATCATCCCCAAACCGATGGTCAAACAGAGAGATTGCATAGGTGTATTGAGCATTACTTAAGGTCTACAACAAGTAGCAAACCAAAACATTGGAGCAGTTGGTTAACATTGGGCCGAGTGGTGGTATAACACTAATTACCACACAACTCTTAAGATGAGCCCATTCGAGGCATTGTATGGTTATGCTCCACCACATGCACTATTTAGTCATGAGCAGTATACAAAAGTGGAGGTTGTCACTGAGTTCATTAAGGAAAGGGATCAACACTGCATATAAACTCTTGACTCCCGTTACAGCGAAAATTCACCCAGTTTTTCATGTTTCACTTCTTAAACCCAGAATTGGGAATCATATCACCCCAAACCCTTCCTTACCCTACACTGGTGGGCAATTTTTAATTGAACCCATAACGATATTGGACAGACGCTTGATAAAGAAAGACAATCAACCTGCTGCCCAAGTACTCATACAATGGTCGAATGCATTATCGGAGGATGCCATTTGGGAAGATTGGCCAGTCATTGCTGCAAATTTTCCAAATTTTAATCCTTGAGGCAAGGATTGTTTGAAGCAGAGGGGAATGTTACGACAAGCTAGGTGAAACACTGTCGTTTGAGGCTAATTCCAGTTATAGCCGTTAGAATAATATTTACGTTAAGTCATACGTCGTCGTTTAGTTAAAAAAATCATTATCAATAAATTAGTTAATGTGGTAGGGGGTATTTCTGTCCAAAGCTAAATACTATATTGGTTGATTCCACGTGACAACGCGTATTTGGTTGATTGATTTCACGTGACAACGCGTATTTGGTTGGTTGATTCCATGTGACAACGCGTATTCATGGCGTGGTGTGGGCAAGGATTGAATCGTTATAAATGATAACAATTTTCCCTTCAATTTCTCTCTCTCTTGTTCTTACTTTCTGTTTTCTCTCTCTTTCTCTCTCTCTCCATTTTCTGAACTAATCTCTTTCTATTTTAAATTACGCATCTGTTGTTGTTCAGATCATAACAACCACCTGCCAATCTTATCGGTAGCCACTCTTCCTTCTTTCTTCCACTCTTTATTTACATATTCCATCTGTGAATTCGGTGGATTGGGTTTTCATTTGCCAGATCGAATTATCTCTATTCACTTTCACCAAAAAAAATTAAAAAAATCTATTCACAATCTTCGCCTGAAATAGACGCGATTTGAAATCGTAAACATCTGTATAATCTTGTTCATAAAGTTGTGCAATATTGCTCAAAACCTCCAAATTTAATTTTATTTTATTAAGTTGGTATATTTATTTATTTCGAATACGATTCATTTCATACTATGCAGTCATGGTGCCATATTTTAATTCATTCTAATTGAAGTTGTTATCAATATGAGTTATGCCTACTGTGTATATCTGTTGAATTAGTTGTTTCTATTTTTGGAATGAAAAAGTCACTTTTAGGTTAAGTTTCTAAGGGTATGTTTGGCAACTCGATTTCAATCAATTGATTTGGAATTGAAAGGGTTAAATTAGTTCCACGGAATTCATTTTGTTCTTCCAATTCCAAATCCAAGTCTTGAAATTGAGGTTGCCAAACATGCTCTAAAGGTATTTGGAATAGGAAGAACAAAGTTAATTTTGCGGAGTTCAAATTGAGTTACCAAACACACCTTGGTTGCTCGAGTTTTGTTGTTGAAAGTGAAATTCATTTTGGCATGACGCTTATACATTGGATCTTGGTCTATGAGCTTGTTCATTTTCTGATTCGAATTTGCATCAAAATCTCCTTTTTCTTGTTATTTATAGGGGCAGAACCAACATGTCTTTACCATCTTAAACTCATGCTTTAGCCTAACTGCTTCTGCTTCACTAACCCCATACTGACAATTTTGTTTCTTGTAATTGGAATTACAGCTTTCATTGCAGTTCTTTTCAAGACAAATGGCAGAGAAATCTGTGAAACGGTCTATGTGAATGGCTTACCAAAAGCAGAGTGGTATCATTCACGAGTTGGCTGCAAACATAGTTACGTCGCTACAAAATTTGAAAGGAAGTTGATATTATGAGAAAAGGTTGAAGGGAGGTCAGACAAGAATGGCAAGAGTTGAAAGGGATCCATCATTTATGGCAGAGTCAGAAACGAGATGCAAGTTTCATATTGTTGTTGACAGAGGATCTAATGATGGTGAAGCTTGTACCATCTCAACTGTCGGCATAGGTGGTCTTGGGAATATAAAGGTTCGGGTTTTTAGGTGAGCTATATCAAGGTCATTTTTCCAACACAGTGATGCATGATCTCAACATATAGCTCAATCTCTCCTAATATGCTTTCGTTTGGAGGATAAACAATTGGGAGGGAATAATAGATATTGCTCAATATTACCTAATATGCTTTAGGTTGGATGAGAAAATTGGGCATAAATAATTTGTTATGCTTTAGGTTGGATGAGAGGTGGAGATAAATAAATTGTTATACCTTAGGTTGGATGATAAAATATGCTTAAATATCTAACAGAAGGTGGTGCTTTAGGTTGGATGATAAAATTTGGGGTAATGTTTTGTAGAAGGTGGTGAAATAGGTTGGATGATAAAGAAGGAAACATGATTTGGTTTACTCCTCGCTCGAACACTATTTGTGTTCGCCTATTTGATAAGATTTGATGTAGCATGTTAATTCGTATACAAATTTTAATATTAATTACCCTATGAGAGGTTGATGTATGATACATTGTTGTGATCAAAGCTCAATTATGTTTTGTTCTGGTTAGAGAAATATCAACTATTTTGAAGATGTAATTGTGCATTTCTCAAGTAATGTCGAGTTGTTTTGACTAGTCAAATGAGATTTATCATCTTTTAAACCATTTATTTTTATGTTTTTACCATTGGAAAGATGGTTTCCGGTTATATTGTCATATGTTTGGAGTACCTGAACTAAGGTTTGGTTAGTTTTATAGACAATCAGAGTTCCTATGTTACAGTAAACTTATCTCAAGGTTAATTTCACTGCCCTCACCTGAGATTTGAACAATCTCGGTACGCCAATCGGAAACAATAGTGATACTTATCCGAACTTCAGGGGAAAGTGAGGTTAACCCTTTCTTTCTCACCCTCACACAAGATCTCTACTTAATCAGCTGATATTTCTTAAGAAGAGCAAATATATTGACAGTTTTGCAGGACACAAGCAATAAGCATTGAAGACAATCCATCTAATTTTTTGATGGATAGTTCAAAGAGCTCATCCATGATCTTGTCTCCTCCAAAATGTTCCTTGAAAAACCCTCTCATTGCGGTTCTGATACCTGGTGCCTTTGATCCGCCCCTTGTTAGGGATTACATTAATGGAGAGAGAGGCCGTGAACACAGATCTGGTGTTTGGGGTGGGTAAATCTCATTTTTAGATCTGAAAATCAGATGACGATATGGCTTTTCAGATCTGAATTAAAAAAAAAAATTAGTGTTACGAGGCAAGCAATAAGTGCTAAAAAGGAAAAACAAACACCCTCTTGATATTTTAGGTCTAAGATGGACATGAAAAATATCCTTGAAGAGAAGCTTCTGTATTAACCATAACGACCACTCAGTCCTATACAGCGGAGCGGAGCAGAGCTCGCATAAATTCAGTTTCACAACATAGTTGCACACACAATTCACTTAATATTGTGGTCACATGAAATATATAACCACAAGTACGATGCTTAAAGAGTATCAAAGCATCCAATCCTCACAAAATATGGTATAAAAGATACATGGGCGCCATCACAGCAGCAATTGTCACTGACCACTGCCAACAAAATCTACATCAATTGACCAGTCAGAATATGAATGAATTTATAGAGAAAAATGATATCCCCTCACTCAAACTAAATCTACATCAATAGACCGCCTTGTGATGAGCTGTTGATAAAGCTCCCTAAAACTGGTTACCCATTAATGTTGTACGTTGAGCTGGAAGGCTTGTATGCTTAAACCACCCGGAGAAAGTGAAATCCATACCCCACCATTATTAGACCAAACTTAAGTTTCATTGAATCTATGATAACTCTTGTGATAGTTGGATGCTGATTTGATTTAAGTAATCATTCCTTTCAACTTTTTACGATTCTTAGGAAACAAGAAAATCCTTTGTGCATCTCCTGATTGATGGCAGGTACGGTCACTCAGCCTTCTCCTGTATAACAGCCATCATGTTGGGAAAATATTAGAATTGATGCAATTCTGCTCTCTCTTTTACAAGTTGTTTAATATCTAAAACAAATTATGTCCAAAGATTATTTTGATCAAGTTAATAACAACTTCAATGCAGGACGGCCCCGGATAAGGAATAGTGGAGACCAAATTTCCTGTACCACATTAGTGATTCAACTTACAATCATTAGGCTGACATCATGATGATGTCATGTAAAACATTGGATCAATTTTGGTATAGGGTTGGCACTTATTTGCATGTAAGAGAAATAAATCGAGCAAATTTGAAACTTTTTCGACAATCATTTAGAGAGAGTAATAAGTAAAGATTTTTCAGAATGTCCCTTGAATAAAAATTAAACATTCATTTAGGAACAGGAGGAGTAGGTTTAACCTTGTGTATGTACACCCACGTAAAAACATCATGGGTCCACGATTGATTGGAGGGATGTTGCTTGGGAATAATACCGAACCTTGAAATAGTTGTGGGAAGTTCTAGACTAACATGACCAGAAAGAGAGAACAATAACAAACTCCAACACCTATATGATGTTGCATAAGTGGAGGGAAGGATCCTTGGTGTGGGATAACATGTCAATTTTGAAACTTTTTCCGACATTCATTAAAGGACGGAGTATAAAATTTAATGGAAAAGATATAAAAATATTCTTGTTATTCACTTTCTAAAATTTTAGTTTTGTTAGTATATGATGAATAGTGAAAAAAAAATTTTGGCCAAAAATTATTTAGAGAGTTTTCTAGATAAAGACATCCTTTTTGGGACAAATACTTTTAGAAATTAGACATTCATTTTGGGGAGGATAGAGTAGAACTATATCACCAAACTAGACAAACGGTTTGATTTAGCGAGTGCACTTGCACCCATATAAATTGCCTTAACCAGTGCCTCCAATCCAGGAGATCTCACATCAGCGACAAAGCCACAGCTCTTTAGGGGTTATTTACCACCTTTGATGAAAAATGCCACTTCAGTGCACCTTTAAAGTAGGAGATGATGTGTTTTTACTACTACCCCCCCCCCCTCTCTTTATTGTAGGTATAAGTTGCACTACATTATTTTCTTGACCCCCGTTTGATCTGAATTGAATTAGTATTGTGTACTTCTCATTTTGACAACCTTGCAACATTTCTGGCTTCGCCACTTTCTACAAACCACATCAAACTTTATTCAAGAAAGCATCAGGGATCCAAAATGTATGAGCTGTAGCTACTGAAAACATTTACCTCCTATGCAAAACTGTTTATGGGTTAGGCACTAGCACTTGCTGAACCAGTAGTTGCTGCAGGAAAATCCATAACTTTACCAATTGCAATTGTTTTTCCTGTAGAACATTGAATAATATTAGATGTCCAGATCCTTTTCCAAAAAAAAAACTGGTGAACAAATACAACAACAACAACAACAACAACAACAAAGCCTTAGTCCCAAAATAATTTGGGGTCGGCTAACATGAATCCTCATATGTTATCGTGAAAAAAAAATAAAAAAAATAAAAAAAAATAAATAAAAAAAATAAAAAAAATAAAAAAATAAAATAAAATAAAACAAAATAAAATAAAATAAAAAAATAAAAAATAAAACTTTTCACCTTCAGTACGGAGTGTAAACCGTCCAAGCTGCGGGAAATCGGAGAACTTCTCAACGCATATCAAATTATTCACCTGGGGAAATTAATTAAGACGAATATAGATGAACTTATTATGAGAATTCCATGAAGCAAAAGAATTAATCTTCCAGTACCACTACAAGCATTTGATCAAATACATAAAGATCGGAAGAATTTAATAGGAACTTAAAACAGAAAATGAACAGATCATATTTATTTTTCTTCTGCCTCGAGCATTTGGGTGTGTGTGTGCTGGTGAGCTCTTTTGAGGGCTCATCAGAAGAAAAATGGTCGAACACAATAATGACTCATTGACCACATTTTTGGATTTCTAGCAATATTATTGTCACATTGGAAAAACAATACTCCCTACATCCCTTTCGAAGGGGCACAAAAATGGCCTTGCGTGGGAATTAAGGAGAGTGTATAGTGTAGTAAGTGTAGTGAGTATAAAAAGTGAGGTAGGAGAGAGAAAGTGGGGTAGGGAATAGTAATGGATAATTATTGTGTGTATGACAAGTGGGTCCCATGAATAAAAAAGTATTTAAAACTTTCCATTTTGGGAGTGTGCCCTTTTAAATGGGACACCGAAAATGGAAATTTGTGCCCCTTTGAATGGGACGAGGGAGTATAGCTTAGTATGACCAACGATGCAGAAAAATAGAAAGGACAATAATCTCTGTCTTTTGCTCGTTCATACACAAAACACTCACAAGTTAAGGCTTTAGTTGGGCAGGAAGAAGGTTAATTGTTTTATTTAGAAAAGCTGGTTCAAAGTTCAGTACCACTGTCATGGTAGCATTAGAACTGCATGGCATCAGAATGATAGGCTACATAGAAAGGTTAAGAGAAAGGAGTCTTCAGGGGCGAAATGAAACTCCCACTTTCTAAACTGTTCAAATTTGTTATAAATAGACCTAATAACACATGAAATTAATAAATGTAATCCCATATGTACGGTAACATACAAACCTGAACACGGCATACAACAAAAGCACCGTTCTTCACAAAGAGAGGCTTCCTTTTCATAGGCTTTCTGGTCTTTGTGTCAATTTGACTTATCAGATCCACAATCTCGCATTCCTCAACAACAGCATGAATGTGCAACACAGCCTTGTAACCAGCAGTAAAGATTGCCTATAAAGTAACAACACGGTTCATTTAGAAGAACTTGGATGAGGGGATGGAGGACATTTCATATAACAAGTGAAATCCAAAGGAAAACAGTTTCACACTCGTACATTATCGAGTAATTCAAGAATCGACAGCTGTGCGATGAACTCATAAACTGCCAGTATTGGTCGTTCTGCAGAAAGAAAAAAGTTACCTCCGGAAACGACAAAAAGAATAAAGCAAAACAGTAATACAGAAACAAGAATCCTTCCTCCTTCCCCAGAAAGGGATCCCTGTTCTAAAAGAGTAAAAAGCTGGAAAGTTTACACGTAAATACAGCAATTGCAAGTGCCATCCAAATAAGATACAAAATGATCTAAGCAGATGATAGGAGTTCAGAAAATCCTGATCATTCTACTAAAACCCACACATCCTACAACGCCTCATCCTATGCAACAGGAAACCACTAAACAGTAGTCATAGCATGTAAGGCCAAATAGTAACTCAAGAATACTACCACACAAAGTAGCATTTAGGGGGGGGGGGAGGGGGAAGTACTGCCTCCTAGATTCGCAGCAATCTCTGAGTTAACGGGGTCGAACAAAGAGTACTGAGAATCAGTTTAATAAAAGAGAAGAGGCAATAGAATAGAAGTTTCAAGAAAGCTTACCTATGCTTGACAGGACAAAACCGGATAGTATATCCTCCTCCTCAATACCAGATACTCGAACCCGTAAATTCTCACCAGGCCCGGCCCTCCTAACTTTGTCTTCATCACAATATACGGCAAGAACTTTCACTTGAGCCTGGGTATATATTTGAGAAACACTTATTTGTTACACATAAACATTGGAGTGGTTTGGAAATATAAACCGAATGGAAGTACCGTAGTTAAAATTCTTTGGGAATAAAAGAAATGAAATACTACCACGTCCCACTTGAAGAGATGGGTATCCTTTTTTGGCATTCCCACTTGAAGAGCAACTTTCCTCTTCGGGCCTCCTTTTTAACCATATGACTATTCTAACCTTTATTCTAACCTTCCTTTCCCACCTAGTTTGAATTTAATGTTCCCTCCTTGTTTTGAATTCAAAATGTTTTATAGCAATTTCAAAAATCACTCATATCTCAACCATTTTCCTAAAAAAATGGTGCAAGCCATTTAACTAAATTTGAGTGTATGGTCAAACCCCGCCTCTTCAAGTGGGACGGAGGGAGTAGAAAGGATGTCAACACCAGTACAAGGCATCCACTATAAATGGGAAGTAAAAGTAGAAGAAAATAAATGCATTACCCTGTTAGGCATGACAAGTAGAATCTGGCCTTCACGGATGCTACCAGATTCTACTTTTCCCATAACAACAGTCCCCATGTCTTTGAATTTGTCCATGATAGGCATTCTACAAATTTGAACATAAAGATTAGATGAACAAAAAGTTCAATCTGAAAGAAAAGCAAATTTGATAACGCCAGCACTCAAAAAGAAAAGGACAAGAAGATAAACAGAAGACACCCCAATAACTAATATATACATGATCAAGGACCACAAGGCCTATTACTACAATAACACAGCAACATGCAGGGAAAAAATTCCAGCAAACTGCCTATGGAGACAAAAAGACTCACATGCACATAAAGAGGTGACAGGGAAAATTTGACAGCTAGAAAACGTAAACTGTTTAGTACCTGAATGGACCTTTGGGATCGCGTAACGGAACTTCAATAACATCCAGGGCGTCGAAAAGACATGGACCACCCCACCACGGACATACACTTTTGTCTACTCTTGTTTGCATATTTGAACCAACCAGACCAGATATTGGAAGAAACTGAATATCTGCAACTCGCAAAAAAATAACCCTTAGAATACACATGTAATGAAAAGCTATGAGCTCCAACTGAAAAGATCCAACAGCGCAACAGAAATAACTGGAGTATGCAGAAATCATATGAGGTAGAAAGACCAGAAAATATGATTTCCCACCAATCTTTTCCTACTTTTACTGGGGGTTTTGTTGTTTCAAACTTTCTTTTCGATATTCTTTTCTTTCCGATGCCATTTTAGATATTGCACATAGTTAGGAACTTACACAACTAAGCGAATATGATAATAGAGAATTGTGCATTAGCCTACTCCACAGGTTCTTCCCTTAATTACAGACGCTGTTTAATAGCTTTAACACATGCACAATGATAGAGTTCATATACTCCCTCCGCCCCACTATAAACTTCAAAAAATTGGTCAAATATTAAGGAGAGTGATGTTTTATTATAAAAAATAGAAAGTGGGGTAGGGTGTTGTGAGTATAGAAAGTGGGTAGGAGAGAGAAAGTGGGGTGCGGAATAGTTAGTGGATAGTTTGTGTGAGTATGACATGTGGGGCCCAATGAATAAAGAAGTATTATAATCTTTCCATTTTGGGATTTTGAAGTTTAAAATGGGACACCCTTTTGGGAATGTTTGAAGTTTAAAGTGGGACGGAGGGAGTATTGTGTATTTTTCACCCCAAATCAGTGCTTGTTGTGCTTTGTTTTGTAACAAGCTGATGGATTGTTGATGTGTTTTGATATTAGGTTATCTTGGAGTGCAAAGTGAAGAAACTGGTGAAAAGATGGTGCAAGAGGTACAAGGTTGATAGGGTGCAGTACAAAGCACAGTCATGTCCTGTTTTCCAGCTGAAGTAGGACTTTCATTCACGTGGACTGAAGAGCAAATAGAATCCAGGTGCTGCTGATGACTTGGTCCTTTGAAGAGAATATTAGAAAGGATAAGACAAATAAAAGGCTGAGACTTTTGTTAGAATATGATTTATTTCAAATAAGGATAAGATTAGTTTGTTTTGAACTTTTGGGAGTAGATCCTCTACAAATAGCAACCCTATCTCACGTTTTCTAAGCGTCAGACATCATCTCAGTTTATTCTATTTCATCTTTTGTTTAGTTTTTCATGGCTATGAGTAGCTAGCTCCAAACTCTTGGTTGAAGGAGGCCTACATTGGAGCCTTAGATTTTATGAAGAATTCTTGTACTTACTTTCTTTTAATTAGTTTCAAGTATTAGTTTCTTTCAATTCTCATCAATGCAGATTATTTTGTGAATTTCTAATACGCGCGTTGTTCATTCAAAATTATCTATTGCAGCGTTGGATGTTAGATTCGTAGTTGTAGCGTAAGAATTCTTTTAACTTGCCGCATCAGGAATTAGTGAATGCTTTGAGAAGAAAATGATTGGATTAGATTTAACCACGGAGTTGAATTGTCTTGTATCGTTGGTCTTTTTCCAATTTTCATGCTTTTGCTTAATTGAAATCCAATATGGTATCCTAGGTTGTTAAGTACTAAGGGTTAATTGGATTACAAATTTCTAATCAACTAAATGTATGAAAAGACAGATAATTCTATCACAACGAGTATTTGAAAATAATTTATTGTCAATTGTTATTCCGATGATCACACAATTCCAATGGTAGGGGTGACCGAAGCCAAGAATCTTTCCCATCTGGTAATTTTTTTCAAAATAATTTAGGTTTTTCATTAAGTTATTTATCCTCTTTCAGTAATTTTCATCATCCCCCCCCCATTTGTGTTTAATTGCGTTTGTGATTACTACATTAAACTGCTCGCGGGATCGTTCCTTACTTCCTGTACTACAGTATTGTAGAAGGGTTTAAGGTTTTAAATTGAGTGCTAACGACGGCACCACCACACACATAGGTCAACTGAAAAAAACTTGGAAATAAAAAAGCGATGCAAACCTCAAACAGCACAATGATTAAGGTGAGTGCCAAGCATCCAGTACACTCTCTCAAGTTTGATGTTATATTATATAAAAGTCGATGCAATTGGAATCAAGTAATCTGCCAAAAAAATCCACCACCGTAGTAGAATTTATTCCTTACCTTTCTTCACATTGTAGCCTGATGCCTTAAGAAAAGGCACCATTTTTGACTCAATTTCATCATATCTATAAATAAAAAAACAGATTGTCAGAAAGAAAATAATGAAAGGTTGCAACTAACCGTACAGGCTATAGGACAAGAAAAAGAAACACAAAACAGGTTAAGCACCTCTCTTTTGACCAGTTGACAGTGGGATCATCCATTTTATTGACAACAACGAGCAGTTTAGAAACACCCAGAGTTTTTGCAAGTTGAACATGTTCACGAGTCTGTCCACCTCTCTCATATCCAGTTTCAAATTCCCCTTTTCGAGCAGATATTACCTGAATGGGCGAGAGAAAGAGATGTAAAGAAACCAACACAGCTCATTCTATCTCATTCTGGTTGAAAAAAGTTGCAGCAGATCTTTACCAGTACACCTATATCAGCTTGAGAAGCCCCACTGATCATATTGGGAACATAACTTTTGTGACCCTGAATAATCAAATGATCACAACATAAAATAGAGACCAAAATAGAAAATAGAACATGTTACAGAGAGAAATGACCAAAAAACAAATTAAATTGGAAGCATATCATATTATGAAGTCTATGATGCATATCTTCTTCAAAGTGTTTCTATCTGATTTTTAAGGTCAAGTGAGATAAATGTATCTCCAGGCAGAGATATGTGGACAAACGTCAAAGGCCAAGAGATAAACTCATTACTTATACCAAATGATAAGAGCAATAGTTTGTTATACGCTCAAATATTCCACAAGGGGAGGCACTTTGCATGTACAAAGTAAGTTTACATCCAACCTATTACCTAAAGAAAGAACTTTCCAGGATCCCCAACACAAAGCTCTGCAACAACTCCTGTATCAGGAAAAGAACAAATGTAGTAACGAGCATTCAAGCGTCCTGTATAAACATATTTATTAAAGGTGACCGCCTGAGGGGTTGTAAAGTGAAAGGCCAAGGCAGTCTGGCGCCTCATGAAGGCAAGGCAAACCAAGGTGATCGCTCTGTTGCCTAAGAGAGATGAGAAAGGAGAGCCAAGGTGGTCAAAACCTCTTTCGGTCTAGATAACTTTAACCGGAATCTGCCTGTCGATCACCATGGCCCCAAGAAGTTGACCTTATCCGAAGCTTCACCATCGCCAGATGAGTGTCAGCACTGAAAATTTGAATGGACGTGAACAGACATGGTCAATACGGTACCTATTCAGCTTAGTCTGTCAATTTCAGATTTGGGATGTTCCAAACTAGTTATTGGTGTTCCATTTCGGATTTCACTTGGTCGAACTGGTTTTCGGTTTTTTTGTTCAAAGGAATTTGACTCTTAAAAATCATTGATTCAAGGTTAAATTTGGATCTTTTCTTTTATTAAATTTAGTTAAATTGGTTTCTACTAACAGATTCAAGTTTCTTGTTCAATTTTTATAAAATTTACTTGAGATTAATTCCATGTGCATTGTCATTGAAAGAATGTGTTTAAAATATACTCCCTCCGTCCCATTGATAGGTTCACCCTTTTGAGCATGGCACGCAAATTAAGAAAAAAGGTTAGTGGAGAAAGTGTTGTGAGTATAAAAGTAAAATAGGAGAGAGAATGAGTGGAGGGAATAGTAAAGTTGATTGGTGTTGTGAGTATAAAAGTAAAGTAGGAGAGAGAATTAGTGGGTGGAATAGTAAAGATTCTTTGCCATTTTAGGAAAGGTGAAGCTTTTAACGGGACACCCGTTTTGGCAAAAGGTGAAGCTATCAATGGGACGGAGGGAGTATACTTTACCTTATTTTTGTTCTTTGAATATCGCCTTGTTCACCTTTTACTCACCCGTCTCACTCTTTCACCATTAACAACTATGTATCCAAGACTCCATAATCTCAAAACTATCTACTATTCCTCCCTCTCCAAATCCCCCCCCCACATACACAAAAAAAACTATGTGAAAATATGTGAAATAAGAAAAGGATCTTTTCTGATGAACCTTGAACCAAGTCAATCCAAAACGGAAAACGAAGGAAATTAGACTGATTGATCAGAGTCACAGAAGTGAACTTCTATGCTTCTGCTTTACAAATATACTACACTTTTTGGGCCTTCCAAATAATATTCAGTCTTACTCCTAAGCAAGTTGAATATTAGGCAAACTTACGCTTAGCTTGCCCAAATGGCTATATGTTTCAGCTTTCTCGAGCTCAAGCTGAGTTTTAGAAAGGCAAAGGTACTCGGAACACATAACCGGTGAGCAGCTCACTAGTCCGGTGCGTGAGAGCTCATAGAACAATGGGAATCTATTTAATTGAAGACTAATGACCAAGAAATCCTAATGCGAGCTAAAATTCAATGAAATCAGCCCAATACAATACCTCAATGATAGCAGGATGTAGCGAGTTGGAAAATAGAGAACGATTAATAAGCACTCAAAACCCTCATACAGCCTTTTCTCTCTCTCTCTCTCTCTCTCTCTCTCTCTCTCTCTCTCTCTCTCTCTTTCCCCCTTCTAATCTCTCTCAATATTTCTAAGGCGGCCTGTGTCAAGGTTCCTCAAACTCGATTGAAGAACGAAGCCACCATCACCACCTTGAACGGAAGCCCAGTGCTTCCGCGTAAGAAGATGGAAGTAGCAACCACATCTAGCCATGGCATCTATCTAATCATCATCAACCTCATTCAGAAACAGAAACCTCAACTACAAGGCCATACAGAAATTCTTTTTCATCCTCAAAACCAGCACAAGTTACAAAAACTTTTACATACATAAAGCCTCCTCAAAGTCAATACAACTTACGATCCCTACAAGTTAAGCACCCTCAAGCTCAACTATGACCTTTAATTGTGAGCTATTAGTAGTGGCTTGGCTTGGCTTGGTTTGGCTCGGCTAGGCTAGGTCGCGATTGCTGGGTCAAGTTAGGCCAGTTCAGTTCAAGTCAAGCCAACGAGTTGACTTGGGTCATCTACAGACCTTCTTATTCCTATTTTGTAATTTAATCCAGGAATTTCAGCTTCCATAACACTGAGAGAATTTCTAGTTATATCTACTTGTATGAGGACGTGAAAATGGCAAGGGTTACATAAAAAATAAAATGTATAAAGTTAATTCAACTTGGCATAGGGATTCTACTTAGTAACAAGTCACTGACCAGAACTAACCGAAGATATGACTTGTAGCCATGTACTGTCCTTCAAGGTGTTCAGAATAAAGCAATTACTCAAAAGTAGAATTCAGAGGAGAAAGAAGACAAACAAAAATGTTTTGGGTTGCTTCCTGAGACAAAATCAGTGCGCATGTTAGCAGAATTTTCTCAGATAAATTTACATTTCCTAATAAAAAGTTCACCGATGAATATCTGTGTTTCAAATTCACTAAGTTACCATTCACCTTTGTCCGCTATCATTTACCAATGTGCACATGCAAGACTATAATGTGGATCCCATTTGTACTAGTATATGTACTACTAAAACTGCATATGGTCTCCTTAATTTCCTTGAAACCCAGAAAGGAAACCCATACTAGGAAGGAGGAGTTCAATGCAACTAATGTAAGTATTCCAAATATGACGGGGAGGTAAAATAACAAATGAAGGGCACATGACTAATAAGGGGAAAAGACAAATGAGCATATCGAACATATGACAAGCTGAAAATTACCGGTGCATCCAATATTGTAAACCGTGTTGTTTTTGTCTCAAAATGAGCTCTTCCGACTTCAACTGTTTTCCCCTGTAATTAGCATTACATGTCAAAAATATAAATGAAAGTTAAAGCATGTTTCAGTGCCTTAAAAGATGAATGGTACACCATGAGACAGATCAGTAAAAGAGTAATAACATAAGATCAGAGCATCAAAATATACAATAGAAGGATAGATGAACACCTTAACTCTTTCCTCTTCGTTGGTGTCCATAATATATGCCATATACCTAGGGACAAAGAAGAATCAAGGTCAATTAAAAGAAGAAAGCAAAATACTGACCATCCATATTATAGTGAGCATTGGATTAATAAACGCTGAACGCAACAATTGATATCAAAGCAAGCACAAGGGGCAGAGGGGCTGTAAGAGAAACCCATTTCAACAGGAATCCGAATATACTTCTCCGTTTTATTTCTTTGGTAGCATTCCTGACCAGTTTAGAAGCAGGGGAATATATTACTCAAACTGGCAACTCTACAAGTGGATAATGATTCTTTAACAGCTAACAAGCCATTGAACACAAAACCCCTAAGATAGACAAGGCTGTTAGAAACAGAGAAAAACGAAAGGAGAAGGAAAGTTCTATGTTATCTCAATCAATCAACCAATGGGCACATCATGAAGGAACATGCGCTCGTACCAGACATATTCATATTAATGCACATACTTGGGATTTGCCAGGTCAGCTTGTTCATCTTTTGTCATATTCATTTCCCGCATATATCTCGAACAAAGAAACCACTGGAAAGGGTGTACAAAAGTGAGCAGGTAGTGATTGAGCAATCGGGAGAAGAAAAGATCAGGGAAGTGCAACCAGAAAGGAGGTGATCGGTTCTTCACATAGAAGTGGAGGTCGGTGAAGAGGCTACATGCACGTATTGGATAGTGCATTAGTTCAAGCAGTAAGACAAGGAAGAGGCTGACATGGAGCCAGATAACAATAGTAAGTACGAAGTTAGAAGTAAAGGATTTAGAAGGAAAAGTAAAGGCAACCTTAAGCATTCAACAATTCCCTGACTTCCAAAAACACAGCGGAGAGAAGGCCCACGTCTCAGAAATTATGACAGCCAATGAAAGGTAACACTCATCTTAATCGCTACTTACTGCAAAAAGTTTCAATAAAGACCTAATATGCATAGCCTCAATGACAAACATTCCATGTTGGACGGAGCAATTGTAACTTAGCAAATGGATACTCCCTCTCTATCACACGCATCCAACCCCATCCCACAAGACAATTAAAATATAAATAACAAAGAAATAAGCAAACACATCACTTATGGTAATTTCCACTAGGAATAATAGAAAGAAAGCTAAATTTTATCGCCAAAATAGTGCTGATATGCTACTTAACGAAGCAGGGTCAAAAGGATCAAATATCAGGCAATATTACATTATACCACATACTATAATGAAATAAAAGAAGCTTATCACACTTCTGACCCACAGTCCTTTGATGAAGCTCCAACTTTAATCACTCTGATAAATTTTTGGCACTTTTAACCATTCTACTTTAGATAAGCATCGAATATCCCCCCCCCCCAAAAAAAGTGCATATTTTTAGCATTTTTGGGGATAATGCGGGCGTATCTAAAGTAGAAGGGTTAAAAGTGCTAAAATACCTTAGTGGTTAAAACTGGAGATTCATCAAAGTACAGTGGGTCAAAACTGTGATAGACCGATAATAGAAAACAGTGAAGTATCAATAAAGAATGATAGAATCATGTAGGACTCAAGAAACCAGTAACATCTTACCAACTCTCTCTACTCTTTTCCTTTGCCTCCTTTTCATATTTTTGAATTGTACGATCATCGACCTGGCCACTGAGAAATAATATCTGGCCACCAGTAGTGGACTTTCCAGCATCTGTTACCCATATGATAAACATAATATCAAGTATTATCCAATATGATATTACTAACAGCATATTAAGCTACAATTACTTTCCGAAGTCTAAAATTGACATAAAAATTCATGATCAAATCTACAGCAAACAGGCCTAAAAAAGAAAGGAAAAAAACACTCAAATAAATCACAAGCTCCCAAACAGCAAGTACATTTTTCTAAAGTTCAAAGAGTCTAGATCAAAATAAGTAGAAAGTGAAGACGATATAAAGTAACCCGCATAATACAGCATTTCCTTTCTACGGAGAGAATAGGACCTCACACCGAGCCTGCCACGTCATAGCACCCCTTCCATATTGCCAGGGAAAAATTACACAACTAGGACTTCATCAAGAAAACCCTTGAGAACTTTGAGGAGTAACTCTAAGCTCATACCCTTGGGGCAGTAGTAGATGGGATGACTTCCAAAGGAAGACCCCTTTGTACAATTTTTCCAGCCATCAACATTAAGAACTCCTTGCAGTGACTGAGGTCACACCTTGCGTTGCCGCTTGTAACTCTTCAGGGACTTTCCTACTTGCCTTCCACCTTAAATAAGTAGTTTAGTATAGGCACACTTACGGGACAGAGATCTAATATAAAACTCCGACACGGTAATACAGCATCTTACAACCTAGTAACTCGGTCAAGGATCACTAGCGGTATTCAATTAGGTGGTTGAAAATTTAGAACATGACCGAGCCAACCCTTTTGAAGGACACGTGGCTAGGCTTGAGACAAAAGAGAAGTAAAATGGCCAACCCATGGCAGATACAGACCAATCAAATTGTGGCTGCAAGCAGACTTAAAATAGTAGAGCCCCTCATGAGATCATATGTATAAAGGGAAGAGGGGGTCACTACTTATCAACATAATAACTTAAACCTTATACCTCATATAAAGCAGCAGGATTTGGGATAGTATCCGCTAACAATATCAATATCTAATACTATAAAGTCGATAACATGTGTCTAGAAAGAAAAAAAATGCAAAATCAAATTTTAGCACAAGGAGAAAATGAAATCTACAATCATGCAGAGATGGGGAAAGAAATCAAGAACTTACCAACATGGCCAATGAATACCACATTCAAGTGCCGCTTCTTATTCTCTTCCGCTTCTTCCTCAGTAACTACTGGGGGAGATATTTCTTTTTCTTTCACCAAAAAAATCAAGCATGCAAAGCAAAGTAAATTTTTCAAAAGTTCACATAAGGAATATAATCTGTCACTATCTGATTTAGAAGAAAAGAAGCATTTCTGAACATAAATATCTAAAAGAGATTTTCAGATACACAAAATTTGAGATGACAAACCTTCCACTGCACTCTTTGCCTCAGTGTGCACCGCCTCAGTATCAGCAACAGCTGGCTGTAAGCTATCATGTATTTCATCCTTATCAACTGAGACAACAAGAAAGTAAATTCCTTGTATCATACTTTCACCAACCTTATAAAAACACTTTTAAACAAAATGTTGCAAAACAAGTATCCAACAAATATGCTGCCTTGACATCATTCAAACAGTAGAAAAACCCAGGATTATCGAGTTTCCCATTACCACTATAACCAAGGTTCTCTAAATATATACTCCCTCCGTCCCGCCCGAAGCTTCACCTTTTACCCAAATGGGTGTCGCGGTAGAAGCTTCACCTTTCCTAAAATGGTAATAAATGTGTGCCCCATTTGTCAATCTCACTCACTTTTTCCTCTCACATACTTAAATTGTGGGGCCCACTTGTCATATCCACTAACTTTTCCCCCTCACATATTTAAATTGTGGGCCTCACTTGTCATATCCACTCACTTCTTCCCTCTCACAACCCTTCTCCCACTCACACTTTTCTTAATTTACGTGCTTCACCATCGGGCGGGACGGAGGGAGTATTTTGTTTTGCTACATAATAGAACAAGTCAGTTAAATAACTTTGACAACCTACACATACAACATTTCATCCTTCTGGAGCTTCCAAATGGTTTCATAGAAAACCTCATATCTCTACAAATTTTATCCCAGAATAACCTCATTCCCCCCACCCCAACACCCTCCTAAAAACTAAAGGAAGTACTCCAACCTCTTTCAATTAAATAGAAATGACCCATTTGAAGAAAGAAAAAAGGAACTAGCAGATTTTCAAAGAGAGAAACCAAATAATCTAATTTGGATATAATTTGTTATGCAGTATAGCTGGTTCTACGAAGAAGATCCTCAAATTACTCAATTATCTAGAGAGGAAGGTCTAGATTTGAATATAATTAAATGCATATGTCAGCTAAGGACCCCTTTACAAATAAAGTAAATAATAGGAATTTAAAGCCCGTTTGTACATGAAAAGATAGAAACCATAACCCGGCTTGATGTTGCAGCCTAAGCTCTTTCTTAGCTTGTGGAATCTGGATGCCTCAATAGATCTTCAAATAAGGCTTATTAATAAATTCTTCACATTAAAAAAAATCTTAATACATATGCTACAATAAGGCTCAACAATAAGTAATGTCGTAAATTCGCATGATCAAGCTTGAATCAATTAAATAAACTAATATGGGCAAGTCAAGTTAAGATAATACAAGTCATGTAACAGACATAATTATGAGTCTAGTGCCACATACGAATAAATCTAGAGGACCCCGCTATACAGTAAGCAAAATCATAATCATGCTAGTAGTAAATAATAAATGCTCTATGCTATAACATATCCCAACTTCATAAAATAAGAGAAATTCTAGTCTTATGCCTACCAATGGTAGTATAACACAGTCCAACAAAAATAATGCACAAACAGATACATCCTGGACAAAAACATTCATGAATCTCCGAACCTTTTTCAGTTTCATTAGAATTTTCAACTTCTTGCGGCCTTCCATTATCAGCGGAATCATGCTGCACCATATTATCTTCTGCACGCAATTAACTAATAATTCAGAACCAATAAAACAAGCTTTTCTCAACCAACCAAGAAAACTAGCACTAACAGTAACCATTATAGTGAATAACAACAGAGTATTAGCACTTGTAAAAGCTGTTAACTAAATAAACACTTGTTACCATCACATATTATTTCAAAATAGCACTAGAACTAAAATTAACACACGGATTAACACACGGTACTAGCAATGACGAATCAGTAGAAAACTATAACAATAATAAAATCAGTAAAAAAACGATAAAATCAAAAGTATACCAGATGACTCAAGCTGCAAAGCGCGTATGTCCTCCTCAATATCTAATCAAAGAAAACAATTTCAGAAACTCAATTCCAAAAAATACAACAATTTAATGAAGAAAAAACCCTAAGAAATCCGAAATAATATAATATAATCAGGCAAAACATCGAATTCGATAACAGGTGATAAAAAAATAGGCGGAGCAAAGGATTTAATCGATTGCTGTGAGAGATAGATCTATAACAGAATCGGATTGCTTGTTGAATATAGATTTTCTTACCCATGGCGAAATCTGGAGGAATTGAGCTAGGGTTAAAGCTGGCGGAAATATGGTGAGAGAGAAAACAGGCGTAGGGGTTTTGGGAGGGCAGAATGCGGCCGACTGGCTGGCTAAGGAATTTATTTAGTGACGTGGATGGTTTTATTACTCTCTGTAGACTGTAGTGGAGTATAATTATGTCTCAAAACTGTGCAACCTAATTTTGTCTCTAATTAAATGAACTTTGATTTTTATAAAAAATTAAATAAACTTTTTTAAGTATGAAAAAATAATTATTTTAGTAAATAAAATTAAAAAAAACATATACATTTTATTTTTTAAAAAATATTTTTAAGAATGTGTACAAATTATATTTAAGTGAAATTTTAATAATGATATTTAAAATTTATAAAAAAAATAAAAAATTAGTAAAGTAATTAAATCTCACTCGAATTGACCGTCAAAATTATGATGACACTTGAACAAGAAATGAAACAAGTAGGCATGGGTTCATCTGACTTTGCCGATCTAACAAGCACGAGCTCGATATTAATCAGCTAACCTAATGAGCACGAGCTCGGTATTATTCAACAGGAATTATAATTCATCCTGACTACCTACATGTGTGCTGCTATGTGGTACGTAGTCCGTGATCGTTTTATCCTCGGAGAAATTTGCCTGTACCTGAGTTGCACCAATTGGGAGCAATATTTTCTCTTAGGACAGTCTTCCTAAGGCGACTCGATAAAATCACGATAAGTTTTCTAACCGTTTGATTTCTTGTTTCTGTTTGTTTTCCTGATCCTGTTTCTTGGCTTTCGGTTTTGCTATTGGCATCTTAATTGGTACGTTCTTGACTTGATCAATAAAATTCCCTACTGTTGATTAAATCTTTGTTTAATCTGTGGTGCTTAATTTAATTTCCAACAGTCTAAGAGAAAATATTTTATTCGATCATGTCTGGTGGTTCCTCTAGCTCTCCCTTTAAGTCCCTAGTTGACACCTCCGATCTTCCGGAGAAGTTCGGTGGCAAGAACTTCAAGCGTTGGTCTGAACGCATGAAGATCCGCAGTCAAATTAAGGGCATGCCTGGTATGCCGACATCCAAATGTCCCACTACGAATGGTGATGATCCAGTTAATGTGGCGGCCGTTAAACCGTGGAAGGAGCAGGACGATGTTGTTCGAGGATGCATTACATCGGCTTTGTCGAATGCACTCTTTGATGTTTATTGCTCTGCTCCTCTCACCTGCTGCGTCCATGTGGGAAACGCTTTCCACGAAGTACAGCACAGATGACTCCGGTGTGGAAAAGTACCAAGTGGGAAAGTTCTGAATTATCACATGAGTGAGGGAAAGTCGGTTACCGACCAAGTGCACGAACTCCAAATCATTTTGCGATCACTCAAGGATGCCGATACGGGACTTCCCGATAAGTTCGTTGTCATGGCTATCATTGAGAAGTTCCCTCGATCTTGGGGGAATTTGGTATGACCCTCAAGCATCGTATCGAAACTTGACACTCAATGAATTGATGAATGCAATTGCGATTCAGGAGGTGCATAACGGTAACCAACCGAGTGTACTGTGGAGGCTGCCGCTAATATGATAACAGGTAAAAGCAAGTTTAAAGGAAAAGGTGTGAAAACTTCTAAGGATAAAGAAAACCATGACAAACTTAAAGTTAAGAAAAATAACTTTAGGAAGCCAAAAGCAAAATGTAGGGCTGAATTGTGGAGAAGGTGGACACTTTTCTAGGGACTCGCCCGTCCAAGAAAGGAAAAGGACCACAAGCCTCTCGCGATGACCATCCCGCCGTCAACATGGTGTTGGGTCCGAAGGATTATGATGATCCCGACTCGACGCACCCGGAGTTGACGCTTTGACTCCGCAATGTTACAAAGTATGTAACTTCTTATCCCGAAATCTTTACCGTCTATGAATCCAACGAGTGGCTAGTTGACACCGGGGCAAATGTGCACGTTTGTGCCGATAAATTGCTATTTGTGTCTTACCCGGCTGAGCGTGGTAGATCGGTGACGATGGGGAACTCTAGTGCCGCAAAGGTGCTTGGGGCTGGACGCGTGGACCCGAGGTTTCCTAATGGGCGCATTCTTACCTTGCATCAAGTGTATCACGTTCCTGATATTCGTCGCAACATTATTAGTGGTTCTAGTCTAGTTAGGGAAGGATTTGAGATTTCATTTAAGTGTAATAAGGTTATAATTTTGGATTCTGGTAGTTTTGTGGGGAAAGGTTATTCCTCGGATGGTTTATTTAAAATTAGAGTTGAAACTGATGTTTGTGTGCACAATAATTTTAGTTCTATTGATTATCCTGTTTCTTATTCCATTGAATCTTCAAATGTTTGGCATGGTCGTTTAGGACATATTAACTATGATTCTGTGAAAAGAATGATGAACTTAGATATTATTCCTAAACATGCTATTGATAAGAATTCTAAGTGTCACGTATGTGTTGAAGCTAAATCTACAAAAGGTCCATTTAAAACGGTTGTGAGAAATTCTGAAATTCTAGATTTAGTTCATACTGATATTTGTGAATTTAATGGTGTGTTGACCAAAGACAAAAAGAAATACTTTCTCACCTTTATTGATGATGCTAGTAGATACTGTTATGTGTTCTTGCTTAATTCTAAGGATGAAGCATTAGATAAATTTATTATATTTAAGAACGAAGCAGAAACACAAATCGGCAAGAAACTTAAACGGTTAAGGTCTGATAGAGGAGGTGAATATGAGTCTAACCCCTTCATGTATTATTGCCAAGAAAACGGAATAGTTCATGAAGAGACTCCTCCCTACACCCCTCAATCAAATGGTGTTGCTGAACGTAAGAATAGAACCCTTACTGATATGATTAATAGTTTACTTATAAGTTCTGGACTGCCCAAATATATGTGGGGAGAGGCTTTGAACACGGCTTGCCATATTCTGAATAGAGTCCCTCCTAAGCATAGAAAGGAAAGTCCGTTTGAACTTTGGAGAGGTCGACAGGCTAGCTTGAAACACTTAAAAGTGGGGGGTGCCTTGCAAAGGTACTTGTACCTGCACACAAAAGGAAAAAGCTTGGACCTAAAAATGTTGATGCTATCTTTATAGGTTATTCTGAAACAAGTTATGCATTGAGATTTCTTATTATCAAATCTGAAATTTCTGGCATAGACGTGAACTCTATAGTTGAGTTACGTGATGCAACATTTTTTGAGGATGTGTTTCCTATGAAGGACGGACTTCCTAAGGAATCTAACCCGGCCACTAATTCTATTCCTGCTCAAGTAGAGGAGCTGACAAATGTGGGGGTTGATTCCAGTGCAACTCATTCTGACGATGAGATTGAACCAAGAAGGAGTAAAAGGGCAAGGACCACCAAGGACTTTGGAAATGATTTTATCACTTACAATGTCGAGGGTGATCCTCTAACCTTCAAAGCTGCTATGGCTACTTCTGATGCCAAGCAGTGGAAGGATGCTGTTAAGAGTGAGATGGATTCTATAGTCTCTAATGGGACATGGGAATTGGTCGATCTCCCTCCTGGTTGTAGCACGATAGGATGTAAGTGGGTCTTTAAAAGGAAACTGAAACCGGATGGAACCGTTGACAAGTTTAAGGCTAGGTTAGTGGCTAAGGGATTCAAGCAAATGGAAGGAATAGACTATTTCGATACCTATTCGCCAGTTGCTAGAATGACTACAATCCGAATGCTTATCGCATTGGCCTCTCGTATATGATCTTCCTATCCATCGGATGGATGTTAAGACCGCTTTCTTGCATGGCAATCTTGAGGAAGAAATTTATATGGATCAACTTTGAAGGTTTTGAGGCCCCCGGCAATGAGAGAAAGGTTTGTAAACTTGTTAAGTCCTTGTATGGACTTAAACAAGCCCCTAAGCAATGGCATGAGAAATTTGATAAAATTATCTCATCGTTTGGCTTTGTTAATAATGAGTTTGATAAGTGTGTTTATAGCAAGAGTATTGGTGATAGTAGTATTGTCTTATGTCTGTATGTCGATGATATTCTGTTGTTTGGAACGGATATGAGGATAATTAGTACTACTAAGGAATTCTTGAAAAGTAAGTTTGAGATGAAAGATATGGGAGTAGCTAGTGTGATTCTTGGCCTTAAGTTGACTCGTTCAACTAGTGGCATAACCATATCGCAGTCTCATTATACTGAAAGTATAATTGAGAAATTTGGTTATAAGAATTGCAAAGTGGCTAAAACTCCATATGACCCTTCATCTGCTCTTACTAAGAATGAAAGTGGAGTACCGATGGCTCAGTTGAGATATTCTCAAATTATTGGAAGTTTGATGTATCTTGCCAATTGCACTAGACCGGATATATCCTATTTGGTTACTAGGTTGGCTAGATATACTCAATGTCCAAATAAAGCACATTGGGAAGCTCTTGATAGAGTTCTCAAGTACTTGAAGGGAACGATTTCCCTTGGGCTGCATTACGGTAGGTATCCTTCTGTTCTTGAAGGATATAGTGATGCAAGCTGGATTGCCTTTAACTCCGGGAGTTATGGCTGTACGGGGTATGTTTTTACCTTAAAGTGAGTCATAGGTCGCTTGGAGGTCGACCAAACAAACTCGTTGTCTAGGTCTACATTTGAGGCCGAATTAGTTGCTCTTGATACTCTTTTGGATTGGAAGCCGAATGGCTTCGAGGACTTATGTCCGAGTTGCCCGTGGTCGCAAGCCTATGCTGTTATCTCTGTACATTGTGACAACACCGCCACACCGAGAAACCGAAAAGTGTCAAGTACAATTGTAAAACTAGGAGACACATCCAAGTTAGATTAAAATCTATAAGGGATTTAGTGTCTCGGAAGGTGATAGATGTTGATTATGTTGGTACCAAGGATAACACAGGTGATCCTTTAACCAAAGGGCTAGAATTTGCTCTAGTTCAAAAATCTAGGTTGGGGATGGGACTGAACCCCGTCTGATTCAAACGCAGTGGCAACCCAATCTACCTGAGTAGAGATCCCACAAAGGAGATTCAATGTGGTAATAACAAGTCAGGGGTGAGTCGGAGCACCTAATAATAGATTGACATGTTACATGTCCGAGTCTATCCCTGAATAGCCTAGAGGTGCTCGTTCTGCTAATAAAGTAAAAGTTTGGAACTTTGAATGGGATCAAGTCTTTTAGACAAGATGTTAGCGACATCTTGAGATGCCCACTAAGTGAGTGTTGTTGTTGGCCGCAACTAGAGGAATTTGGGTTATTCCTTGAAAGCACTCATGATAGAGGATCGGGACGTATGGCTTATAAGCGTCAAGTGTTCGATAGAGGGCCTATCATAGCTTTTTGTCGTGTTTGTTACCAAAGAAGGCCTCTACATCCAAAGGTATCGATTCAAGACAATCTGCTTCATCCGGGTCCTGTGGAGGTTTGCGTTGGATAACATAGGTAGTGGTTCAAGCCGGAAGGTACCATTATTGAAAGCATGGCAATGGACAATCTGTACACGTCATATTTCTATGAACTTGTGGGGAATTGTTGGAATTTTGATATATATGTGGTATGAAGTTCATAGTCATATTACCTTGGATGGTATTTGGCTTGGACTGAATTGGCTAAGGAGGAAATCACGTCGGAACTTCAGCGATTGAGGGCGGCCGCGCTCAGGCCTAGAGCGGCCGCGCTTGAAGGCCGTAGCTTCACCTTGATTTGCTGGATTGGAGCGCGGTCGCGCACCCTCAAGGGCGGCCGCGCTTATGACGGACGTTTCCTTCCTGGGCCGAATTTTCTGTGGGTTTTTTGGGATTAATTAATTCCTAAACCTAATTTTATCACATATGTATAAAAATACTACTTCCCTCCAGCCGTGATTTTCCATGAGAGATTAAGAGAAAAACCTAGTTTCTCAAGTTTCTTTCATTGTTGATTACTCCCGTTCATAGAGATTCGTTTGTGAGATTCAAGGCGACTGAGATAGGACCGCCGGTGACTACCTACCTGTGTGCTGCTCTGTGGTACGTAGTCCGTGATCGTTTTATCCTAGGAGAAATTTGCCTGCACCTGAGTTGCACCAATTGGGAGCAATATTTTCTCTTAGGACAGTCTTCCTAAGGCGACTCGATCAAATCACGATAAGTTTTCTAACCGTTTGATTTCTTGTTTCTGTTTGTTTTCCTGATCCTGTTTCTTGGCTTTCGGTTTTGCTATTGGCATCTTAATTGGTACGTTCTTGACTTGATCAATAAAATTCCCTACTGTTGATTAAATCTTTGTTTAATCTGTGGTGCTTAATTTAATTTCCAACAATTCTTTCTGATTATAGGGTTTGATTAATGTTATGTGTTTTGCATTTATACTAATTTTTTACTTTATTTCATATTAAACTATTGATTTTCGAATCGAGTCGAAATGTTTTTGTGGAAGATACTTCTGACGAGTTTGAGTTTGTGTTTGTTCATGATCATCTCAAGTAAAGTAATATTACATCAAAAGTCAAATATGCATGCACTCCAAACAAACTGATCAATTTTTGGCCTAATAAAGTGAATTGGCTCTATTATTGGTTAGTGTCAAACTCATTCAATCTCTTGGCTGTAATTACGGCCAAAATCACAGCCAAAGACCAAAGAGAAAAGCAATTGGACAAAATTACCTTTTTATTGTCTATGTACATTATACCTTCTCCTCCGTCACAACAAAATAAAAATTATTTTTGTTTTTATTAAAATATATTTATCCATCTCATAAAGTTATTCTTATTTATCATTTTAAAGTTTCATTTCCAAAATTATTAAGTTAAAACTGTTAAAATTTCAAATTTGCCAACCAAGAAGAGAGAGAGAGAGAGAGAGAGAAGAGGAAGAGAACCAATCAAAGTATAAGAAAGAGTAAGGGAGTAAAAAGTAAACATCATTAATTAAAAGCAATATCAAGGATCTTATAAGTAAGATTATAAAGTTATTAAGCCATACAGTTTGTCAATACATCAAATGTAGGGGGTTAATTGAAAAAAAATATAATATATCAAATACACTCCCTCCGTTCCAAAATGATATTTCTACTTTTTCGGTTGTTATTACGAAGGTACTCGAAGATCAATAATAGGAAGACAGGCAATGCACAAGCATAAAAAGAATGAAGTTCAGATGTAAAATAGTGAGGAACCGGGACTCAAGCCAACATGCAAATGCAGCAAAGCCTCACAAGTCATTGCTACAGAAACGCAGAATATGACCAGTACGCGATATGTGTCACCAATCACCATACAGCAGTTTTGTCAACCTTCTTGAACCTGCAACACAGAAAATAACTCAATCATTTTCGGCATGGGGCACCAAATATATAAGTAACACAAACCGTGTAATCTCGCATGCAGTCAGTTTATAACCTTAGCTCACACAATGTGTCAATATAGTGTTGTGTTCTGGCGGAACATTCAAAATCGCACTGAGAGTAGGTTTCAGTAGCGAACCGGAAACTGGATTCCCAATCAAAATTAAGGAAGAAAAAAATGGACACTTATGGCTTTTCCTATGTACGGGTAATCAGCAATTCAACTCCGGAGGTGCAATTTACGACTCCATACGAAGTTTCATTTTAGCTGACCCCAAATCATTTTGGGAATAAGCCTTTATTGTTGTTGTTGTTGTTGTTTAATAGAAAAAGAGGATTGTATTAAAAGAAGATAACCAAACAATTGGATAGCCTTTGTTGTTGTTGTTTGTATGTAAAAGCTGTGTCCCCTGGCATCGAGCATCTTTTTCTTTATTTAGCCTCTTGGCAATTGTCAGGGGAAGGCTCTAGCAAATGGTTCCCTCTCCCAACCCCCGCTTGGCGGGGAGCGCTTGGCGCACCTGGGTTTGCCAAAAAAAAAAAAAAAAGTGGCTTGAAGACTTTGGTGTATGCTGCTTAATATTTGGTTGATCAGGGATATTTCCACTTCTTCTGTTCAGAGGCTGCTTAATTATTAAGAGTAAAATATTTTCAATACTCCACATATCTATTCTTTTTCCTTTTACTTTTTTTTTTTCTATTGATAACATTTTCGACAGTCTACATTTATATATATCCTCTACATTTATATATATCCTGTACCCGAGGCTCTTCTGAAACATGAGTAACTCTTGTGAAAAACTAGTTTTTTTCAAAATGTTATAAAAAATTAGTTTTCAGAACAGTTCATCACTCTTATTATTTAGACTTAGTGCTTTAAAACTAGTTATTTTCTTATGATACGAAAAATTTAGTTTTTTGCAAGATTTTGGCCTGAAACATACCCTCACTTGGAATTTTCACAACTTACTGACTTCAGACTAATTTGATTTCCAGGCGGACACAGAAGTATATATGGACTCTCGAGTTTTACGAGCACTTCCACACAAAATAAAAAAAACAAAAAAAAAAAAAACATAATAATAAACCGTTCTTAATTGATGCAAGTTCAAGCCAATAGTTTACCTAAGGTAGTAGACAAGTATCTGGGCACTCTAGCTGCTTTTTGTCAAGTCACCGAAAGTTATCAACTGTCAAGTATTGAATAGACAATACTTTTTTTTGTAAAGTCTGCACATTTACATGCTTCCTACGTCCCAAAATAAATGTTGTAGTTAACTTGTCAACATTTTTAAGAGTTTTACTTTACTTATTTGTACATGCAGATTGCATGTACAAATGGTAAAATTGCACTAAGACTCTTTCCTAATATAGAAATGTGACATTTATTTTCGGACGGACCTAAGTGTGTCATTTTATTTTGGGACGAATGGAGTATAATATAAAATTAATTAATATTACATCCAGTTTAAAATATACTACCATATCTTTTGTCCAAGTACCAACACCCTATTTATGGATCCTTCTGAGCCAAGTCCAAGTATCTTAAATGCATGGTTTTCCACAGATGACTTCTCAATAAGTAGCCATACCCATAAATTTGAATATGAGATGAAACGGAGATAGACACTTCTTGGTGTTGGCCCTTCCCAGGAAATATACAGGGAATGTAGATCAGTAGCTATCATGCTCCTGATGTCTCCAACAATGTTTACTTTGGTATATTCTTTTTTGTCCGAGCCTCAAAATTGTGTACTCACCAGTGTTCTTATAGCATAGATAAAACATTTCACCAAGACGTCCAGACTATCCAAGGCAACGCTCCAACATTATATCTACTTGCACATACTCAAGGGCATGCTCATTTCTAGCCATACTTGTCACAACCGTATGCTTGAGGATATGTAGTACGATACACCCCTTCACTCATTAAGATCGTTGACGTATCAGAAACCAGGAGTGTACCAAATATAGTGATCTGTCCCACACATCATATCATTTCGATGTATTCCGTGATACCAGCATCACCTTAAAACACCTTTTTTATGTGTTTTTTGTTGGTTTTCCAGGGAACAAGGCAGCAGTTAAATGTTTATTCTATACTCTCGCCCTTCTCTCCACTCCTAATGCATTTTGAATAGTTTTAAGTTTTTCTTTGTCTGATTCATTTGATATGGGTCCTGTTGTAGACTTTCTGGTTAGTTAAACACTCATACTTCATATTTTACATTATACTATCTAATTATCTTATATTCTTACCAAGTCAAAGTTCAAGACTTCTATTACATGCTCCATACTTCATTGTACATACTTCATAGTTCACACTTAGGGCTTATTAGTTTTGACTTATTTCTATTATTTTACAACTAACTTGGTCTCTGAAATCATATCTTGACTTGTGGTTTAATTAATACTCTCACCATTCCAAATTGTCTCTCCCATTCTAGTCATGCAACAATTATGGAAGTTGACTATTAGGACATTTACATGAATACACTTGGCATTCAAATAATAGTACTGCAAGTGCACATTAGCACATGATAGAAAGCAAAGGTGAGTTAATAGCTTGATAGTTAAAAGGGAACTCATTTCGGATGCATTCTTTTCAGAAAGGGACACTCGATTGGGACTGAGGAAGAGGACACGTTTTCTAATAGTTATATTTCATTAATTCTTGGTTTAGCATGTTTAAATTAGCATATATTGATTTAATTTCATGACATAAGGCATTTGTCTTACTTTAGCTGACGCAATCTGCTTTTAACATTTTTCAAATCAAATTCAATTTAAACTGAAGATTTTGTTTCAACAAATTGACACCTCTAGCTAATTTAGATGCTAATTATCAACTTTCCAGATAATATTTTGTTCATGCGATCGGATCTAGGACACTATACATGATACGTATTTGGGAACCTCTGATTCACTATTACCAATTTGACAACTATGTTTCTAAATGATACCTATGGTTTTAAGGTATAGGCCAGATTTTAGTATGGGGAAGCTTCTTCTTGAGTGACAGTTACACCAGTCCATCAAGTTAATTGATCAAGCGTGCAATCTGAAGGCAGGAAAAGCATACATGTGGACTTTAATATTGGAAATAGGCTTATCAAATTGATACTTCACTTTGAGCTAGGTTGAGCGGATGTTTCTTTACACAAGACCTCAAAACTTAATTATGTACTCCCTACGTCCCACCTCAAACCGGACCAACTTTTTGAGCACAACATCTAAGGAAAATTAGGAGAGAGAAAGAGTGAGAAAAGGTGTTGCGAGCATGAAAAGTAAAATAGGAGAGAGAATGAGTGGCAGGAATAGTAAGCGAATTGTTGTTGTGAGTATGACAAGTGGGTCCCATTGAATAAAAACGTATAAAACTTTTGCCATTTTGGGTACTTCGGTTTGAGGTGGGACGGACGAAAATGGCAAAAGGTCAGGTTTAAGGTGGGACAGAGGGAGTATTCCAGAGTAGAACTGAATGCAAAGCAGTAAGATGTGTACCTTATAATCCTGGAGGCAACAAGGAACCATTCTCTATATTAACGTCCAAGTTCCAGTCTCTAAACAGGCAAAGATAAATAAAATTTGACCAAGCAATTTGTAAGGAATAAGAAATAATGAATCAAAGAATCATCTACCTCTCTATAGCTTCTGCCTTTAATTCCTCAATGTGGCTTTCAATTTTGGCACACGCAGCATCGATTTCTATATTCTTCTGGCAA
This sequence comes from Adenophora triphylla var. japonica, assembly GCA_022495995.1. Taxonomy (NCBI): domain Eukaryota; kingdom Viridiplantae; phylum Streptophyta; class Magnoliopsida; order Asterales; family Campanulaceae; genus Adenophora; species Adenophora triphylla. The sequence continues at coordinate 186,690 of JAFEMH010001710.1, read as the reverse complement.
AGTTCCTTCCATTGTGCCGATAAAGCATTTAGCTCGTACGCAGTATTTTGCTGATAATTCACAGAGAGTATGAGAGTCAGCTTAAAAAACAGGTGTCCTAGAAGCACCATTCTGTTTGTGTAATTTTGACCACCTGATGATACTTTCTTTCACGATTGACATTTTCTATCTTGTCATTTACTTCAGCAGCTTGTGCTTGCATTCTGGGGAAGAAGACCATTGTTGAGACATGAATGAAAACTGGAGATAAGTACTATAAACAGATTAAAGCACATTATCTGCTAATACCTATGTTCATCTAATCGTTACATTCAAATTGCTAATCACAAACATTTTGTTGCGGGTGAGCTATTTAAGAAAAGAAAGAAAAACAAAAGACCAATGTATACTTCACAAGAAATTGAACAAAATATTATGAAAACATCAAGTTGCGAAAAGGGTAAACAGACCTGGATAAGAAGGCTTCCAGTCGTCGGTTATGTTGTTTCCATACATCAGCACTATGCTTGGACATCAGGTCCAGATTTTCAAGCCTGCAGTGTGATAAATCTATAGTTAGTAAAAGTTGGTGTTGGACTGACTCAATCCCGAATTGTGAGAAAAATGCAGGGAATAGGAGAAGAAGAGCAAAAAAAAAAAGACAGAGAGAGAGAGAGAGAGAGAGAGAGAGAGAGAGAGAGAGAGAGAGAGAGAGAGAGAGAGAGAGAGAGAGAGGGAAATAGGCTACAGCAACTGGACACGTAAAGACTAGAAAATTTATATGATCTCAAAACTCAAAAATTGTCCTTTTAAGTCTTTTCCAACACTTACTCCAAAATCACAACAGATGGTAAACAGAAAATGAGAAGAACATGATTACTAAAAACATATTTATATTTCAATTAGTCATTAGAAATACCTCACCCAAAAAAGTTATTCCGTAAAAAGTTCTGACTAAGTTTGCAGCTGCAATCATCTCTGGAAGTTTATTTAAATGCACATAATCTCTCCAATGTGATCAACTTAGTCCCAACTTAGTCCCAACTCAATAGGTATACATACAAGACAGTCTGTAAATATATGTACACACAATATATAAAGCCAGAAGGGGTTAGTGGACTCTTGGGCCCTTCTCATTCCTTTTGATCTCTCCCTACCCTCCCCTCTCTCTCTCTCTCTCTCTCTCTCTCTCACACACACACACACACACACACACACTTTCTCTCTATTTACCTTCCGTTTCTTAGTATCTATAAATTCAGAAAACATGCCCAAAGAGTAAATCCTAAAGAATTATAATTACATTAAGTGGCTTATTCCATTTTCCATCATTTCCGATGGAGCCAAAGACTCACTATTTTTTGGCTTGGGAATATGATGGAATAAAGCAAAATGGCTCACAAAATTGGTTGCACTTCTTTGTTATGAAGCAGCAGTCGGTCCATGCAATTTTTGACACAATTTTCATCATGGGTCATCCGGAAACAGCATCTCTGTGCTTTTATACAGGAGCAAGGTTGCGTACATCCGACCCCCCTTACCGCACCGTAGGTGGGAGCCTTTGCGGCACTGGGGTAATGTTGTTGTTGAAAGTGGCTTATTCCAGTGTCTTGCTGATACTAAATGACAAAAGACTATCAACAATGGCAAACATTAGCCCATGATTTGGTTGGACTAGTGGTTAACGCCTGGTTGGCTTAAGAGTCAACTGGGAACTAAATCAATAATATCTTTGCAGGGAGGCCGTCTGTAGATACCCCTCTTATACCACAGCAAGTGTTAGGCACATCTACTGACAAGTTTCTAGCCATAAGATCAACAGGACATAAATACAAGATCCAACATGTAGAAGTTATATCATTTACTAATTGTTTCTCCCGTTTGAGAAACGAAAACTCAGCCCAACATTCACTGATAAGTAATTTATTATATAAACTAATCATTAAAATGAACCCAATGAAAATAAATTTAATAAAGGACCCATTTCTTGGAAACGTGTAGATTCTTAGGGTGCGTATTCCTTGTATATGTAAATTCTTAGTGAGGCTTCTGATTGGTGAATTTTTATACTGTGTGGTTTTTACTCCTTTCTTTTACTCTCTCACTGGCCCCACCATCTTTCTCTCTTTACTCTCTCTCTCTCTCTCTTCTTTTTCAATCATTATGAAGTTAAGGGGAAAATGAAAAGGCAAAAATATCACAAAATAATGTACATCCAACGAACTCTTAATTCGAAGAAAATAAACATGATACATAAGTCAACATAGTGTATTACTGACAACTATTAGTAAGTTTGGTTGAATAGATTTGTGTATTCGAGATATCTTTTATTTCGTGCTAGGTGAATTTACCTATCTCACCATCATACAACAAATACACCTAGCTCTAGTGTCACCAGGATTCGGCCATGAGGACCAGATACTGGTGTTGGATCTTCCAACATGTAAGATTTTGCACCAAGTTAAGTGTAAATACAGCACCTACACCCATGTAGTGTTGTGTCGACCCGGTACTTATGCAAAAATGATGAGTCCAGATAATTCTATCAGGCATTCAAAAGCCATATAAATATGAATATATCAACGGGAACAGTTTCCTTAATTTTTGATCCAATAACAGCTCAACGCATTAACTTCATCACCTGAGAAGTGTGACAAGAAAAGCAAAAAAAAAAAAAAACAGCTAAAACAAGAAACGCCAAACGGTCAAAAGTTACACTACCTAATTACTTGATGTTGAGATAAACGTTGAGCTTTCTGAAGTGCTTGCTTCCAGGCACTTTCATCATTACGTTTGTTCATCTGTGGGACATCAAGTGCGTATCTCGATACATCAAGAGGCACCAAAGGTTTTCCAGCTCTCAATCTCTCATAGTCCCTGGCAAGCATTGGATGATCCTGAAATACATATTCCACACTACAGCCCATTAAAAGTTCATTAATGACTATCACATCTTGTTCGTAGCTATTGAAATTGAACCAAAAGAACTTTATGCAACAAACTTTGAAAGAAAATAAAAAATATTTACTCAACAAAATAGTAATGCCCCCAGTGTGGCCTTTTTCAAGGATTTTGGTAGAGAGCAAGATGATATAAATGTTAAACCATTGTACACCAGAACACTGACACAGGTGAAATTTGGCAGAGAAATATGAAAGAAACAAGCAAAGGAAGTAATAACTAATGATAAGTTTCGAATGCCCAACACAAAAAGATGCTGACAGTGTACGAAATCATGCCATTCTTTTCAGCAAGTACATGAAACTCCGTTTGACAGGTGTTCGGTTGAAACCTAACGGTTTATTTAAAATCCGCAAGCGCACGGGCTATTGAAATATAGCGGGTGCAAGTACGGGTCGATCCCACAGAGACAGGGTTTACTTTGTAATGATTTTTGTCTTTGCTAAAATTGTAAAAGAGATTGGGAGAAATAAAGATTTGTTTGGGAAGAGAATGAAGCATACACAGAAAATACTTTAAGTAAAACTTTATAAACGAAGCATTCTCGGGATTGGAAATCATATACATAATTTGTTCGTCAAATAGTCATTGTCTTAGGAAATATAGGTTTTCATAAAAATCAAGGATGATGGTACGTTAGACTTACACTACTTCTCACGGTCAAGACAGTAGCGTTGTATTCTTCACTAATTATGTCCTAACTGTTTGATATTTCCGTTTATGGTACTCCCGCCCTGTCACAAACGGGCATTCCGGCTTATCTCTAGCTGACCATAATTAGTAAGAATCCAATAAGAACGAGGATCAACATACTTTCCATTAAAGGAACATCCCTAGGCCGTTGAACTACTTTCGTGATCAATGGAACCCAGTTTCTTTATATGGTTCCGTCAATCGTGATTCTCCGCTAGGTCCTTCTCTCGATCGACTGAATCATACAAGTTGGACGTCTCCAAAATGTAAGTCATTTAGAGATTGATATAAATAAATTGTTTAGATGAAGATAGAAGACAAGACTTTCATATTTTAAGATGATGAACGATCTATGCTTTGAGTTTCCAAACCCAAGAACAAGGGGGATTACTCGTTAGCCATGTAAAGTAAATAAGCAATAATATAAAAGATAGAGTAAGAAAAACTTATGATAAATGAGAGACGAATGGCTGGAATAATGCTTCAACTTTTATTGCTTCTTTTCCAAAGGAACTTCAAGAACAAATATAGACTTGAATCTTCAAAGATCTTTGGAAATCAATGTATAAAGTACTTGTATCTAATCTCTAACAATTTCTGATGAAAATTCGATCATAATTTTTTTGTCTCTAAGACTGATTACAAGGGGTCTTTTTATAATGGGGAGGAAACTCTTCAAGAAGGTGCCTTCTAAAGGTGTCTTTTAATTCTGCAGTCACGACTTGCACGCGGCCGTGCCTCCTTGGCGCCAGTTTTGAATTTGAATTTGGGCAACTTGCACGGCCGCTCCATTTCTTGCTGCACGGCCGCTCTGAAGGTTGCACGGCCAAACAATTTCAAAGACACGGCCACTCTACATTTTGGGGCCAAAAATGGCCTGTCATGGCCATTTGCACGGCCGCTCCGCTGATGGCTGCACGGCCGCTCTGGCTGGATTTTGGCTTGTGTGTTTGATTTGTTTGTTGCTCCTCCATGCCTTTGCACCAAGATGTCCAAGCATCCTTTTTTATCATAATAGACTCCAAAAACCTGTCTAAAGTGCATAGACTATACCAAAAAGCGTAAAATCTAATATATATGAAAAAGGAACTAAAATGGACTAAAATGAGATCTAAATGATAATTAAACTAAGGAAATAGATATAAAAACTTAGGATAAATGACTATATAATAGTCACTTATCAACAGGCTAGATTATTATTAAAGATTTATATATCTTCTTTATAGAGAAAGATTTTATGCTCTTTGTGGGATGGAAGAGGGGGAGGAATCTTTCTTTATTGACGTAAACATTTGACACCAGGACTTCCTGGGGGGAGGGGGGGGGCGAGAAACAGATGTACATGATTAACTAGCCCAACTAAACTCAACCCAGTCTTGTCCCAAATAATTGCGGAAGCTAAAAGAGGTAGGTGCAGCCCCTGGACTTCCCAGGACCACCTTATCCGGAACTTGCCCAAGCATGCTTAACTGCAGCGCTCAGCTATTCAGGGTTAACTAGCGCAGAAAATGAAACTTGACAAGTTCTTGTTAACACTCAATCCTACAATTTGATGAGACCCTGCGCATATGACATAAATGCGAACTAGGAAGGCCCGAAGCATTGTCAATGGAAAATAATAGGCCCTTCACAGTCAGAAAATTTTGAAGTCCTATCCGGATAACCTCTATTTCGTATTATGGTGTCTTTCATTTGAAGCTGGGTAATGTTACTAAAAACAAGCATCCATAAGAAAGGAAATAATTGTAGTGAAAGGAAAAGAACAAAGAAGGAATAGAAGAGAAATAGCAAATCAGTCATGGTGGCTGGAGATGAAGGGCCCGTTTCCTCCATGCCGAGTCGGACCCGTATTCCGTGTCAACACCCAGGTCGGGTCGACGCGGGTACGTCAGAACTGAATGAAGGGTCTGAGCTGTTGGTGTAATGCCCTAGGCGTTTAGTTATGTTTGACTTATAACTCAATACCGTTATGTAATCGTCTTTACCATTTATTTGGTTTATTATATGTTTTTGCATGTTTATTATAATAACCTGACCTACCTTAAGATTTATGACATGGTCTATGGTCATATATGTCATGATTAAATTTCATGATAGTCGTGTCATTAGAATCCTTTGTACCTGAGATCATCATCGTCCTCCACATGATGAACGTTGTGTTTGATGTAGTCTAACACTATCTTTAGTAGGATAGCAATAAGGGCTATGTTGGCACGATTGGATTCTTGTAGGGAAAAATAATAAGTCAAAAGATGAGATTTGTCCCTCTCGTTAAGAGAGATGTCTGCTTGGGCCCCTCGATGAATGTTGTTGATGAAATGTGTGGCCACACCAAGAGATTTGATAGAGATCAAATGGACTTGGATTATTAACATATTTGGAGAAGAGAATGCATTGAACAATATGAGTTAACATGGACCATGACTCATGTTCAATATGACATCGTGGGCAAAGGAATTGTGACATTGATCTATCAAGGAATCAAGCTTTGATGTTATATTTAATTGGGCGGACATAATGACTTGCTAGAGACCACTTATGTCTTGTGAGATTGATGTTTCAACTCACTACCAACATAAATATAATTCCTATAGGGTCACACACAAAGAGAGAATTGTAAAATGGCCGAAAAATGAAATTTTGGGTGAGGTTGGCGCCTCGCGGAAGGCCGAAAAATGAAATTTTGGGTGAGGTTGGCGCCTCGCGGAAGGCGAGGCGGGCACCTCGAAGGCAGAAATTTTGGGATGCTGGGGACGAGGGTTGTATCGCGCGAGACACGCTATGTCCCGCGCGAGACAAAGCTTCTGGACAAGGGGAGCGTCCGCTCCCTAGCAAGGAAAGCGACGGCTCCTAAGTGACATATTACTTGTATCGCGCGAGATACACTATGTCCCGCGCGGGACAAAGTCCGCCAGACTCCGTTTTTGGCTAGGAAAGGGGCTCTTATCCCTAAGGGTTAGGGATACTTATAATGTATAAATAGAACCTTTTTGCCTCAGCCATAACAGACGTTTTAGGGTTTATGGAAACACCAAAAACATTGATTTTGATTGAGAATCAAAGATCAAAAACACCCCAAACCAATTCCATAAACAGCCATTGATTGTTGAATAACGATTCAACAATCGCGATCATCTAGCAATCCTATAAGATACAAGATCTTGGTTCGTTCGCGTGTGAATTACCGATAGAGGAAATTCCGTCATCACCTAAAGCTTGAAGATCAATTCATCGCTAGGAAGAACAAGGAGAAGATCAAAGGTTCGTCAGCGATTCAAAGTTTGAATCTCAGATTCGTTTTCGAACAACAAAATTGATGTTAAGGTATGTAAATCTATTTCATAGTTTTATCTATTCATGTTAGACGGATTATGGCTAGGGTTTTGTGTTATATGTTAAATCTTCCGCTGCGTTTGTAACCTCAAAACCCAACATGAGCATCTTAGCAAAATAGCTTGACTTCCGCAATATAATACAATAAGTTAAGTTACAAATCCAAGATGTCTATTTATATATAAAAAAAAACATTTTTTTGTCTCCAACGTACCAAGATGTCTTTCGCACAAGATGATTGAGAATACACAAGTAAACTTGAAACAAAGTATACAGCAGTTCCAAAGTTGTTTTGTTGCTGGGTGAATGCAATAGAACATGATTTATGCCCCCCCCCCGGGTAAGCATGTAAAATACCATATACATTTTTATTTTATTTTTGCCATTCTTAAGTTCTCCCCAATTATTTCCGGCTAAATGGTTTCATTTGCTGCCTTCCACAACAACCACCATCGGACTCCAAATGCCTCTCATATATTTCAATTCATTTCTAAAAAAGAAAAAAGAAAAAAACAATTTCTGCCATTGACCAGCTTCCCCATGCAAAAATTCCCACTATATTTTTTTTTCAAATTTTTTAAGTATTCAAAGTACTTTAATCACCATAAGCTGACTTCCTTTCTGTTTTTCCCCTTTTCAGGATAGGGACTGCCTTTCTGTACTTATGCCTCCCCGTTCTTTCTATTCCCATTTGTTTCATTTTTTCAAACCACCTCTTGCGTATGGTTCTTGATCCTCTTAAGTGCAATACTAGTGATATCTTGCAAGAGGGCAAGGCCTACAAGAAGTTTTACTCAAATTCATACATGTGAAAGGGATACTCTGACTTCTTACCCTTTCTCCTTTCATTAAGGAGTAATTTGTTTTCTTCGGAACGATTTGTTTGGAATAGTTGGCTGGTGAAACTTGGACTACCCCTGGCTAAGCATTTATTTTCTCCTAGTGCACTTCAAAGTCAGCACAGGTTGGGATGTGAGATCCTTAAGTGATGTGGTGTGTTTGCAATCTGGTGTTACAACAGATAGAAATTCAAAAACTCTTAGGACCCTTATCTGCATTTGACTATCCTCTTGGACAGAGTTATCTTCAATATCTTTGAGCGTTAGTTGGATAGGAATTGCTTATATTGCAATGGGATTGGAGCGCTTTACTTTATTAGTTTGATTTTCTTCCACTTTCGTTAGTTATTTTAATTTTGTTGTGTAAATAGACTTCTGGTGCATGAGTGCATCACCTTCTAACTTCTCTCTATCATACAATCTTTTTTAAATTCATTGAGAAAAGAAAATAAAAGGAATAGTGACCAAACTGAGATGCCTATTCTCCATAAATCTCTTGGTACCAAAAAGAACATCTGCAATGACAATAGTTGCACATCCGTAACTCCAACGTCAATAAATGTGTGTTTAATTCTTACTTTCAGTAATTCCTTTTGTTAAACCTGATTCCTCAACCAAATATCAAAAAGAATTATGGTTCCACAACCTGTTAAGCATTTTTCTGGACTGACCAGTTGGATTCTCTTTCTTAATGATAAGAAAATACATTTCCTTGAAGAGCATTGGCAATCTAGTTATTAGATTGTCTACTGACTGATCAAAATCCCGTGTTTTCATTTTGAAATTGAGCCATTGCCGTAGCTTTCATGATTGCAGAGCGCACACCAATGTAGCATTGTAAAAGGCTTGCCTCAGAAATTAAGTAGAGAACGCTATAACTCATAAACAACAAACCCGACTCAACTTGGAACTTTTGCTTTAACATTGGTAGTACTAAAAAACCGGGGTCTGGTCATTAAGACAGAGAAATCAACAAAATCTCTAAAACTGTAGCAAACAAATAACAAACAACTCATTCCATACCAACCAAAGAGTCCACTTCGCAAATTTTTTCTAAAGTCTACATGGTACTTAATCAAATTGAATGTAGCATATTTCTATTGGTTTTGAAATAAATTCTCATCTATTGAAAACCACATTAGCAAATCCATGGATTGCAATTTTTATAATTCTGAAACCACAAATAACCTTTTGTAAATCTTGACCAAATAAAGCCAGATGTTCCCTAAACCATTACTCGTGTGTCTACAGTCTACCATCAACAAAATTACAAAAGATTGAATACTCAAAACTTAAGCAGAATATATATTAACATGACTTGCTCCCTCTTAAAACCGTGATTATTAACATAGTTGCATGATTATTGTAAAAAATTCAAGAGCGTCAATGCAATCATAAAACTAGGGTTGTAAACGAGCCGAGTCGAGCTTTAGAGTTTCGAACTCGAGCTCGTTTAAAAATTATCGAGCTCGAGCCCAGGTTGATTGTTCGAACTCGGATCGAATTGAGTGTCGAGCTGTTCGCGAGCCGCTCGAAATCGAGGTTTAACGAGCTGAGCTCGAGCTTGGACTTTTATTGAAAAATCTAAAATCACACGAGCTTGAGTTCGAGCCTTATCGAGCTCGATATCGAGCTCTAATTCGAGTAGTTATCGAGCTCGAGTCTAAACGAGCCGAGCTCGAGCTCAAGCTTGGTCTTTGTCCCAAAAAAATAAAATTCCTTTTTTTTCCTAATTGACTATATTTTGCAAATAGGTTTGAAAATAAATAGGAAGAATATTGATGATTTTTTTAATTAAAAATTATTTTTTTCAAAATGACTATTAAGTTCAGAATAGACAATCATTAAGGTTAAATATTTATAAAGTAAAATGTACTCTTTTTAAAAAATAAAAGTAAAATTATTCATATTTATTTATCGAGCGAACTTAGTTATTTGATATTTAATATTTAAATGTTGCTCTAATAGTTTCACACCATTTATTGTATTTAGGGTTTAAGATTTAAGGTTTAGGAAAATAAGTTACATATGTATATACACACATACGCATATATATAAATACACATATGTGTGTACACAAATATACAGATACACATATATATGCAAACACATATGTATTTATATGTGTGTATATACGTATTTATATAGATACATGAATATGACACAGGAACATCCATTGGTGACAAGTTCATCGAAGGGCAGAGCAAAAGTTCAGAAAACGGATTCAATGAAGCTGATTTTAAGATTCTGAAAAAACCATATTTTTTTGTCAACTTTGACAAATAAACTGTTCTGATCCAGAAACTTCCAGAAGACGTAAAGGTACTCGTTGGAAAGGTATATGTGTCTACTTTCATACAAAAAAATCGGTTCGTCGTTTAGAGGTCTAGAAAGGGAGATAAGGCAGTTTTAGTACAGATGGTTCAAGCAGTCTGCATACAGACAGTCAGCAACCTTTTATTTTCCTAGTTCATGTATTACTACATATATTGCCTATGTAATGGAGGGATGTTCCATTTAGTCTATATAAACCCATCATGTGATGGTAAAAACTCAGATTTTGATTGTATTTTGGCCTAGAGAATATAATAAAAGAAGAGCTTCTTCTTGGTTTGACTCAATATCCTTTGGTTGATTCCATAGGTACTGAGTGTTATCCCTTTTAATTTTGTTTCACTTGTAATTTCCTCCGTACTTTCCCCATTCCGGTATCAAATTGGTATCAGAGCTATGGTCGATATGCTTCAGCGGCATTACCATGCAAACCTGGAAGCGATGGTGAGAGATCTACGGAGACAAGTGCAACAACTCAAGCATCGTCTTGCATGCTATGAGACTTTGAAACATGATGATTCATGTCATGATTCAAAGTTATTGACAACAAGTGATCGTGAGAAGATTTCCCTTTCCAATCACACTTTTGACGAGGTGTCGATTGAAGAGGCTTCTCATAGATTTGAATATCGATTTATTTACCCTAAGAGTGTTCACTTGTATTTCCTCCTTTGTCTTCTCCATTTTCCCGGAGGAAATTACAAGTGAAACACAATTAAAAGGGATAACAATCGGTACCTATGAAATCCACCAAAGGATATTGAGTAAAATCAAGAAGAAACTCTTCTTTTATTATATAGCTCTAGGCCAAAATACAATCAAAATCTGAGTTTTTACCATCACAAGATGGGTTTATATAGACTAAATGGAACATTTCTCCATTACATAGGCAATATATGTAGTAATACATGAACTAAGAAAATAAAAAGTTGCCGACTGTCTGTATGCAGACTGCTTGAACCATCTGTACTAAAACTGCCTTATCTCCCTTTCTAGACCTCTAAACGACGAACCGATTTTTTTGTATGAAAGTACACATAGACCTTTCCAATGAGTACCTTTACGTCTTCTGGAAGTTTCTGGATCAGAACAGTTTATTTGTTAAAGTTGATCAAAAATCTGGTTTTTTCAGAATCTTAAAATCAGCTTCATTGAATCCGTTTTCTGAACTTTTGCTCTGCCCTTCGATGAACTTGTCACCAACGGATGTTTCTGTGTCAGTGTATATATATATACACATACATATATATGTATGTATCCATGCATACACTGATACACATATATGAGTATATATATGTATTAATATGTCTATGCATACACATGTGTATATATGTGGGTGCATATGTATTTATGTATCTATGCATACAACATATGTATGTGTGTGTATATATGTATTTATGTATCTATGTATACACATACTCTCTCCGTCCCATAGAACTTTACTCGTTTACTGTTGAGAACGGAAAATAAGAAATAATGTTATTAAAGTAGGTGTTGTGAGTGGGAGGAGAGAGAATGAGTGGAGAGAATAGTAAATTTGAAAAGTGTTGTGAGTATGACAAGTGGGTCCCATGAATAAAGAAGTATTAAAAAATTTTCTTTTTAAGAAAGTGGGACTTTAAAGTGGGACACCCAAAATAGTAAAAGGGGTAATGTTTTATGGGACGGAGGGAGTATATATTGTGTATATATATGTGCACACATATAATATGTGTGTATATATATAAGTACATACTCCCTCCGTCCCACGTGAATGGACACTTATTTCCTTTTTGGGACGTCCCACGTGAATGGACACTGCCCAAAATGGAAAAGAATATTCACTATTCCCTCCACTCATTCTCTCTCCTACTTCACTTTTACACTCACAACATTCTCTCTCCTAACTATTCCTCCCACTCATTCTCTCTCCTATTTAATTCTTCATACTCACAACATTTTCTTTCACTTTTTCTCTCTCTTACTTTTCCTTAATTTCCACACCCATAAAGTTGGTGTCCATTGACATGGGACGGAGGGAGTATTTATATAAATATATGTATATACATACACATATATACGTGTGTGTACATGATATACATTTCTTAATATTATGTTTTTTTTTAAAAAAAAATATATGTATATATATATATATATATATATATATATATATATATATATATATATATACACACACACACAAGTAAAATGATATATATTAATTTTATTTTTTATTTTGATGAAATATTTTAAATAATTTAATTTTTTGCATTTGAAAAGAATAATTTAATTTTTTAAAAACAAAATGTCTATCGTCTATACGGTTTCACCATGAAAGTACAAATTTTTAAATTAATTTTAGTTATTGTACAATCTATACGGTTTGATTCATTTTGAAAATACAAATATTTTTAATTATGCTTCATTTTTTTGTACAATGTGGGGAAATATAAATTAAATATATTGAATAATACATACATATATTATGTAGTACATGTAGTATTATATGTGTATTTATTACAAAAGTAATAAATATATTTAATTCGAGCTTTTAACGAGCTAAACGAGTCGAGCTCAAACGAGCCGAGCTCGAACAAAGCTCGTCGAACACGAGCCGGCTCATTAAAAAACCGAGCATGAAAAGTCGGCTCGAGCTCGAGTTCATCTCGAGCCCCGTCGAGAACTCGAGCTTTTACAAGCCGAGCCCGAGTCGAGCTCGAGCCAGTTTGGTTCGTGTAACAGACATAAAACTAAAATAATCAACAAAATAAGTCTGGTGCTCAATCAAAACCCTAGTAAGCTGTCTAACGGTAGATTGAGAGAGAGAGGGAGAGGACCTTGAAATCAAACTTGGGAAAAGGAGGGAGGTCTTTGAGGAAATCGGATGGCTTTTTGGAGCTTCTACGCATCTCTTCTTCAACCAAACGGTCGACCTCTGCTTTCACTTTAGGGTCGCCATAGTAGTCGTCGATGTACGGCAATGCGTCAATTACATCAGCGCCGGTCGAACATGAAGGTCTTGACGATGGCAGAGCTTCTAGCATTGACATCTCTCCGTTCGTAATTTCCTTAATCGCCATTGTTGCAACCAACAAAGTTCAGTCGTCGACTCGTCGTTGCTCCTCAGTGCTATTTTTACTGAGAAACGCATGGAATTTACTCCATCCGCCCTACGGCACTTTTCATTTGGGGAAAATTCATACCTAGTCCTTCCGTACTAATCAAAACTACCATTAAATAAAGAACGATAATTTTGGAAACTACGCATTATTTTTTGACAAACCTGCCCCTCCACCAACACATGCGTGCTCCTTCTTTTGAGCAAGGTTCTAAAAAATGGCGCTAGGGGCTTGCGGAGCCCGGATGGAGCCAAGAATTTAAACAAATTTTAATTATATTTCATAAATTTATATACTTCTTCCGTTCACTTACATAGTTCACAGTTACTGTTCATGCGTGGATTAAGGAAAAAAAATAATGATATAAATGTTGTGAGTGTAAAAGTAAAATAGGAGAGAGAATGAGTGGAGGAAATAGTAAATTATAATGGTGTTGTGAGTATTAAAATAATGTAGGAGAGAGAATGAGTGGGGTAGGGTTAATTTTTTAATAATAAAAACTTTCCATTTTGGGTAAAGAAACAAAGTGTGAAGTATGTAATTGGACGCCCAAAATAGAAAGTGTGAAGTATGTAAGTGGACGGAAGGAGTATATATATCCAAAAATAGTGTCACTTATTTTTATTATTTGTCAAAAATAATGCAACGATAATTTTCTAATGCAACGATAATGATATATAATGCAACGGGTGTTTGGTGAAATAAAGCAACAGTTCTTTTCTAATGCAACGACTTGTTAGATGAAATAAGGCAACAGTCCTTTTCTGATGCAACGGCCTACATAAATGTAATAATAATAATAATAATAATAATAATAATAATTTAATATTTTAATATAATATACTAATGATAATATCTATCTATATATAATAACAAGATCTTGGTAAATCTTTGGCCAATGAGGGGTATTTTGGTAATTTCACTAGGTGGCAAAATTGCAATTAATAAGGCCACAATGCCATGTGGCAATTTGTAATTGGCTGGTTCTTTTTTTTTTTTTTTAAAACCAATTTGGACAAGTGTCGGTTGGTTGGGGAGGGGCATTTCGGTCATTTGCCTGCGCGTGTGCCACACGCGCCAACCAGGGCACGTCAATACAGTTTGTTTCTTTTTTTTTTTTTATTTTTTAAAATTTTTGCCACGTGGCGCCATTTTATTCGCTGGATGGAATTCAAATTAAAAAAAAAAAAAATCCTCTTTCTTTTACCTCAATTATTTTATAATAAATTAATTTTTTTAAAAAAAAAATTTACATCAAAATTCATAATTTTTTTTCCTCTTTAAATAGAGACTTCTTTCATTTGATTTGGACACAGAAAAAAAACCATCTTTTTTAAATATAATTTTCTTAATTATCCTTTGTTAATTTTCCTTTCTAATTTTTTAATACTCCCTCCGTCCCAATAGATGCTTCCCATTTTGTCATTTTGTGTATCCAATTAATAACTTTCACTTTTCTTTTTTGGCAAAGGAATCTTTACTATTTCCTCCACTCATTCTCTCTCCTACATCTATCTATATATAATAATAAGATAGTGGTAAATTGTTTGCCATTGAGGGGTATTTTAGTCTTTTCACGTTGTGGCAAAAATGCAATTAACAAGCCAAAAACGTTAGGTGCCAATCTGTCAATGGGTGTTTTTTTTTTTTTTAAAAACGAATTTGGACACGTGTCGGTTAGTTGTGGAGGGGCATTTCGGACTTTTCATTGGCGCGTGTAAATCACGCGCCGACAAGGGCACGTTAATGCAGTGAGTTTTTTTTTTTTTTTATTATAAATATTGCCACGTGGCGCTCTTTGATTGGCCGGAAGGATTTCAAATTTTTAAACAAATCTCCTATTTCTTTGACCTCAATTTTTTAATAATAAATTATTTTTTAAAAAAAAAAAAATTACACCAAAATTCATAATTTTTTTTCTCTTTAAATAGAGACTTCTTTCATTTGATTTGGATACAGAAAAAAACCCTCATTTTTAAATATAATTTTCTTAATTATCCTTTGTTAATTTTCCTTTCTCATTTTTTAATATATTTTTAGTTACAAATAAGTAAGTGTGAAATATTTTATTTAATTCTAAATGATAGTAATATTAATAATTTTACTAATCTTGAAAATAATGAATGTAAAAACAAATAAATAAATATATTTTTGATTGGCTGGAAGAATTTCATATTTAAAAAAAAAAATTATTTCTTTTACCTCAATTATTTTATAATAAATTAATTTTTTTAAAAAAAAAAATTTACACCAAAATTCATAAAAAAAAAATTCTCTTTAAATAGAGACTTCTTTCATTTGAATTGGATACAGAAAAAAACTCTCTTTTTTAAATATTATTTTTTTTAATTATCCTTTGTTAATTTCCTTTCTATTTTTTTAATATATTTTTAGTGGAAAGTAATTAAGTGTGAAATATTTTATTTAATTATAAATGATAATAATATTAATAATTTTACTAATCTTGAAAATAAAGAATATAAAAGTAAATAAAACTGGTGGAGTATAGGATAATTAGTTGGATGGAATAATATAAAATGACATAAAACTGGTGGGGTATAGGATAATTAGTTCGATGGGATAATATAGTTATTAGGTTTATTTTATTTCGATACATCAAACAATTTATTTAATTTTTTTTAAAAAAACTTTGAAACATAGTAAATAAACTATTTATAAATTTCTTGAATATCTATCCGTCTAAAAAAATTGTGCATTTATAAAAGCGAATATCGGGAAAGATGGCCATCATTTTTAAAAGTTTGATTGAAGTGTAAGTCATTTCATATTGTGGCATAACTAAAAATAGTTGAAGCAAATTTGTCGTGACATGCCGTGATAGGGTGAAAATTGGGCGTGTGTCGTATTCGCGTCGAACGAGGTACATTTACGCAGAGATATTTTCCTTTTAATTTTAGTGAAAAGTAATTAAGTGTGAAATATTTTATTTAATTATAAATGATAATAATATTAATAATTTTAATAATCTTGAAAATAAAGAATATAAAATTAAATAAAACTGGTGGGGTATAGGATAATTAGTTTGATGGGATAATATAAAATGAAATAAAACTGGTGGGGTATAGGATAATTAGTTGGATGGGGTAATATGGTTATTGGGTTTATTTTATTTCGATAGATCAAACAATTTATTTAATTTTTTTAAAAAAAAACTTTGAAGCATAGTAAATAAACTATTTATAAATAAATCTCTATAAATAGAGACTATTTTCATTTGATTTGGACACAGAAAAAAAAATTCTTTTTTTAAATATCAATTTCTTGATTTTCCTTTCTAATTTTTCAATATCTTTTTAAATATAAATTTCTTAATTTTCCTTTCCAAGTTATTTAAAAAAAATTAAACTTTGAAGCATAGTAAATAAAGTTTTAATAAATTTTTCGAATTTTCTATCCGTCTCAAAAAATTGTGTATTAATAAAAACGAATATCGGGCAAGATGACCATTTTTTTATAATTTTGATTGAAGTGTATGTCATTAAATGATAATAATAATAATAATAATAATAATTTTAATAATCATAAAAATAAAGAATATAAAATAAAACAAAAGTTGTAGGATATAGGATGATGAGTTGAAATGGTGTTGAATTTTTATGAATAAAACCATTGTGTATTTATAAAGTATATAGGGTTATTTAATATAATAATAATCTATATCTATATATATATATACTTCCTCCGTCCCACGTGAATACAAACTTATTTCATTTTTGGTCCGTCCCACGTGAATACAAACTGCCCAAAATAGAAATAAATTTATTATTTTATATTTACCCTACCCCACCCACTCATTCTCTCTCTTCATTTCCTACCACACAATTTATTCAACCAACTCCACTCATTCTCTCTCTTCATTTTCTACCACACATTTTCATTATCTTAATAATATTTCTTAATTATTGTGCCCGGAAAAAAGGTTTGTAATAAGGTGGGACGGAGGGAGTATATATATACTCCCTCCGTTCCACACCATTTGATACCAAAAAAATGGGCACGCGGATTAAGAAAAGGTAAGAGACATAAAAAGTGGAGAGAGAATGTTGTGAGTGTAAAAGTAAAATAGGAGAGAGAATGAGTGGGAGGAATAGTTAGGAGAGAGAATGTTGTGAGTGAAAAAGTAAAATAGGAGAGAGAATGAGTGGGGTAAATAGTGAAGATTCCTTTCCATTTTGGGTAAGTATCAATTGGTGTGGGACAGACCAAAAAGAAAATAAGTATCAATTGATGTGGGACGGAGGGAGTATATATTGGGGAGTGTGATGAATGTGGGTTTCAGTTACTATTTAATAAGTGGGATGGGATAATATGGTTATTGTGTTTATTTTAGCTCGATATAGCAGACGATTTATTTAATTTTTTTACAAAAAAATCTTTGAAGCATATTAAATAAAGTATATAGGGTTATTTAATTATAGATTTTTGGCTGAAAAGTGGCGCGTGCCATACACGCGCGTACAGAAGCGCGTCTACGTAGGTTAATTTCTTTATTTTTTTATTTAAATGGAACACTTGGTGTCCGTTCATTGGCCGATTAAATTTCAAGGTATTTGTATTATTGTATTCCTTTTATACTATGACTATTAATAAATTTCAAAGGTCAATATTTATTCATTGTTGGCCTTCTTTTAAATTGATACTATGTCATATGTCGTTTTCAATTATATTTCACATTAAAAAAAATTCACAATTCCAATGGTCAGAATATATTGATATGTAATGATGATCTTTCTTCCTCTTTCGAAAGTTGCTCTGACAATGTTGTCTTTTAAAGCTGTCTTTCACAATGTATAAAAATGTTTTTCTCATTTAGTCATTTTATTTAATTTCCGTCTTCTTAAGCATTAATAATTTTCTGTGCATCGCACGGATATATCACTAGATTTATTTTAGTGTCATTCAATCTGATATTTGTATTGAGAATATGATTTTTGAATAATTGTTTTACAATGTATACAAACATCTCTATTTTCTTTTGTATTTATTTCGATAAGTTATTTGTTAATAACTGCCCGTGCATCGCACGGGAGTCAAACTAGTTCAATAAATAATAAAAGATGATATTGACAATAAAAACTTAAATATATAAAAAGTAACCTTTCATGTTTCGTACCCAAAAAGACACATTACAAAAGACACATTACATAAATAAGTAACATGATCTAACAAGTTCCATGCCCAAAACCCAAACGACATAATGTTATAATGTTTCGTCTCTCGATAACAATTCTAGTTTAACTACAACCCACAAAATGATGTAAAAACAAAAAATAGGCTCCACCATCTCATTGATTATTCTTCATATCCATTTGATGCATTACGTTTGTTCAAAAATGTAACAGTGTCATTACTCTCCTTTGATTTGGCATCAGGATTATCATTGGGAAGAAGGCCAAGGAGCTGAGATTGCAGAGAATTATCAGAATGGCCAAGTTGTCAAACCTGTCTTTAGCGATACCAAAGGCCTGGGTCAGATCAGCACCAAACAATCCCCCAAGGACACTGCCTCCATTAGATATGAAAATGAGGGTTGCAAATAAAGTTGCTTCCATTCCCTCTGGACATAATCTTGCTGCCAAGACAAGAACGGGCATGAACGAGGCCTGTAATAGGATAGTGATTATTCTTCATCAAATCAGCACAAAGGATTGCTTTTCCTTTGTAACATGAAAATACAGCTTTTCCTTTGTAAAGATAATATATATATATATATATATATATATATATATATATGGAAATAGATTACCTGACCAATAAATGTTAATCCCCCCAATAGCAAACCACTCTTCACTAATACCAAACTGTCGATTTAGTCCAGTCACGAGAAAAACCTATGGTAAAACCATGGAACTCCACTCATAAACTGCAACTTTTCTTCACACTATTAAGTAAGAAGAAACTTGGAGGAAAGGGAAAATATAACAGTCGAGTTGGAAAATAAAGGTCAGCGTAGAAGATCTACCAGAACATATTTCAGTAAATTGGACACTTCTTACCCAATCAATTATCCAAGAAACATCTAAATGAGTAAAGGGTTCTAACTCTGAATGAAGCAGAGTTTGACCAACATTTATTTTCACATCCAATTAATAGCCACATTGTAGAATATGATTTTTCTAGGAAGATTTCAATGTAAACTTTATTTGCAAAGTCATCCATAATATGACAATGAAAAGGCCTCATTAGCTGAATCTGAATATAGAGAATAGTCTAGAGAGGAAAAATATCATTTCTTCTGGAACTTGAGTAAGCACAAATACATCATGTGGGTTCTCCTATCTAAACTCATGTATCATTGTTTGATTTATAAAAGCAATGCCTATGTAATCTTATACAACTCTGTGCAGACATAGACGCCCCAAGCTTAAGCTCCAGTCCACAATGTCATAAGCTATAATTATTATATAAGTCTGTCTACAACACAACTATTAAAAATGAAAGAGTAAATTACCAGCGGCTACTCTGGACCTTCCTCCCCTTCCCCTACCACCACGGCCCTTGCCTCGGCCAGTTGGAGATCCATCTATTTAATCAGAAGCGGTCAATATTCATTACCAGTATTTAAAACATAAGGCATTGGAAAATTGCATCTAAACTGACTTATGACAGTACCTCCTTCATATTCAAATTCAGTTGACACTTTCACTTGGTCAGCTAGCAATGGAGGTTGATACCTGAGCACATTAACAACGAGCGTGAGATAGACTTATACTTGGGTAAAGTTAATCACCACGATATCATGAGAAAAGAAAACAAAGCAGTAAAAGAGTAACGAAAAAAGTGTTAAATTCTCTTCGATATATTACTTGCTCCTCATTTATCAAAAAAAAAAAAAAAAAAAAAAAAGAAGCTAAGACATTAATAAAAATTTCTAGTCTCTAGCAATCAACATATTACTATGATAGATAGTACTGTCAAAAGTAAAGACACCAGGAACTTGAATTAGGGTGTCCTACCATTAGTGAGATAATACAAAGTAACTGATTCCCATTACTTATGACATAAAACTACCTCAAAAAGGTCTAATGGGTTTGATCTACAATTTGATTCACAATTCATACAGATCCAAAATATTAATTCACTTTCTTATAAAACCAATATGTTACTCCAACGGTAGGATTCTGTAAACTCAGTTTTCTTGTGGGTCTAAGTACGCATTGGACGCTCACAGTTATATGGTTGCACCATATATTTAAAATCTTAAGTAATAAGATTGCACTCAGAATAACAGGCTTCAAATAGTAGGGATACTATTCAGTAAAGCTAAATCATACCGCAAAATGTATCAGGAAGTTGATAAAAAGTTGGGGTTTCCAGCCCTTAGAAATACTTTGGGGGATTGACATTGGGTCTTCCACGAACTTCTCTGTCAATGATCCTTTCTCATGGTCGACAATCGTAACTTTATTTTCTTTGGCCACAATTTCCATTATTGGTTGTGATCCAACAACACTATATCGACCCTAACACAATTATATTCAAAATAGTCAGTTATAATATGCAACCAAATACTAATGCCTTCTGATAACAAGGGTAAGCTTGAAATGAGAAGAAGCAAGCACATCTTAATTTTGAAATGCCTATTTACCTTAAACATAGAAGAGATAAACAAAGCAGAATGGGATGATTTGCTCAATCTTGTTTACAAATCTTAAAAGTTGAAATCAACATTCTTAATATAGTTCTAATGAATAAAACTTTATTTAGAAACAGATTTGAAGATCAAGGTTTGCTTACCCCATGAGATTAACGCGAATCATTTGCTGGAAGTGGAGATATCAACCTGCGAAGGCCAGAGAGGAGTTCGTTGAGCCCAAACTTAATAATTATGTTAACAGAACGAATTAAGGCACAAACTTAATTAAGGTTTTAGAATCAGAATTTAAACCCTAATTCAGCAAATTATTCTAATTAAGTAAAATCAAGAAATTAATACATGGGTGAGGTTGAGAGCGTCGACTAGAGAGAAGAGGGAAAGAGACTCGGAGGAGAAAGAAAGAAGGCGCTGGAGAGTGGATGCGTCTTGGTACGAAATGGCGTCGGAGAATCGGTTTAGGTATTCTGTAATTCTTCTGTGTGTGTGTGTGTATTCTGTACAAACTTTGGGGGAAGGGGGAGAATGGAAAAGAGATTTCAATTTTTCATTCATTTTGTGGAGGGAAAAAAAGGGGGAACTAAAAAATTACTGAAGAAAATTTTGGTTCAAAATTTCTAACTTCATCAGTTTATTTGGAGCCAATTTTTAGGGATTAACTATATTTTTGGAGCCAATTATTTTTTGGACTAACTTTTTAACAATTTTTTGAAAAAACAGTTAACTTTTTAACAGTTTCTGTTAAGTTCTATACTATATATTAACATTTTTATTTTTTTCAATTTTTTTATAAAGAAGACTATTTTAGATGTTGGTTAGTCCTGAAATTTATTGCAAAAAGTTATATAAAAAAAGTTATGAATTTTGAAAGAAATAAAACTTAACTTTTTTTAATTTTCAAATTGGGTTTTTAAAAGAAATTTTTAACAGAATTAAAAACAGTTACGAAAAAAATAATTTTCTAACAGTTTTTGAATAAAAAAGTTAACTTTTTAACAGTTTTTTGAAAAAACAGTTAACTTTTTGAATAAAAAAGTTAACTTTTTAACAGTTTTAACAGAATTAAAAACAATTATGGTTTAGATATAGTGGTGGTAGTGGTAGTAGTAGTGGTAGTAGTATAGTGGTAGTGGTAGTGATAGTAGTGGTAGTAGTGGTAGTAGTAGTGGTGGTAGTAGTAGTAGTGGTGGTAGTAGTGGTAGTAGTAGCGGTGGTAGTAGTAGTGGTAGTGGTAGTGGTAGTGGTAGTGGTGGTAGTAGTGGTGGTAGTAGTGATGGTAGTAGTAGTGGTGGTAGTAGTGGTGGTAGTAGTGATAGTGGTAGTAGTAGTGGTGGTAGTAGTAGTAGTGGTAGTGGTGGTAGTAGTAGTGGTAGTAGTAGTGGTGGTGGTAGTGGTGGTAGTAGTAGTGGTGGTAGTAGTAGTAGTGGTGGTAGTGGTGGTAGTAGTGGTGGTGGTAGTGGTGGTGGTAGTGGTGGTAGTAGTGGTAGTAGTGGTAGTAGTAGTGGTGGTAGTGTTGGTGTAATGCCCTAGGCTATAGTTATGTTTAACTTGAACCGTTATCTATCATCTTTATCATTTATTATAGAGCATGTTTATTTGGTTCATTATATGTTTTGCACGTTTATTATATTGAACTGCGTCCCTAGTTGTTGTGAACAACTAGTATAAGTTGGTAATAGATAATCATGGAGATAATTATATGCATGGAGATGCACATTACACTTATGGATACTTGTTAGAAAACAAGTATTGGACATGACCTACTTATCAGATTTATGACATGGTCTGTTGTCATGATTAAATCTCATGATAGTCGTGTTATTGAATCATTTGTACCTGAGATTATCATCGTCTTCCACATGATGAAGATCGTGTTTGATATAGTCTAACACTATCTTTAATCGGATAGCAATAAGGGCTATGTTAGCATGATTGGATTCTTGTAGGGAAGAATGATAAGTCAAGACGGGATTTGTCCCTCTTATGAAGAGAGGTGTTTGCTTGGGCCCCTCGATGAATGTTGTTGATGAAATGTGTGGCCACACTCAAGTGATTTGATAGAAATCAAATGCATTTGAATTATCAACATATTCGAAATCGAGAAAGCATTGAACAGAATGAGTTGACATAGACCATGACTCATGTTCAATTGGACATCATGGACAAAGGGATTGTGACATTTGAACTATCGAGGAATCAAGCTTTGATGTTATATTAATTGGGTGGATATAATGGTTTCATAGAAACCACTTATGTCTTGTGAGGTCATGTTTTGACTCACTACCAACATAATATAATTCCTTTTGGGTCACACACAAAGATCGAATTTGATTCTGAATGAAACATGGAATTCTGGCTTGGTATACCGTGCGACACACTTTGCCTGAAAAATTGGTATTCTAGCTTAATGTACCGTGCAACATACTTGGCCTATCGTTGGGCACGACTCGTGCTCTTGAGCAAGAGTCGTTCCCAGGAACCGCACGACTGATTTTAGCGTCACGACTCATATCACGAGTGTTTTTGCTTAAGCACGACTCGTGCCCTCAGGCACGAGTCGTGCCTAAGGCGAAAAACGTGTCCGTACTGCGTTCCTAAGCTTGGAAGGTTTTGGTTTTTGACAATGTTTCTACCCTAATTGTTAGGGGATTTATATGGGATATAAATACAACCTTTGTGCAACCAAAAAAAAAACTTCCTCTCCTACATCATTGTTCTAGGTTTATGAAATTCTAGAGATTGATTTTGATTTTGAATCAAAGGCTCCCAAATTATTCCATAGTTTTTGCTATAGATTATTGAAAACGTTTCAATAATCGAAAAGGATCATCTAGCAATCCAACAAGAAGAGTTAGAGGGAGGTTGCTTTATCTCCTAAAGCTTGAAGATCTCCATTGTTGATTTCATCACCAAGATTGAACAAGGAAGATAGAAGATTCGATATCAAAATTCTAGGCTTGAATTTTGAGATCTATTTTGACAAACCAAATCACATTCTAGGTATGTAATTCTATTTCATGGTTTTCTAATCTCTTCATGCTAGACGGATCTAAGGGCTGGGGTTTTGATGTTCTTTGTTAAATTTTCTGCTGCATTTGTAACCCCAAAACCCAACAGGTAGTAGTGGTGGTAGTGGTAGTGGTGGTAGTAGTGGTAGTGGTGGTGGTAGTAGTGTTAGTGGTAGTAGTGGTAGTGGTAGTGGTGATAGTAGTGGCAGTGATAGTAGTGGTAGTGGTAGTGGTGGTAGTGGTGGTAATGATAGTGGTGGTAGTAGTGATAGTGATAGTAGTGGTAGTAGTGGTGGTGGTGATGGTGGTAGTAGTAGTTGTGGTAATAGTGATAGTGGTAGTGGTGGTGGTAGTGGTGGTAGTAGTGGTAGTGGTAATAGTGGTAGTAGTGGTGGTAGTAGTGGTAATAGTGGTGGTGGTGGTAACTTTTTAACAAAAACTGTTTAAAAGTTAATTGTTTTTTTCAAAAAACTGTAAAAAGGTTAACTTTTTTATTAAAAAACTCTTAGAAAATTAACTTATTTCGTAACTGTTTTTAATTCTGTTAAAAATTTCTTTTAATAACCTAATTTGAATAAAAAAAGAAAAAAAAAGTTAAGTTTTATTTCTTTCAAAATTCATAACTTTTTTAATATAATTTTTTGCAAAAAATGTATGTAGTAAATAAAAGTCTAAAATAGTCTTCTTTATCAAAAAAAAAATTGAAAAAAAAAAGTTAACTTTTTTATAGAACTTAACAGAAACTGTTAAAAAGTTGACTGTTTCTTCAAAAAACTGTTAAAATGTTAACTTTTTTATTCAAAAACTGTTAGAAAATTAACTTATTTTTTAACTGTTTTTAATTCTGTTAAAAAATTCTTTTAAAAACCTAATTTGAAGAAAAAAAAAAGTTAAGTTTTATTCTTTCAAAATTCATAACTTTTTCTATATAACTTTTGCAAAAATGTATGTAATAAATAAAAGTCTAAAATAGTCTTTTTTATCAAAAAAAAAAAAATTGAAAAAAAGAGTTAAATTATAGAACTTAATAGAAACTATTAAAAAGTTTTATTGAAGGCATTGCATTAGTAATATAGCAATTGCATTAGAAGGATATAATGCAACGCCAAGTAACTTAATGCAAGGGTGTTATTGAAGACATTGCATTAATAATATAGCAATTGCATTAGAAAGATATAATGCAACCAGGGCCGGTCCTGTGATAAATGGGGCCCTAGGCTAATTAGTCGGTTGGGGCCCTCATTTTTTTTAACCTCAATGGTAAATGGGCGATGAGGTTCTAAAATCTCTATTATCTGCGGCCTGCCCCTTATTTTTTGCCACTTGTTATTTTTGTTTTAGGCCTTTCTTTATGTTTTTTCTTAAATTTTAGTATTTTTTTATTCAAGGTCTCTCTTTTCATCATTCCCTAGCTTTTAGATTTTGTTAATAAAATGATTGAGATTCTTAACTAGTGAATATTGATAATTAGGTTGGGTTAACATTTTTGATTTGAGATAATTCTGAGTAATTTAATTTAAAGAAATATTGAAATAAAATTATAATGATTATTACAAAGTATTCAAATAACTATTAGGATAATATTAAGATGACAATTGCAAATATAGAAAATTGTAAATAATTTAATATTCTAAAAGATTACTAAAAGTTTCGAACAACATAGCTACCAAGAATCAAACTTGGCTAATTCAACTTTTGGTTGAATACTAAACCACTTGGCCACTTTAGTACATGTGTAAAATTTTGGGGCCCTGATATAAGTAGTAATTTTGGTGGCCCTAGGCAATGGCCTCACTTGCCTTGCACTAGGGCCGGGCCTGAATGCAACGCCCATGTAACTTAATGCAAGGGCTTTATTGATGGTGTTGCATTAGAAGAATCTAATGTAACGCCTAAAAACCTAAGGCAACGCAAAAGACATAGCCGTTGTAATAGCTCAAATAAACCGTTGCATAGATGAAATAATGCAACGCCATTCTAAAGCATCGTTGCATTTGATGTATTTGATGCGTTACATTTGTTCAAAAATGTAGTAGTGGTCATAAAGCTCCACCGGTAATTCAGGAAGGCGAACCCAAACCGCAAAAGTAGAGAAATGGCTCGATGATGAGCAAAAGAGAATTGTTATTCACCCCCGCACACTTACTTAATACCCCTGCAAAATAATTTTCAAAAAAATGTCATTAATTGAAATGACTCTATCACCCTTCGCTACTGATGTTATACACCCGCAATTAAAGTTAATTTTTCTTTTAAATTTTCTAAATTAAAAAGATTAAATAGACAAAGAAAGAGATCAATCTTTAGATCTGGGTATTTAGATTTTGGACAAAAGACCAAATCTTCTGTTATTTCAAGGAGCATTTCTGCAACAAAGATTTGTAGAGGAGATGTAATTGTGTCCCAAGTTTCGACCGAAATCCTTCAACTCCGGCCAACAGCCATTAACGCCGGTCGCTTCTCCATTAGTTCCGGCCGAGTCAAGCTTTAATCCTTTTAATTTAAAAAATTAATCCATTAGTTCCGGCTCCCTCCCCTCAACACCACAGTCACCACTAGCCGACCCCACCAGTTCCGACCGAAATCCCTTCAACTCCGGCCAACAGCCATTAACACCGCATTGCACTGCAGGGACCGGCTGGGCTTGTTTGTGCGGGCAAAGCCAAGGAGAAACGGGCTAGGGCTTTTCTTTGTTTCTCAGTGACAAGATTGATCTCTTTCTTTGTCTTTTTAATCTTTTTAATTTAGAAAATTTAAAAGAAAATTAACTTCAATGATTGCGGGTGTATAGTAGTGAAGGGTAATAGAGTCATTTCAATTAATGACATTTTTTTTAAAAATTATTTAAGGGGGTTTTAAGTAAGTGTGCGGGGGTGAATAACAATTCTCTAAGCAAAAATTTGCTTCCCATCTTTTAATAGCTAGGTAGTTGTTATTGAGAAACCAAGGGCCGCCAGCTAATGCTAAAGAGTAATCATTCGGATTTGAAAACTTGATAGAGTAGCATCCCTTTCCCAGATCAATAACTCTGATTGATTGCTGGTGGAGATGCCAAAGGTTAGTGAGTCTTTTATTTAAATTAAGGAAAGGTAGGTTTGCCCCAATTTGTTTTATAATTAGGGTCTGTTGGAAAAAAGTGTGTTTTGAAGGAAATAATGAATTATTTTCTTAATTTGTTATTTGTTAAAATGACAAATTGATTGTTGGATTGTGTTCTACTCCATGAGTACATTGAAATCATATATTCATTTGTTCAAAATGGTTGAGAAATGAATGAGATATGAAGGCTCAAAGTTAATGGGTTGGAATGGGTAAAATGTGGTTATCCCACATTGTAAAAAGATGAAAAAGTGGCTAAGTTTAAATACTCCTACACTTTGGTAGGGAGTAAGATTGTGGTACATAGAGGCTCTCTCGCGCACAAAGCAGGGGGTGCAAATCATGGACCGAAATAGGCTTCGGGCTACCGAACTCATGTGCATGCGCGTCCTGTGGACACGAATGTAGCTCCGAAATAGCCTGTCCGCGCGAGCCCACTTTTTGTAATTTTCTTTCCAAAACTTAACCCAATGGAACTGGGAGTGAGGCGGGCGCCTGGACCTGCATGAGGCGGGCGCCTCAACTCCAGTAGATGAGACCCATTTGAACCAGTTCGAGGCGGGCGCCTCGCGTTCCCCGAGGCGGGCGCCTGGGCTCCAGTGGCTGTACGGGAAAAATGATTTTACCATGTTTTGTAAATACCAAAAGGCTGTTAATGAATGTGTAATTTCAACAGCCATATAACTGATCAAAGGGAGTTTATGAGCCAAATAATTATGCAATTATGTTGAAATAATTGTATTAATTAAGAAAATTAAAACATGGTTTAATTTTCTGTTATCTATTTGGATTATATAATGGCAAGAACACAACAAGAGAGAAAGACACACAGATTTTTCCAGAATTCCTCTCCTCTTCCTCTTGTTGCATATTGAACAAATATTTTCCTTGGCCTCCTTGCATTGCATTCGTGGTGATAAAGTTCAAGCATCGACTTCAGTTCGCCGGAGGTATTCTTGTGCAACCACCATCCGGTATATCCGTTTCATCCTGGGAGGCAAGCGTTCCATAACAACTCAAGCACAACGTGGTGAGGGGGCGTAATTTGTCTTAAGGAGAGTGTGATTTCACACGACTCGGACAGCGACAAATTCATTTTCTTCTCTTGTATTTTCTATTTCTGTTTTAAATTAGTTTTTATATAATTCCAACAGAGATTTTGTAATAGTTATTCCAACAATCTTAAGACAAATTACTGTCTCTTCGTTGGAAGGAAAACTATTTAAAACATTGAACTAAAATTGTTTGTTTTGTTTCAGATGGCTACTCAATCAAACGTGGAAACCAACGCTGGGAACAACTCCGAGAATCCTCGTGTGGAGGAAGCGCTTCGTGTGGAAACCAACTCTCAAAGGGTGGTTGTCCAAACTGTTTCGAACCATCATGGTGAGAAACCGGAAAAGTTTGTTGTCCAAGACTTTAAAAGATGGCAACAAAAGATGCTTTTCTATTTGACTACCTTGAACTTGGCGAGATTTCTTAAGGAAGATCCGCCACAGTTGGGTGAGAATGAGACGGATGGGCAAGCCATTTTGGCTCTTGATGCTTGGAAGCATTCCGAGTTTCTTTGCAGAAATTACATCCTCAATGGATTGTCGGATACGCTATACAATGTGTATAGTGTTAAGAAAACTGCAAAGGAACTTTGGGAGTCCTTGGAATATAAATATAAGATCGATGACGCGGGCACAAAGAAATTCATTGTGGGCCGTTTTCTTGATTATAAAATGGTGGACTCAAAAACTGTTAAAAGTCAAGTGGAAGAGTTGCAAATAATCATTCATGAAATTCATGCCGAAGGGATGGTAATTAGTGAAAACTTTCAAGTGGCGGCAATCATTGAAAAGTTGCCTCCCGCTTGGAAAGATTTCAAGAATTATCTTAAACACAAACGAAAGGAAATGAATGTTGAAGCGCTTGCTATTCGTCTTCGGATTGAGGAAGAGAATAGAATTGCGGAGAAGAAGTTGAATAATCTTCTTGTGGCGAAAGCTAATGTTGTGGAGCATGTTGATAGCTCCAAGGCCAATGGCAAGGCCAATGGCAAAGCCAAAGGCAAGTTTGGTCCCAAAAAGGGTGGTTCTAGTTTGAAGCCAAAGGGAGGAATCTCCAAGAAAAAGTTCGGTGGAACTTGTTACAATTGTGGCATTGTGGGCCACAAGTCTTCCGAGTGTAGGAAGCCAAAGAAACAAGCAAACATGGTGGATGTCATCTCGAATGAAGTTTCCGATATGAATTTGGCGGCGGTAATTTCTGAGGTGAATTTGGTGGGTTCAAACCCAAATCAGTGGTGGATTGACACCGTGCTACTAGGCATGTTTGCTCAAACAAGGAAATGTTTAGTAGTTTTGAAGCCCTTGAAAATGGTGAGAAATTGTTCATGGGAAATTTCGCCACGTCCGATGTGAAAGGTCAAGGAAAGGTGGTGCCGAAGTTGACTTCCGGGAAAGAGTTGACTCTCAACAATGTGCTCTATGTGCCCGAAATCCGGAAAATCTGGTGTCCGGATCGCTTTTGATTAAGCATGGGTTTCGTGTTGTGTTTGAATCCGATATGGTTACTTTGTCTAAAAGTGGAATGTTTGTAGGCAAAGGTTATGTTTGTGATGGTATGTTTAAGCTTAGTGCTATGGTTGTTAAAAGCAATGTAATGGCTAACAAGCCTAAGATGAATGTGATGAATAAGAATAATTCTTCCGTTTACTTGCTTGAGTCTTCCAATTTGTGGCATGGTAGACTAGGACATGTTAACTATGATACTATACGTAGATTAATTAACATGAATTGCATACCAAAATGTAAAATAGACTACAAACATAAATGTGAAACTTGTGTAGAGGCAAAGTTTACAAAACCTCCGTTCCATTCGGTTGTAAGAAATAATGAACCACTTGAGTTGGTTCATACGGATTTATGTGACTTCAAGTCAACACAAACACGAGGGGGCAATAAGTACTTTATGACTTTTGTTGATGATAGCACAAAAATATTGTTATGTGTATCTTCTCAAAAGTAAAGATGAGGCTATAGAGAAGTTTGTTCTCTATAAAAATGAAGTTGAAAATCAACTCAACCGGAAAATAAAGGTCATAAGAAGTGATCGTGGTGGTGAGTATGAATTCCCGTTTGAAGGTATTTCCAGTGCTTTCAACATGGGATTAAACATGTTACAACACCACCATACACCCCACAATCCAATGGAGTTGCCGAGAGGAAAAATCGGACTCTAAAGGACATGATGAATGCCATGTTAATAAGTTCGGGGTTACCGGATAACATGCTGGGAGAGGCCGTCTTGTCGGCAAATTATGTGTTGAATAAAATGCCCCGAAAGAAAATAAATAAGAGCCCCTATGAATTGTGGCATGGAAGAGTGCCATCATACCAATACATGCGAGTGTGGGGGTGTCTTGCAAAGGTTTCAATACCACCTCCCAAAAAGGTGAAAATTGGACCAAAAACTATTGATTGCATATTTATTGGGTATGCTCACAATAGTAGTGCTTATAGGTTTCTTGTGCATGAATCGAAGATTCAAGATATACACAAGAATACTATAATGGAGTCAAGAAATGCTTCTTTCTTTGAGAATGTGTTTCCGTGCAAAAGAGATGATGCAAGTTCATCTAAACGGAGACATGATTCAATAGAAGAAGAAGAAGTCGAAGGAACAAATCATCATGATGAAAATGATGAAGCGGAGGTAGAACCTCGACTGAGCAAACGAGGTAGGGTAGAAAAATCTTTTGGCCCAGATTTTCTAACCTATATGCTTGAAAGTGAACCACAAAGTTATAAAGAGGCCGTGAGCTCTTCCGAAGGACCTTTGTGGAAAGAGGCCATTAAAAGTGAGATTGATTCCATTTTACAAAATCACACTTGGGAATTAGTGGATCTTCCTCCGGAAGTAAACCACTAGGATATAGGTGGATTTTTAAAAGGAAAATGAAGACGGATGGAACAATTGACAAGTATAAGGCAAGACTTGTAATTAAAGGTTACAAGCAAAAGGAATGCCTTGATTACTTTGATACATATTCTCCGGTTAAGAGAATAACATCCATAAGAATTGTACTTGCAATAGCCGCATCAAGCGGAATCTTGAAGTACATCAAATGGATGTTAAAAAAACAAATTCCTTTCTAAATGGGGATTTAGAAGAGGAAATTTACATGGAGCAACCGGAAGGATTTTCTCGCGGGGCAAGAAAATAAAGTGTGCAAGTTAGTAAAGTCATTGTATGGCTTGAAACAAGCACCAAAACAATGGCATCAAAAGTTTGATCAAGCCATGATGGAAAGTGGATTTAAAATAAATGAATGTGACAAATGTATCTATGTTAGAGACACGGAAATGGCTACGTCATTTTGTGTCTTTATGTAGATGACATGCTTATCATAGGAAGTTGTGATAAAATGATAAAGTCCACTAAAGATATGTTGAACTCAAAGTTTGACATGAAAGATATGGGGTTAGCCGACGTAATCCTTGGCGTGAAAATTTCAAGAATGGCAAATGGACTTGCTTTAAGCCTCCACATTATGTGGATAAAATTCTTGAGAAATTCAAAGAAGGATGACTTAGCTATTGCTAGAACCCCAATAGACATGAGTCAACATCTATCAAAGAATAGAGGTGACACGGTTTCTCAAGTTGAATACTCGAGAATCATTGGAAGTTTAATGTACTTGATGAGTTGTACTAGACCGCATATTGCTTACACGGTTAGCAAACCGAGCTCAGATACAAGTAATCCCGAGCGGAACATTGGAATGGTATAGTGAGAGTACTAAGGTACTTAAGATATACTCGCGATTATGCTTTACACTATACTAGACATCCAACGGTAATCGAAGGATATAGCGATGCTAATTGGATATCCGATATAAAAGACTCAAGGTCTACAAGCGGATTTGTGTTTACATTAGCAGAGTCGCTATATCATGGAAATCTTCTAAACAAACCGTTATAGCTAGATCCACGATGGAATCTGAGTTTATAACGTTAGATAAATGTGGTGAAGAAGCCGAGTGGCTACGCCAATTTATAAAAGATATTCCAAGATGGACGAAGCCAGTGCCATCAATATGTATACATTGTGATAGCCAATCAGCGATTGGAAGGGCACACAATCATATGTATAATGGTAAGTCGAGACACATTCGTCGAAGACATAATACCATTAGACAACTACTCTCAACTGGCACAATATCCATTGACTATGTTAAGTCAAAGGAAAATTTAGCGGATCCGTTAACCAAAGGGTTAAATAGAGAGTTAGTTGAAAGCTCGACGAGGAATGGGACTAAAGCCTCGAAAAGTTAAACACGGCGGAAAACCCAATCTAGATGACCGGAGATCCCAAGAACTAGATTCAATGGGACAACCTAACCGTTAAAAGACTTGTAGCGCCACCGTGGGGGAATCTACCCCAAGTCCATTCCTATTAGTGACATCCCGAAAGGACAAGGTTAATCCTATGGCTTTTAATGATTCTTACGCGTCAAAAATTCGAGCAGGATAATACGGGTTATCTTTAAGAAATCACCTATGTGAGAGAGAAGTGGGGCCGCTTCGAGGAGAATTGTGTGAGGCTCAACTCTTAGACCCTCTCGCGTAACTGTGCGTATGTTCAGGGCCATGAATGAACATAACTATGAGAATTGAACTACGTTATGACGATACTTGTGTCAAGCATATGATCGGCTACACAAAAAGCATAACGATTCAAGGACATCGGGTCTATCGACTTGCGAATAGAGTAAATATGCTTGTACGAGCGAAGGTTCAATGGGCATTCCCACATCTTCGTATGCAAGTTTTCGTCACGGGCTTTATCACCAATTCCGCATTATTCCTTCATGTGGGGGATTGTTGGAAAAAAGTGTGTTTTGAAGGAAATAATGAATTATTTTCTTAATTTGTTATTTGTTAAAATGACAAATTGATTGTTGGATTGTGTTCTACTCCATGAGTACATTGAAATCATATATTCATTTGTTCAAAATGGTTGAGAAATGAATGAGATATGAAGGCTCAAAGTTAATGGGTTGGAATGGGTAAAATGTGGTTATCCCACATCGGAAAAAGATGAAAAAGTGGCTAAGTTTAAATACTCCTACACTTTGGCAGGGAGTAAGATTGTGGTACATGAGGTTTCTCTCGCGCACAAGTGCGCAGGGGGGCGCAAATCATGGACCGAAATAGGCTTCGGGCTACCGAACTCATGTGCATGCGCGTCCTGTGGACACGAATGTAGCTCCGAAATAGCCTGTCCGCGCGAGCCCACTTTTTGTAATTTTCTTTCCAAAACTTAACCCAATGGAACTGGGAGTGAGGCGGGCGCCTGGACCTGCATGAGGCGGGCGCCTCGACTCCAGTAGATGAGACCCATTTGAACCAGCCGAGGCGGGCGCCTCGCGTTCCCGAGGCGGGCGCCCGGGCTCCAGTGGCCGTACGGGAAAAATGATTTTACCATGTTTTGTAATGTACCAAAAGGCCGTTAATGAATGTGTAATTTCAATGTACCATATAACCGATCAAAGGGAGTTTATGAGCCAAATAATTATGCAATTATGTTGAAATAATTGTATTAATTAAGAAAATTAAAACATGGTTTAATTTTCTGTTATCTATTTGGATTATATAATGGCAAGAACACAACAAGAGAGAAAGACACACGATTTTTCCGTAATTCCTCTCCTCTTCCTCTTGTCGCATATTGAACAAATATTTTCCTTGGCCTCCTTGCATTGCATTCGCGGTGATAAAGTTCAAGCATCGACTTCAGTCACGGAGGTATTCTTGTGCAACCACCGTCCGTATATCCGTTTCATCCCGGGAGGCAAGCTTCCATAACAACTCAAGCACAACATGCGAGGGGGCGTAATTTGTCTTAAGGAGAGTGTGATTTCACACGACTCGGACAGCGACAAATTCATTTTCTTCTCTTGTATTTTCTATTTCTGTTTTAAATTAGTTTTTATATAATTCCAACAGAGATTTTGTAATAGTTATTCCAACAGGGTCCGCTTCCAAGGTTGACGAAGAATGTCCAATTTCCCTTGTTCTTTAGAATATGAAGGAATTGTGTCATCGATCTCGGCAACCTCCGAAGTATGAACTGTAGGTTCCTGTATTTCCTTTTCAAATCAAGAAGGGAAGAAAACATGGCGGGAGCTTTGTGCAAGTTTTTCTTTGTAAGTTGGTTGGGCGTGATTGCTATCCCCGAATGATCCACCCTTTTGACTTTGCTGATTGATAGAAGGGTCTTCTGAATGGTCTGAGGAGTACGATGTTCCTGAAGTTGTTAATGGAGATACCCCGAAAGGACTTGAATTAGCGGAGAGATGGTAGTAAGAAACCATTGTTTTCATTGAGAGCTTTCTTAGATCATTTACCACACATGACAAGACATAACGAGAATTCTAGAGATTCATATTGAAAACGGGTACCGATGGTATTCAAATTTGGCCAGGTATATACGCTTAATGGAAGGAAGTTCCCTCTATTCTTTTGAGTGCTGCAGGTCTATAGAGCTCACTCAGTCTCTCTCCACCCTTTTACTTCTTTTTTTCTCTCAAAAGTTTGAAATAAAATATCTAAAAATTCAAAAGTCAAAAATAAAATTTGAAATCGCCATTGTGTTTGTATCGTTAATAAAAATAAATTAATACCCACAACATATAATTTTAATTTTTTTTAGCAGTTTTGAAAAATCTCCGGTTGTTTCAAGAACACAATAGTTCCACAACAATTGAAAAGTTTATAGTTGTTCCAAAAATAATTAACAAATAAGTTAGTACAATTTATAAGTTCACAAATGTTCCATAAAGTTTACAGTTGTTCCAAGAAAACATTTATTACAAGAACAACTTGAAGTTCACAGTTGTTTCAAGAAAAACTACGAGATCTCAAGTGTTCCGAGACTCACTGAAATTTTAGTCAATTTCAAATGTGCTTACTAGATTATTATATAAGTACTTTTTTGGTTGCAAAATGAATGTTTATTTTTTGAGAATTGTTATTCACCCCCGCAGTTTTACTCAATACCCCCGCATTAGTATTTACAAGAAAATGCCATCAATTGAAATTACTTTATTACCCTCATTAATATGTTGTACCCCGCAATTGAGTTTGTCAGAATGGCTATCACAATCTTCATCATCGTCATCAGAGCAAGAGGAATGATCAAGATGAGCAACTTCAATAGCCCACCAGAAGAATGAACTCAATCGTTTCTCGAATGTAATCGTTTGTTCTTGAGGGAGATCCATTCCTCGCAGTTGAAAACAAAACCGATTGCAGATTTGTGTTCTTCCGTAGCAATCAAAATCACCGAATCGCAAGAATTCGATTCATTACCAAAAATCCTCACATTTGACTTCCAACCAAGATTCAGAAAACAATACACACAATACTCAAAATCAATCTACAGAAACAAAAAAAATAGTTTAAGATTTAGCGAGAGAAACTGTGTTGCTGTGTGCTAGAGAGAAACAGACATTGCAGCCATGGATTCCTGAATTCTCTTCACTGGTTTGTACAAGGTAAGAACCTCCGATACATACAGATCTCTGTATCTATAGTCTTTGTATTGTCTGCTCTCGCATTTCTCACTTCATTGCCAGATCTACAAAACAAAAACCTAAGATTTTTTTTATCCAATTCCGTATACATTAGTTTGATTTGTCTCGCGATTCGTCTGCCCTAACCCTAGCGAAAATGTTCGGTCGGTCTTCGCTGTCGCGAACTGGAAGTTTCCGGCCGGAAAATCTGGGTCAAAATGCACTCGCAATAATCATTACCAAATATCAAAGATGAAATCAGTGGTGATTATTGCTTGGGTGAGAATTAAGGGAGATGGAGATGTGAAGAAGATGCTCGGCCGGAGAAGAAGATGATCGGCCGGAGAAGAGGGATGTGCAGTTGTCAGATAAAGAACTAGTTTGGTATTTATTAAGGGGTAAAATAGGAATAATGGTGGTATGTGTAGTGTTGAATGTTTATTTTTTGTTGTAAACTTAGTAGTGCGGGGGCATTGAGTAATAATGCGGGGGTGAATAACAATTCTCTTATTTTTTTTAAGAAAAATTATCCTAGTCCAATGAATGTTTACTTGAGAAAAGAAAAAAAAAACTATCCTTAATGACTTTTATAAAAAAAAATAAAAATAAAATCTATTTTATGTATTTGCAAAACTAAAAGTTTAGAAATTGAATAATAATAACATTCATACAAATAGGAAAAAGAAAGTGAGATAGGAAATAGTACCTTAGTAGTTGGTATAATTATGACAAGTGAGTCCCAATATTAAAAAAATATTAAAAAATTCATTTTAGGATTTTGTAGATGAGAAAAGTACCTTTTTTTATTTCTAAAGTACTTTAAGTTTTACCTTTTCATCCCAAAACAATTTTTTTTTACCTTTTCAACATTGACCTATCATTTTTAGGATGATGTAGTCCCTCCAGTTAACGGGCATTTAATAATCCGTTAAATCCACTTGAACTGGCACCAAGTTGTCACTTTTTGTCCTACGTGGAGCTTACTAAGCAATTAAAACAATGATGAAAATTTCTGAGTACATAAGGGGAGGAAAGTGTAAATTTTTGAAATAATTATTTAAATTAAATAATTATTTAATTGCTTAGTAAGCTCCATGTAGGACAAAAAGTGACAACTCGGTGCCAGCTCAAGTGGATTTAACGAATTATTAAACGCCCGTTAACTGAAGGGACTACATCATCCTTAAAACGATAGGTCACGGATGAAAATGTAAAAAAAATTATTTAGGAACGAAAAGGTAAAACTTAAATTACTTTAGAGACAAAAAGGATACTTTTCTCTTTTTTGTAGATTAAAGTGAGACATCGAAATAACTATTTTATCTAGAGAATTGTTATTCACCCCCGCAAATTTACTTAATACCTCCGCATTACTAAGTTTACTTCTAAAAATTAAAACTATACCCCCGTTATCACTATTATACCCTTTAAAAACCTTCAATAAACATCACCTAAACTATCAAAACAACAAGACTTCCCACCGCCAACACCGCCCTATGCCATCGTCGACCTCCGCCACTGTCAACCTCCACCACCACCACCCTCCGCCACCATCACAATCTCTCTTGCTCTTCTTCTCCTTTTCAATGTTTTCCCACTTCACAAACCTTCACGCCATGCCATGGCCACCGTCTCTCCAGATCTACACGCCGCCGTCCATCCTCCACCTTCGACGACCATCCAGAAAAGATGAAGAAATCGAGTGAAAAAATGTTGCAAATTCTGAAATCTGTTGATGAAGAGAGAGAGCGAGAGAATAATCAGAAAAGAAAATCACTTAAATACTAAAAATACATAAACCACAACTCACCCGGAATAGTCAATGACTCAAAATCACTCCGATGAAGAGAGTCTACGAGCGAACGACGGCGACGGAAGAATGGGACAACGGAAGAATTTGTATGGTTTTGGGCAGAGTGATTTTGGTGATTTGGGGTCGATCCAATTTCGGGTAAACACGTAAACCACCCTCACAATAACCCAAATACTCTATTTTAGATGATGCTCTCTCTCACACACACACAGAGTGTTGTTGGAGTTAGAGAGAGAGAGAATAATCGACAGATGTTCTTGAGGAGTTGTTAGTTTATGCAGATCTGGGTGTGTTTGTGTGTGAGGGTGAGTACAGATCTGGGTGTGAGAAAATTTGGGTGTGTGAGGGTGAGTACAGATTTGGGTGTGAGAAAATTTGGATTTGAAAATATGTGAAAGGGTAATAAAGTCATTTCAATTAATGATATTTTTTTGAAAATAATAATGCGGGGGTATTAAGTAAACTTGCGGGAGTGAATAACAATTCTCTTTATCTATTTTTATCTATTGAGGTGGGACGGTGGAAGTATATTAGATAAAAGTAATCACAAGGTGCACAACTATGATCACACTAAACCAACATTATACAAATACCCAAACCAAAATCGATTCTTCTCCAGCCGAACCTTTTATCTAATTTCATATCCTTTAAACGTAAGCCTTAACCCTTGACGATCTCCCATATTTTCATGGCTCCCCGTCAGAACAGAGTTGTTATCCCCCTGAACATATTGTTACTAAAGTAAATGTTAACCCCACAACCTTCTTTTCTCTCGCCATACCTTTGTACTGAGCAATTCGTTAGTTTGATAATCGGAGATGAAAGAGGCATCCAGAGTGTTTGAACGGAGATAGACCTAAACTTATCCCGACGTGGGTTGCAGGAGTTGGACGTGGAGGGGGAGCGAAGTAGGGGGTCGCCGGAGGTGGGGAGAAGGGTCGCCGAATTGGGTAGAGTAGAGAGACAGAGAGGCTAGGTGGTAATAATCCTTTTCATTTGTGAAAAAAAGATAGTTTTGATTAAACAGGAGGCTAGGTGGTAATAATCCTTTTCATTTGTGAAAAAAAGAGTGTTAAGAGAATTGTTATTTACAACATGCACAATTACTAAATACTCTCCCAGTACTAAGTTCACCAGAAAAATTTAAACACTCAACACCAAATACATTATCATTATTTCTGTTTTACCCTTTTAAATCCCTAAATAAACACCCACCTAAATTAGCCTAGATTAAGAAAACACATTTACACACCCACATTCATTCAATTCAAGGCGGAGGCGTGGACAAGAAGAAAAGAACAGAGAGAGAGAGAGAGAGAGAGAGAGAGAGAGAGAGAGAGAGAGAGAGAGAGAGAGAGAGAGAGAGAGAGAGAGAGAGAGAGAGAGAGAGAGAGAGAGAGAGAGAGAGAGAGAAAGAAGAAGGCGGTTCTTACTATTTGAATAGTCTAAGCTTTTTTACGAATCTTCGTAAATACAATTATATAGTAACTATACATTTTTGCTTAGTTTGGTGATTGTAGGCCTAATATATTTACATTGTCCGGTCAAGTATCACCGAACATTTAAGCTCTCGTACTTTCTCTCCCCTTCCCCTTTTGACAATCGACAAATCTCGTCCTTTCATCTTTGAGAATTGTTATATAGGCTCGTAAAATTGTTGAGTAAACTCGTAAGTTTAAAAAATTCAAAATTGCCACCGAGTGAAATGACTCTACTACCCCTAATTCCATACACTCATTCATATATATTTTTTCTCTTAAACCCATTGTTAAACTCATTCCTATATATTTCTTTACTTTTTAACCATATAAATGTGCTAAATTGTTTTATTAAATATTCTGTTTTCGTGGCAAAAATTCGGTCAAAGTTGGATGATTTTTTGCCCAGAATCGGTCACACCCGTCCGAAAAATAAGGGGAGTTCGGCCACACCCGGCCAAAAAACAAAAAAAGTTTGGCCATACTCGGCTGAAAAACAAAAAAAGTTCGGCCACACTCAGCCGAACCATTAATAAAATTCGGCAAGTAGCTGGCCGATTTTTTGAAATGGTTCGGCTAGTATCCGTCGAACTTTTGTAATTTAGAAAAAAAAATTAAAATTATTTTGGCCTAAATTTAGGTACATAACGTTGTTTTAACATGAGTTTTACAAAAAACTTCAAAAACTACCATTATTAAGAGTTTCGACAGGTAGTGACCGAACAGATTCAAGGCTTTCGAATGAGAATAATTGTGAAAAATATAATACAAAAATAATCGGATGAGAATAATTGTTCAAACATTATACAAACATAATCGGATGTGAATAATTGTTCAAGAAATATTCCAAATATATTCTAAAAATATTCTAAAAGTTCGGCCAGTAGTGGATGAAATATTCAAGAAAATTCAGCTGGGTGTGGATGACATTTTGAGAATCTTCGACCACTACTGGCCGAACCACCCTAAGTCCAGATTTGAACAAATTAAACCATAAGAATGCTCAAATTGAAACTATAACAACAAATATTTAATGAAACAAAATTCCAAAATTCTGATTTCTCTCTCTCTATCTCTCTCTCTCTCTCTCTCTAGTCAATCAACGAGTGTTGGTGGGTGTGGGCGAGTGGGTTAGAGTTAATGGTTAATGGGTGTGGATGGGTGGATGAGAATTAATGGGTTAAGGGGTATAAAGGAAAAGGGAGGGTTTGTTTTAATTTTTTGGGGGTGGATTTAATGATACTGGTTTACTCAACAATTTCAAGGGACTATATAATAATTCTCTTCATCTTTATCTCCTCCTTTCGCCTCTCTCCCTCTATGTGAGGATCTCTCTACGATCGCCAATCTCCTTCTTCTCATTCTCTCAATGCTGCTCTTCTTCTCCATGACCATCGCCAAATCTTCAAGGCCACCCTCCCATCTTCACTGTCAATTTCCATCACATATTCCTCATCTATAATGTTGTTCTCCGGAACATCTCCCAAACTCCACAATAGTACGACTCTTCCACAACTTTAGCTGCTATTTGCCTCCACCGATGTCATCTCAATCTCCGAATTAGAAGCTTCCCGTCTTCAGTCACTTCATAATTAGCAGCTTTGATACATTTTTAGGTTTTAATCTCACCAATGTGAACTTAGGTAGCTTGTTTCATTTAGTAGTGCGGTGGCAACATTGTAGGATGAAAATGGCATAGTCGCTCTGAGAATAGTAAAGCAGGTTGCAAAGTGCATTGTTTATGTTGGAAAAATAGGGTGTGTTTAAAGGAAATAATGACTTATTTCCTAAATGGGTTGTTTGTAAAATGACCAAATTTATTGTAGGTTTGTGTTTTACTCCATGAGAACATTGAAATCATATATTCATTTATCCAAATGGTTGAGGGATAAATGAGATACTAAGGCTCAAAGTGAGTGGGTTGGAAGTGAGAAATGTGGTTATCCCACATTGAAAGGAAATGTAAAAAGAGACTAGTTTATATATTGCTACACTTTAGTATGGAGTAAGATTGTGTAGCATATAGACTCTCTCTCTCGCACATGGGTGCGTAGGGGTGCAAATCAAGGTCCAAAATGTGCTTGGGGCTACCGAACTTGCGTGCGCGTCATGCGGACACGAATGTAGCTCCAAATTGGTCTACTCGCTCTAGCCCACATTTTGCAAACAAAGTATTTAAACGTGATACTCCCATATTGACCACCTTGAACTTGGAGAGGTTTCTAAAGGAAGCTCCGCCACAGTTGGGTGAGAATGAGACGGACGTGCAAGCCGTTACTGCTCTTGATGCTTTGAAGCATTCCGAGTTTCTTTGCCGAAATTACATACTAAATGGGTTGTCGAATACACTATATAATGTTTATAGTGTTAAGAAAACTGCAAAGGAACTATGGGAGTCCTTGGTATACAAGTACAAAATCGATGACGTGGGTACAAATAAATTCATTGTTGGCCGCTTTCTCGATTACAAAATGGTGGACTCTAAAACAGTTAATAGTCAAGTGGAAGAATTGCAAATAATAATCCATGAAATTCATGCCGAGGAAATGGTGATTAGTGAAAGCTTTCAAGTGGCGGCTATAATTGAAAAATTGTCTCCCGCTTGGAAAGATTTCAAAAACTGTCTTAAATATAAATGAAAGGAAATGGATGTTGAAGCGCTTGATATTCTTTTTCGAATTGAGGAAGATAATAGAATTGCGGAAAAGAAGTTGAATAATCTTCTTATCGTGAAAGCCAATGTGGTGGAGCATGGTGATAGATCCAAGGCCAAAGGCATGTTTGTGCACAGAAAAGGTTCTAGTTTGAAGTCAAATGGAGGAATCTCCAAGAAGAAGTTCGATGGAACTTGCTACAATTGTGCCACTGTGGGCCACAAGTCTTTCGAGTGTAGAAAGCCAAGGAAGGAAGCAAACATGGTTGATGTCATCTCAAATGAAGTTTCCGATATGCATTTGGCGGCGGTAATTTCCAAGATGAATTTGGTAGGTTCAAACCCAAATCAGCGGTGGATTGACACTGGTGCAACTAGGCATGTGTGCTCCAACAAAGACATGTTTAGTAGTTTTGAATCCCTTGAAAATGGTGAAAAGTTGTTCATGGGAAATTTGGCCACTTCCGACGTAAAAGGTCAAGGGAAGGTGGTGCTCAAGATGACTTCCAGGAAAGAATTGACTCTCAACAATGTGTTTTATGTGCCCGATATCCGAAAAAATTTGGTATCCGAATCGCTTTTGATTAAGCATGGTTTTCGTATTGTCTTTGAGTTGGATGTTGTTACTTTGTCTAAGAGTGGAATGTTTGTAGGAAAAGGGTATGTCAATGATGGAATTTTTAAGCTAAGTGTGATGGTTGTGAAAACAAATGTAATGACTATTAAGCCCAAAAGAAGTGAAATGAATAACTCTTCCATTTACTTGCTTGATTATTTCAATTTGTGGCATGGTAGACTAGAACATGTTAGTTATGATACTATACGTAGATTAATTAACTTGAATTGATACCAAAATATAAAATAGACTACAAACATAAATGCGAAACTTGTGTAGAGGCAAAATTAACAAAAAGTCTGTTCCATTCTATTATAAGAAATAATGAACCACTTGAGTTGGTTTACACGGACTTATATGTCTTAAAATCACACAATCACGTGGGGGCAATAAGTACTTTATGAATTTCGTTGATGATAGCACAAAATATTGTTATTTGTATCTTTTCAAAAGTAAAGATAAGGCTATAGAGAAATTTATTCTCTACAAAAATGAAGTTGAAAATCAACTTAACCAGAAAATAAAGGTGATTAGAAGTGATCGTGGTGGTGAGTATGAATTTCCATTTGAGGATATTTGTGCTCAACATGTAATAAAACATGTAACAACGCCATCTTATACACCTCAATCCAATGGAGTTGCCGAACGCAAGAATCAGACTTTAATGGACATGATGAATGCCATGTTAATAAGTTCGGGGTTACCTTATAATATGTGGGGAGAAGCCGTATTGTCGGCAAACTATGTGTTAAATAACACGTCTCGAAATAAAATAAACAAAAGCCCCTATGAATTGTGGAATGGAAGAGTGTCATCATACCAATACATGCGAGTGTGGGGGTGTCTTGCTAATGTTTCAATATCACCTTCTAAAAAGGTGAAAATTGGACAAAAAACTATTGATTGCATATTTATTGGGTATGCTCACAATAGTAGTAATTATAGATTTCTTGTTCATGAATCGAAAATACAAGATATACACAATAATACTATAATGGAATCAAGAAATGATTATTTCTTTGAGAATGTGTTTCCGTGTAAAAGAGATGGAGCAAGCTCATCTAAACGGATATATGATTCAATAGAAGAAGAAGTAGAAAAAGAAACTCATCATGATGAAAATGATGAAGAAGAGGTGGAACCTCGATGTAGCAAACGAGGTAGGATAAAAAAATCATATGGCCCGGATTTTCTAACCTACATGCTTGAAGGTGAACCACAAAGTTATAAATAGGCTGTGAGCTCTTCGGGAGGACTTTTGTGGAAAGAGACCATTAAAAGTGAGATTGATTCCATTTTCAAAATCACACTTGAGAATTAGTGGATCTTCCTCTGGGAAGTAAACCACTAGGATATAAGTGGATTTTTAAAATGAAAATGAAGACGGGTGGAACAATTGACAAGTATAAGGCAAGACTTGTAATTAAAGGTTACAAGTAAAAGGAAGGCCTTGATTACTTTGATACATATTTTCCAGTTACGAGAATAACATCCATAAGAATTGTAATTGCAATAGCCGCTGTTAGGCCCAATTGGTAGGAAAACAGGCTAGAGGGGGGGGGGGTGAATAGCCTGATTAAACTTCTTTTCTTAAACCTTTATAAAATATCCAAGTAACTTATCACTTGCTAAACCGATGGTAACCAGTTTCACAACGGATAAAATATTACTGTTTACTCACACAAAAATTATCGATTAAGTAAAGAGGTTTCAAATGAAAGTAAGTTAAAATTTCATGCAAGTAATATTCCAATGAAAAAGACAATCAAGCAGTTAAAGGATTCAAAGGTTGTAACTGGTGATAGAGTTCAACCGGTTACAAGAATAAGAAATAATGAGCAAACAAACAGACAAGGGGACAAGGTTATTTAGAGAGGTTCACAGTATTAAATAACTGCTACGTCCTCTATCAAGTTTGGTCAAAACATGGATTTGTAAAAAGGTGCACTATTAATGTCACTAATCTATTACAAGTTGCAAGCTTTATGATTGAAAGCTGCCTAAAAGAAAGTGATCACTAATGGATCGTGATACAAGATTTGACCAAGTGTTTCAAGAGATGTGTTCACAAGTTGAACTGATTTCTCTTGGGTGTGTAGTTGAGATTACCCAAATTCGCGTGCGCGGGCCGGACATCTCGCTGCACGTCGGGAGGTGTCGCTGCGTTTTCGTAGAGTCGCCATGCTGTTTTGATATAGCCCAAACCATTGAGAAATGGCTTTGTTTTAGTTTTTTTTGTTGTGTGATGAGATTTTGAGTTCGGAGGTCAGTATGTTCACTTCTGGCTTTACTTCTTCTTTGCTTGTTTCTCCCAATTATGTCATGTGAGGGCCCTGGTTAGCGTACGGCCATACATCGCAACTCAGCTCGTTCACCGTAATTGCTTTTGTTGGGGCTTTGACGATGGCCTTGATGTCTTCCCAAGATAAAGGTGGGGATGCCAGGATGCTTGGACCATTGGTTGCTGTGCGGAGCTCGTCCCATCTTATCATGGAGCAAAAATTGCCATGATCTTGAGTTGGGTTAGGCTGAGGAGATTTGTTGGAATAAATAAAATAGTAGTCAAACTTTCCAGATGGTTCTCCTAGGGTTCCAACTATGGGATCACCGGCTTCATACCTCTTCTTCAGTTTTTGTTGAGAAGATGATTTTCTCTTTCACGGGGTACGGTCCTCACTTATCTCATCTTGGAAATCAGCATCTAGACACGCGGGGTAGTCGCAGATGTCCTACCAAATGTGCTTGTCAGTTTTTGGTGGTCTCGGGACCTCGGGGCATTGACTTGGCATGTCCCTCCTTGGTAGGTCTTGTGACTTCACGTTGTAGCTATGGGGCTCATATAGAGGCAAAGGATTAGGTCCCAAAGTATACTGAGAGATTCTGGGAGCTCAG
The DNA here is from genome assembly GCA_022495995.1 of Adenophora triphylla var. japonica. NCBI lineage: Eukaryota > Viridiplantae > Streptophyta > Magnoliopsida > Asterales > Campanulaceae > Adenophora > Adenophora triphylla. The sequence goes on along the minus strand of JAFEMH010001710.1, from coordinate 141,713 downwards.
GGAGCGGGCATGTCCTTTTTTTCACGGGAGCCCCAACTGGCTGGGGGATGGCCAATGTTTCAAAATGACTCATGGCACCTTTGATCCAAGCCTATTGCTCGCCTTAGCGTTTTTCGAGAACTCTGACAGCTTGCCAAACCTCTTCCATCGTTGGGAAATTTCTCGGGGGCGGAATTCCGTTTCCCTCGCTGTTATCTGTCGACCTTGCTATGGGAGAGTGACGGAACCCAGGTACTCTCAACCACTCTCGGTTCGCTGGAGGGGGTGAAGGGTAAGGTTTAGACTTGGGAAGGCCTTTTTTTGGACAAGGGGGAAAGCTCATGCGACATGCAGTTTCTTTTTTTTGTTGTTGTTTTAATTTACTTAAAACGTGTTTTCTCAGAATCCTAAATTGGTAGGAATATTGCTCTTCTTTTTCGCAACTATTCTAGATCCTAGGTCAGTGGAAACCATCACTACGGCTATAAGCCCCTCGTTTTGCACCTGTATTTCGACTTCCCGGGGTGGACAACTAATAAATGGCTATTTTATAGTCATTTATAGCATCATACTTATATCATTTAGTTAGATTTCATTACTTTTTAGTTATGTTTTTAGATTCTTTTATTATATATATGGAATTTTATGCTTGTGGTATATTTTTTGTACTTATACAGGTTTTAGGGTCATTTCTATGGAATATAAGGAGCTTATGGATCAGGGTAAGGAAGGACAACCTCAAAATGGTCATCCAGACCAAAACAAGGCCAGAGCGGCCGTGCTCTATGAAAGGGAGCGGCCGTTCAAAAGCCCTCAGCCAGGCCAAAATGGCCCCAAATCAATGGAGCGGCCGAGCCTTCAAATCTAGAGTGGACGAGCAATTTAGGCCAGAGCGGCCGTGCAGCTATTTATGGAGCGCCCGTGCAGTCTGGCCAGTTCGAATTGGATTTTGGCGCCAAGACTTGCACGGCCGTGCAAGTCATAACGCACGGCCGTGTACTTACTGTTACCGGCTGAAAAGGCACCTTTTGAAGACAGCTCTTTGAAGGATCACACCCTTAGCCTAGGATGCCTATTTAAAGGCAATTTTGTATCCGTTTAGACATCTGATTTTTGATATAAATTACCTGATATTACATAGCAAAAACTCTAGCAATTATTACTTCAAAATCTCTCGAAGATTCAACTTGTGTTCTTGGAGTTTACTTGAAATATTGAAGCAATAAACATCGAAGTTATTCTCAGCCTTTGTCTTCATCTAAGCATAAGTCTTCTATTCCTATCTTTATATTTCATTTCTTTATGTTTACTTTAAGTATGGCTAGTGAGTAATCCCCCGAATTCTTGGGGTTGGAAACTCAAAACGTCTTTATTCATCATCTTTTACAAAGTCATGTCATCTTCTCTTCATCTTAACAATTCTCTTTATATTAAACTTAAAACGACTTACATTTTGGAGACGTTCAATTTGTATGATTCTAGTTAATCGAGAGAAGGACGTAGCTGTGAATCTCGATTAACGGAACCATATAAAGGAACTAGGTTTCATTGATCACGAGAGTAGTTCAATGCCCTAGGGATGTTCCTTGAATGGAAAGTACATTGATTTCCGAACATTAATGGATCCTTACTAATTATGGGCCATCGAGAGATAGGTCATAATTAGTGTAGGATACAAACGCTACTTGCTTGATCGTGAGAAGTAGTGTAGGCTTAATTTACTATCCTTGATTTTGATGAACATTTATAATTACAAAGACATGAATAATTGATGAATAAAACGACTATCTGATTTCCAATCCCGAGAATGCTTCTGTATTATAAGAGTTTAACCAAAAGTATTTCTGTATATGTTTTTATCATTTTCTAATCTTCAAACTATAATTCTCCCAATCTCATCTCTATTCCTTAGTAAAAGCAAATATATCCCAAACTAAACCCTTTCCTTGTGGGATCGACCCGTACTTGCATTAGCTATATTACTATAGCCCTTGCACTTGCGGTATTTAAAAAGAACCGTCAGGTTTGAGACTAACAACAGCCCCATGCGAGGGTCCTATAGGGCAAGCGGTTTCCACCGGCCAAAAGAAAAACGAACCTAAGGACCGAGCCTGTCATGTTCGTTTTAATGCGTCTGCCATGTGAATATGAACAGAGCTAGTATCTAAAATCAAGATCGGGTCAAGAGTTTGGCATGACCTCTCTTTACCTTGATGGCGTAAGGGATCTATGACGTTAGGTTTTGGCTAGGTCATATTGCCATGGATGACGCATTAAAGGCTTGATGACATGGTGTCATGTGGGCATGGATGTATATCCGATACGGAGCATTATCTGGCTGTAGCTTTGGAAATCAAGATCAGGTCAAGATTTTAGCATGACCTTTCATCGCTTTGCTTGCGCAAGGGATCTTGATTTCTGGGCTTTGACTCATCTAATGGCCGACATAGGATATGTATCCAGGCTTTATGACACGGGTTGGGTCAAAAACCAACCGAGTCTGGACAGAGTGTGACGCAAGCGTGCAGGGTTGACACTGGCTAGGATGGGAAGTTTGGAATGATCCTGTGCACGCTCGAAAGGCGTAGGAAGGTCAATCGAACTGCATCTGAGACCATCCCGGATTTGGGGTTGTAGTGTGCAGTGTACAGGATAATAGTGCGCGTAGTGTGCGGTCACTAAAATTCTTTTTCTGAGTAAAACAGAAAGTTTTGCAAAATGTATTTTAAAAGTATGTACATAGATGTATTATGATGCATTTTTTTGAATAAAAAAGTAAAGCACATGCACACACACACAACAGTTAAAAAAATGGTAAAGTGAAAGTTTGACCGTCATCATTGTTTTAAAAAAAATATTTTTTTTAAAGTTTTTTTTAAAAAAAACAAAACGTCCCCAGCAGAGTCGCCAACTGAAATTACCCGGATCCTCGTGCGCGGGCCGGACATCTCGCTGCACATCGGGAGGTGTCGCTGCGTTTTCGTAAAGTCGCCACGCCGTTTTGATATAGCCCAAAACATTGAGAAAAGGCTTTGTTTTAGTTTTCTTTGTTGTGTGATAAGATTTTGAGTTCGGGGGTCAGGTTACGCCTCGGGAAGAGATAGTTGAGCTCACCCGAGTCGCCTCGTATTAACGAGTCTTTCGATACCCTTCTTTCTTTAAATGTTGTGTGTGTGTGTGCGTGCTTTTAAAAATGCATTTTGAATATAATGTCTACATTGTAGACTATGTATTTAAAAGAAAAAAATTTAATATTGAAATTAATTGAATGAGGTTTGGAAGAAGGCCTTACTAATGTTGGTTCGTGTCTATCTTCCGCGGAGGAATGTGTTTGATTGAGATAGGGATGGTCAAACCGGACCGGAACCGGATCGGAATCGGAAAACCGGACCGGAATCAGACCGGAAAAGCCCGAAATCGCCATGAACCGTCACGAAAACCGGAACCGGGGTAAGCGAAACCGGTTTGGAGCCGGGCCGGTTAAGGGTCACCAAAATGGTGAACCAGACCGGAAAAAGCCCAAAACCGGACGAAAATTCATTGTTTTTCAATAGAATCGGACCGGAACTGGAACCGGATCGGAAAAAGCCCGGAACAGGACGAACCGGGGAGAAAATCGAAACCGGATTAACCGGAACCGTGAGCAATCCGGGCCGGTTAAGGGTCATACATTTTCCGAACCAGAACCGGCAATTCCGGACCAAAACCGGGCCCGAAACCGGTTTTGGTCATCCCGAGATTGAGACATCGGGATCGATCGGGACAGACCGAGATGGGCCGGGATTGCCTCAGGATGGACCAGTGTGTGTACCAGCAGAGCTTCGGGATGTTTCAGGATGGATCGGTGTGTACCGGAAGAGCTTCGGGATGCTTTGGGATGGGCCGGTGTCTGCAGGCAGAGCTTCGACGTGCCTCGCGATGGCTAGGTATATGCGGGCAGAGCTTCGGCGTGCCTCGGGATGGCTAGGTGTGTGCGGGCAGAGCTTCGGCGTGCCTCGGGATGGCTAGGTGTGCGGGCAGAGCTTCGACGTGCCTCGGGATGGCTAGGTATGTGCGGGCAGAGCTTCGGCATGCCTCGGGATGCCTCGGGGGGAACCGACAGGGCTTCGGGATGCTTCGGGAGCGCCTCAGGACATCTCGGTATGTGCGGGCAGAGCTTCGGCGTGCCTCGAGATGCCTCGGGGTGGACCGACATGGCTTCGGGATGCCTCGGGGCGGACCGGCAGGGCTTTGGGATGCTTCGGGAGCACCTCGGGATGGCTCGGGAGCGGCTTGGGAGGGCTCGGCAGGCCTCGGGAGGACCGAAAGAGATCGGGATTGCCTCAGAAGGATTGAGAGGGGAGCCATAAGGCGGGGGAGAAAGGAGAGAAGGGAGGTGTGAAAAATATGAGAGGGGGAGCCCTCTATTTATAGGCCCAAGAAAAATGCAAAGTGGTCCGCACGGATTAGTATGTTATTACCATTTTTTTTTGGTTTTTCGGGATTTGAGGGAATGTTGTGGACTTTAAGAGGATTTTTTCATCATTATTTTCACCCTGCAAAGTGGTCCGTACGTACCATTATGTCAAGTGTTTTTTTTTAATTCCTACAAAGTCCTTTTGTCCAATTTTATCCCTAAAAGGCCATCCTTTGGTTTGGCTGGTGGTTTTGGACTTTTTGGAGGTTACGGGTCTTCGGGATCACGAATGCGTGAGTCCTCGGTGTTTTCCGTATGCTCAGATGGAGAGTGGTCCGGATTGGGGTACTTACAATAGTGTGATCAATCAATGTGTTCCAGACATAGTCTTGTTGGGGAACACTTACAACAAATGATTGATTGTGCAAAGTGTATCTCCTAACAAATAATCTAGTGAATATAAGGACTGATTGCTTTGAACTTGAATGCTTGAACACTTGCAGTTCTTGACAATTTTACTCTCAAAGTCTTTAATGCACCAACCCTCTTCAATGCTCTAAGGAAGGTATTTATAGTAACTCCATGGAAGAGCTGTTGTCTTTGAAGGGGTTGAAGGGATGACTTGGTCTGACAAGCATTTAATGAGAATATCTTCTTCATTTAATGCCTGATATTTAAAGGACAACCATCTTTGAATTTTCCACTGAATAAATAAGTTGTTGTGAGTACTGGTAACTTGAGCATTCCTCAAAGTAGTTACGGACAAGGCAGCATCAAAGTCTTCATAGCAACTGTTCTACCAACTTTAGCTAAGTTGTGGGCTGAGTAGGTGAGAACAATAAATGCTTCAACTGATAGAAAGCTTGTTGAAGAAGCTTGACTGATTGCAGCAACTGATAGGATCATAGCCGGTTGACATACTTAACCGGTTGGTGGTTTGGCCGGCTAAGGGCATGACCGGTCAAGGTACTTAACCGGTTGAGGCTTTGGCAGCAAGTAAACCACTATCTTCTGGAAAATCTCTAGGTCTTCAATTCTTCCATCTTTGAGAAAATACAACAACAAAAACACTGGCACTAGCACTAAGGGATCCTAAGGTACATAGAAAAATCTAATTGGTCTAGTTAAAATTAAGGGTCCTCAATAATGCTTATAATGATTGGGATTAATTTTTTTTTAACTTATACATATATTTGACTAACAGCCGCATTGCGAATCTTGTAGTACATCAAATGGATGTTAAAACCGCTTTTCTAAATGGGACTTATAAGAGGAAATTTACATGGAACAACCCGAAGGATTTTCTGCGTCGGGGTAAGAAAATAAAGTGTGCAAATTAGTAAAGTCATTATATGGCTTGAAACAAGCACCTAAACAATAACATCAAAAGTTTGATCAAGTCATGATGAAAAGTGGATTTAAAATAAATGAATGTGACAAATGTATCTATGTTAGAGACAAGAAAAATGGCTACGTCATTTTGTATCTTTATGTAGATTACATGCTTATCATATGAAGATCTGATAAAATGATAAAGTCCACTAAAGACATGTTGAACTCAAAGTTTGACATGAAAGATATGGGGTTAGCCGACGTAATCATTGGCGTGAAAATTTCAAGATTATCAAATAGACTTGCTTTAAGCCTGTCACATTATGTTGATAAGATTCTTGATAAATTCAGCAAGAGTGACTTAGCTATTGCTAGAACCTCAATAGACATGAGTCAACATCTATCAAAGAATAGAGGTGACAGTGTTTCTCAAGTTGAATACTCAAGAATCATTGGAAGTCTAATGTACTTGATGAGTAGACCAGACATTGCTTACACGGTCAACAAACTAAGTCGGTATACAAGTAATCCTGGAGTGGAACATTGGAATGGTATAGTAAGAGTACTAAGGTACTTAAGATATACTCGAGATTATGCTTTACACTATACTAGACATCCAGCTGTAATTGAATGATATAGCGATACTAATTGGATATCTGATATACAAGACTCAAGGTCTACGAGCGGATTTGTATTCACATTAGCAGGAGCAGCTATATCATGGAAATCTTCTAAACAAACAGTTATAGCTAGATCCACAATGAAATATGAGTTTATATCATTAGATAAATGTGGTGAAGAGGACGAATGGCTACGCCAATTAATAGAAGATATCTCAAGATGGACAAAGCCCGTGCCACCAATATTTATACGTTGCGATAGCTAATCAGCGATTGGAAGGGCTCAAAATTAGGGATGACCAAACCGGAACCGACCCAGACCCGTTGAACCGCCACGAACCGGATCCGCCTCGAACTGGAACCGTTTGAAACTGTAACCGGCGGTTTGGCGGTCCGATTCCAGTTTCTACTTTTGAAAAACCGTGAACCGGCGATTTTGAACCGTACCGAAACCAAAACCGTTGTCAAAACCGTCAAATTCGTCAGAAATTTTGTTAAATTTGTCAGAATATAGCCGTTAGAGGATGGGGTATGTGGTTAAATACAAAATATTTTTGTTTTCTTAACTATAAATACCACCCCTCTCCCCTCCCAATTTTTTTCACACAAACTCCCTAAAGTCTCTATAACGAATTTCATTATTTTTTTTATTTTCAAGCTCAAATCATAAACTAACTCTTATTTGTTCAAGTTTTAGGGTAAAATATATATAAGGAGTATAGGTACAAGATTGAGTAGTTCGGTTTAGAGGTATATATGGGATTTAGTTATATGATTTAGGGGGTTAGAGTATGGGGTATATGGTTAAGTTAGATGAATTATGATTTTGGGTATGTAGTATATAGTTGTGATTTGAGGTTTAGGGTATAGGATATATATATATATATATATATATATATATATATATATATATATATATATATATATATATATATATATATATATGAGAATAATGTAGATGAATTTGAATTTATAGTATATAATATATGATTTAGATTTAAATATTAGGGTATAAGTATATGTGAGATTAATGTAGATGAATTAGGGTTTAGGGTTCAGGGTATGAAGTATATAATTTAGATTTAAGGTTTAGGATATATGGTATATATGAGATTTAGGTAGATGAATTAAAATTTGGGGTATGGGGTTTGGAGTATGGAGTATATGATTTATATTTAAGTTTTAGGGTATATGATTAAGGTAGATGAATTATGGTTTAGGGTATGAAGTATATCATTTAGATTTAAAGTTTAAAGTATATGATATAAATGAAATATAGGTAGATGAATTAGGATATGGGGTATGGAGTATATGATTTAGATTTAAAGTTAAGGGTACGTATAGGCTATATACGAGATTTAGGTATATGATTTAGGTTTAATGTATGAGATTTATGATTTAGGTTTTCTTTTATATAGTTTCATTTATTTAAATTTTCTAACATTTTTATATACATTTTTGTAAAAAAAAATCAGTTATAAAACAATATAAAATATTATTTCCTAGTCAATAAAAATATAAAAAAAGTAAAAAAAATAAAGGGTAGTCCGTCCCTCTTTTCTTTTATATACTTTCATTTGTTTAGTTTTTTTTATCTTTTTTTATATCCCTTTTTGTAAAAAAAAATCACTAATAAAAAAAGTTTAAAATATTATTTTATAGTCAGTAAAAAATTAAAAATAAATAAAGGGTAGTTCGTCCCTCTTTTCTTTTATATACTTTCATTTGTTTAGTTTATTTTTTGATTTTTTTATATACCTTTTTGTAAAAAAAATCGATAATAAAATAAGTTTAAAATATTATTTCATATTCAATAAAAAATAAAAATAAATAAAGGGTAGTCCGTATCTCTTTTCTTTTATTTATTTTCATTTGTTTAGTTTTTTTTACTTTTTTATATACCTTTTTGTAAAAAATATCAGTAATAAAAAAAGTCTAAAATATTATTTTCTAGTCAATAATTTTTTTTTAAAAAATAAAAAAAATAAAGGGTAGTCCGTCGTCCCTCTTTTCTTTTATATACTTTCATTTGTTTAGTTTTTTATCTCTTTTTTTATATAACTTTTTGCAAATATTTTCACTAATAAAAAATATTCTAAAACAGTTTTTCTATTAAAAAAAAAAACAAAAAAACAAAAACCAAAAACCGTTGAACCGCCGGTTCGAAACCAGAACCGTGAACCGTAAGTTCACGGTTCGATTACAATTTCTCTTTTTCCGAAACCGGAACCGACGATTATGACCCGATCGGGTTCGGTACCACTGTTGATCCGGCCCGATACCCGATTCGACCCGACCTCAAATAAACTATGTATATAACTAAAAATTAGGGTTCTAGCGCCTCTCTTTCTCTCTCTATCCACTAGATCTTTCTCTCTTTATCCGCTTAGATTAGGCGCTTCTCTTTCTCGATCTCTCTATCTTGACTTGGTGAAATTGTTGAACCCTTCAAGCAAACTCTTAATATCTTCCTTCACTTCGTTCACAGATCCTTCCAATCCTTCGACCCGCTGCTGAAGACTTACACAAATCTGATTCAGATCTTCGTGCTTTCGTAGATTATTGAAAATATCTTTCCATCTTGTTCCCTCCGCGATAGCTATCTCTATCTGCTTGTCTCCCTCTCTCTATTTCTCTCTCTCTCCGCTTGTCTCTTCTCTCCCCTCGTCTCTCTATCTTCGCTCGTCTATCTATCTCCGCTCGTCTCTCAGCAGTAGGCTATTCGTGTCTGTTTGAAGGAGGCAAGAAGAGTCTGAATTGGTGACAATCGGCGCCGTATTTTGTATAAGGTGAGTCGATTTTTCTAACCTTTTATTTCTGATTTGAATTAGAAGTAATCCATGGCTGTTGAATGGTTATTTAGGGTATAAATAGATAGATTGATTTGGAATTTGATGCAATTTTATTACATAAACTGCTGAGCTTAAAAAAAAGTAAAAGCTTCGGATTGGATCGGGACTTGGACCAGACACCTTCGGATCGGGGTGGGTTCGGTAAAGGGTTTGTGTTGTTCGGATCGAATTCGAATCAGAACTGATCCGATCCGAACCCGACCCGTTGCCATCCCTTCTCTCAACTGGTATAATATCCATTTATGTTAAGTCAAAGGAAAATTTAGTAGATCCGTTAAATAAAGGGTTAAATAGAGAGGTAGTTGAAAGCTCGACGAGGGGAAAGGGACTTAAGCCTCTTAAAATTTAAACGCAGCGGAAAACCCAATCTAGATGGCTGGAGATCCCAAGAAATAGATTTAATGGGACCACCTATATTTTAAAAGACTTGTAGCGTCACTGTGGGGGAACCAACCCCAAGTCCATTCCTATGATTGACATCCCGAAAGGAAAAGGATAAGCCTATGGCTTTTAATGATTCTTACGCGTCGAAAATTCGAGCGGGGTAATATGGGCTACCTTTAAGAAATCACCTATGTGAGAGAGAAGTGGGGCCGTTTTGAGGAGAATTATTTGAGACTCAATTCTTAGACCCTCTCCCAGAACCAGACATATGTTCAGGCCTATGAGTGAACATAGCTATGAGAATTGAAGTATGTTAGGACGATACTTGTGTCAAGCATATGACCGGCTCCACAAAACGCATAACGATTCAAGGACATCGCGTCTATCGACTTGCGAGTAGAGTAAATATGCTTGTACGAACGAAGATTCAATGGTCATTCCCACATCTTCGTATGCAAGTTTTCGTATGCCGGACTTTATCACCATTTCCTCATTATTTTCTTCATGTGGGGGATTTTTGGAAAAATAGGGTGTGTTTGAAGGAAATAATGAGTTATTTTCTAAATGGGTTGTTTGTCAAATGACCAAATTGATTGTAGGTTTGTGTTCTACTACATGAGAACATTAACATGACATGAATCGGATTATGAATATCGTTGGGGCGTTGAAGAGTTCCCTATAAAGATTGGAGTGTATCAAGGTTCCGCACTTAGCCCCTTTCTTTTTGCTTTGATAATGGACGAATTGACGAGGTCAGTCCAAGATGATATACCAAAGTGTATGCTGTTCGCAGATGATATTGTGCTGATTGATGAGACAAGAGAGGGTGTTGAAAGTAAATTGGAGTTTTGGAGACACACTTTGGAATCTCGAGGTTTTCGATTAAGCAGAAGCAAGACTGAATATTTGGAGTGTAAGTTTAGCAGAGTTGGAATTAGGGAGGCAGGGGCGGTCACATTTGATGGAAATATTATCCAAGCTTCTGAGTTTTTTCGCTATCTTGGATCCATTATCCAAAAGGATGGAGAATTAGATGGAGATGTGGCTCATAGGATTAAAGCAGGTTGGTTGAAGTGGAAGAGTGCTACAGGGTTTCTATGTGATCGCGGCATGCCCAATAGATTAAAGGGAAAATTCTACCGCACGGCAATTAGGCCGGCATTGCTTTACGGCACCGAATGTTGGGTCGTGAAACAGTGTCACGTGCATAAGATGAATGTGGCGGAGATGCGTATGCTTCGATGGATGTGCGGTCATACAAGAAAGGATCGGTTGGGGAATGAGGTGATCAGAGGTAAAGTAGGAGTTGCGCCCATTGAGGATAAAATGAGGAAAATCGTCTACGGTGGTTTGGACATGTGAGAAGGAGACCGAGTGATGCACGGTTAGGAGGCCTAACAGTGGAGAAATGATAAAATGGCGAGGGGTAGGGAAGACCCAAACAAACTTGGATTAGAGTAATTGAAAATGATATTAATTTACTTGGAGTGGATGAAAGTATGGTGTCAAGAGGCCGGAGTGGAGGGCAAAAATCCATGTGGGGGGTTGATTTTTTTATTTTTTATTTTTATTTTTATTTTTATTTTTTTTATTTTTATTTTTATTTTTTTTATTTTTTATTTATTTTTATTTTTTTAATTTAATTTAATTTAATTTTTTAATTTATTTTTTTTTCACGATAACATATGAGGATTCATGTTAGCCGACCCCAAATTATTTTGGGACTAAGGCTTTGTTGTTGTTGTTGTTGTATTTGTCCAAAATGGTTGAGGGATAAATGATATATTAAGGATCAAAGTAAGTGGGTTGGAAGTAGGAAATGTGGTTATCTCACATTGAAAGGAAACGTAAAAGTAGACTACTCCTACACTTTAGTAGGGAATAAAACTGTGTAGCATATAACACTACCAGAAAAAGGTGTTTTAGCGGCGAAAATTTCCGTCGCTAAAATTAAAATTCCGTCGCTAAAAAAAACACCGACGGAAAATTTCCGTCGGTGGTCCGTCGTCGCCCGGCCGTCGCAAAGGTCTTTCGACGGGTCAATTTCCGCCAGTATTTTTTGATTTTACCGACGGAATATAATTCCGCCGGTGATTTAAATGTTTCAGCGGCGGAAATTTCCGCCGTTAAATCAATTTAATTTAATTAAAATTTCATTTCAGCGGCGGAAATTTCCGTCGCTGTAATAAAAATTAATTTAATTAAATTAATTTCAGCGGCGAAAATAGGGTATAGGGTATAGGGTATAGTGTATAGGGTATAGGGTATAGTGTATAGGGTATAGTGTATAGTGTATAGTGTATAGTGTATAGGGTATATGGTATATGGTATAGTGTATAGTGTATAGTGTATAGGGTATATTGTATAGGGTATAGGGTATAGGGTATAGGGTATAGTGTATAGTGTATAGGGTATAGTGTATAGGGTATAGGATATAGGGTATAGGGTATAGGTATAGGGTATAGGGTATAGGGTATAGGGTATAGGGTATAGGATATAGTGTATAGGGTATAGTGTATAGGGTATAGGGTATAGTGTATAGGGTATAGTGTATAGTGTATAGGGTATAGTGTATAGGGTATAGGGTATAGGGTATGGTATAGGGTATAGGGTATAGGGTATAGGGTATAGGGTATAGGGTATAGTGTATAGGGTATAGGGTATAGTGTATAGGGTATAGGGTATAGTGTATAGTGTATAGGGTATAGTGTATAGTGTATAGGGTGTAGTGTATAGGGTATAGGGTATAGGGTATAGTGTATAGGATATATAGTGTATAGGATATATAGTATATAGGATATAGTTTGTTATTTTGTTAATTAGTTCTAAAAATAAATAAAAATTACATTTTATTATCAGCAACGGAATATTTCCGTCGCTGATAAATAAAAATATATTAAATTATCAGCGGCGGAAATATTCCGTCGGTGTTTAATTAAAAAAAAACATTTAATTTCACCGTCGGAATATTTCCGACGCTGATAAATTAAAAAAAATTAATTATTCAGCGGCGGAAATATTCCGTCGGTGTAATATTCAAAAAAAAAATTTTAATTTCACCGTCGGAATATTTCCGACGCTGATAAATAAAAAAAATATAAAAATGATATATTTTTACCGACGGAATAATTCCGTCGCTGATAAAGATTTAGCGGCGGAATAATCCGTCGGTAAATCAACCGCGAAAATAGTGGCGGTAATTAAACGAATGTTCGAGGAATATTCGTTTTAGCGGCAGAATTTAGCGGCGGAATTAAATTCCGTCGCTAAATTTGACGCCAAAATAATTCCGACGCTAAAGCTTATATTCCGCCGCTATTTAGCAACGGAATGAATCCGTCGCTGATAATTCCGTCGCTAAACCACCTGTTTCTGGTAGTGTAAGCTCTCTCTCGCGCACGGGTGAGCAGGGGGGGTGTGCAAATCAAGGTCCAAAATGTGCTTGGGGCTAACGAACTCATGCGCGTGCGCGTCCTGCGTACACGAATGTAGCTCTAAATTGGTCTAGTCGCGCTAGACCACCTTTTGCAAAAAATAAATAAAAATCAAAAGTGATATTCCCACAATTTGTAACTTGTAACTGACACATGATTTCAAAGGTTGTAACTGTCATTATCAAATTATTAAGAAATTAAAACATGTTTAATTTCGGGAATTAATTTGATCATCAGTTTTGATACTTCCTTGGAAGCTATAAAAAGGAGAGAACACAATCTGATTGACACACATTTTTCCGAAATCTCTCCTCTCTCCAATTCGCAGCATATTGAACGATCTTTCCTTTGGCCTCCTGCATTTGTATTAGGTGGTGATACCGTCCAGTCATACCTTTAATTCGTCGGAGGTACTAGTGTGCAGCAAACGTCAGGTCAGTCTGTTTCATCCTGGGAGGCAAACGTCCGCTGGAACTTTAAGCACAACTTGGTGAGGGGGCGAATTTGTGTTAAGTAAAGTGTGTCACACACGACTCGGGCAACAACTTCGAGAATCAAATTTATAGTTTTTGTTTCTACACTGTTTCTTTATTATATTTTCTGTAACTTACAAGTTTTGTAATCAATTATTCTAACAATTAAAGGGGTTGGAACTCACAAATGTAGTAAAGGTTGTAGCACTCACTAGATATACTTTCATAGATTATTTTGAATCTATGGCTTGCTTTGTGTTTTTAAGCCTATTTTGACTTCAATACATGCTTCCTCTGTCATATTTGAAATAAAAATAAAAGTTGTATACATAAATTAAGGAGTATAATTCCTTTATCCCACATTAGTTTAAACTCTTTTCCTTTTCATCGGTCTCACATGTGTAACTTCCCAAAAGGACAAAGTTTTTATTATTTTATACAGGGCCGGTCCTATGATATTTGGGGCCCTAAGCGAACTATTCGTTCGGGGTCTTATCTTTTAGTGCCAAAGGACCATTTTGCAACGACGTTTTTCTTGAATCTCTACTTGTCTTTGTCTCGTTTTGCTTCTTTCGTTCTTTTTATGTATGTCTTCTTAATCATTTTTTCTTAGATTTTAGTAGTTTCGACGATTGAAAATTAATTTGAATTGTAGACCAAAATTGTAGACTAGTACTTGTGATGATTGGGCCAAGAAGAGAGTAAGAGAAAATAAAATAAAAACTAGCATAGTGAGGTTTGAATTCGGTCATGTCATATTTGTCTTCATTCCTTCTACTAGACCGATGGGAAAAGTAGAGCCGTCAATTTGGGTTGAGCCCATCGGGCCAGCCCGCCCCGCCATTCAATAGGGGTGAGTTGGGTTGACATATTTCCAGCCCACCAGGAATTTGGCCTACCCCTCCCCGCCCCATTTAGTGGTGGGTTTTGGCGGGTTGGGCCTGCCCCGCCCCGCAAGCCCGTATTGACAGACCCTTCACTAGTTCTGTATGTTCACGTCGTACCTTCTCTGCTTGATTGTTTATATCCTTTTAAGCACATGACATAATCTGGATGTATTCTAAACTTGCAAAAATATATAAAACCAATTGAGAGCAGTTACTTAAAGGAAGAACTGTGAGGTTCAAGCTGGTGCCTCATAATTCTCCACAATATAAAGTTAATTAAGCAACTTTTAACTTGACTGGTTATGCCAAGTGATTGCAGGCATACCAAGTTTTTTTAGGAGATGAGGTGAAAGGGAGAGAGGGTGGGCAGGAGGGAGGTGTGAGAACCCCAATCCAACTCGCAACCCGTGCAGTGCCTTTTATACAATAAAAGTGCACTAGGGGCATTTTGGTACATTTATAATTTATTCCGAAACTTTCGAGGACTTTTCGTAAGTTCTTTACTGAGATAGTACCTATAGGGAATTAATCCAGGCTTTTGGACCTATTGGGAATTACTCAAGAATGTTCCAGGACAGTTATTTGGCGCCAAAAGGCGGTTATGGCTGCTTATGTCCCGCGACAGATCGTGCCACTGGAAAATGGAAAGACAGTGTCCCGCGACACACTTTGCCATTTCCAGACACCTATAAAATGAAGCCTCCTCCTCCCATTTCGAGATCGCTTTTTCGACATATCAAAGTTACTCTGCCAAAATGAGCATACACATACAGTAATCCCACAAAAACACACACAATTCCTCTCTCTCTCACAAATCTCTACCCAATTCCCTTTCTCACATAATTCTGAGTTTGATATTGGTGCTGAAGCTGATCTCTGAAGGATTCTATACCTAACTTGGTATAGGATTTATGGTCTACAAAGGTGACACTCTTCCTCTCTCCTTATCTCTCTTTTCCTTGCTTCTTCATGCAATGTACATGCAATCTCCATGCTTAATTTGATGTGTATTGGAGAATTATGATTATGAAATCTCTGTTCTAGTCTCAGATGCTGCGAATCAGTAGTTGTTTTCATGCTATTGCATGTTATTAAGTCAATTTTATATGTTTTTGCATGATCACTCAAGATGAGTGTGGATCCCTCATATCCACACCCTCTTGAAGTGTTGATTATTGATCTCTGTGGTCTATGGAATACATATCTGATGCAATTTGCTTTATATATCTCTTTGTTTATTCTGCAAGCTAATTTTGTAAAGCTTTTGCAAATGGCATCATGTGTCCCGCGACACATCATGCCAGTCTAGGTCCTGTGTCCTGTGACACACCTAGCCAGGTTAGATCCTGTGTCCCGTGACACTTTTAGCCAGTTAGCAGAAGCTGCCTTTCAAATTGTAATCTGTTTCTGAATTTTGTATCTTGGGATGTGGCCTCCCGCTCAAATTGGTTCACAAGTTGTATTTACTTCATATTATCAATAGAAAATGCATTTATTCTCTCTTGTCTCACACATGGCGCACACTTGTTGAATATTTTGGATGTTAGATTAGAAAGACTCATTATGAGGCATTTTGGGTGAACTCTTTGTTCTTCCCAAAACGTAACCTGACCCCCGAACCCGTTATCTCTTTACAAAAGGTTTTTTGAAATTTTCCTTTAAAAATGGAGTGGCGACTCTCATATTTTCTAAATCGGGCTCGTATGTTCCGTCTCATTTTCTAAAATCATTTTCAAACTTTCCATGCGTTTTACATGAGGACGGGGCGTATGTTCAGTAGCGACTCTGCTGGGGAGCATGAAACTTGTTTTTCAATAGTGGGTCAAGCTTTCGTTCTTTCTAACATCCTTTATATTCACTTGTGTGTTACTTGTTTGTGACCTTATGTGTGCTTCTTCTATGCTTCCATGCTTGCCATGCTTCTGTGTGTTCTTATTCTGTTGTACTGAGGCTATAAATGAGTTACTGCCATGAAGAGAGCTAGTTCTTGTTCCTGCTTTGTGTTCTGGTTTTATGGCTTGCCTGGTCGTGCGAAAAAGATTGTGCCAGGTCTGTCCTGTGTCCCGTGACACAGTTGGCCATTATTCAGTTGTTCAGGTTTTGGTTGAGGGTAGTCCCTTGATCAGATTGTGATCTTTGATTATTGTACCCTGTTGCTTCTAGAGTGAGTGGTGTTGTTTTTCTTTGTCATCTCTTTAAAAACTTAATAAAAAAAGGACAAAAAAATCTTTTTCTCAATAATGTAACATAGACAACCGCACACTACCTCACTAGTTCTAGATCCCATTTTTTGGAGCGATTGATGGCATCGCGGACGGTGATATATGTCGCCTACGTTTGAGCGCCTGATATCAATCCTGGCACCCTAGATGCACCCCTAGGTTGGATCACACTTTTTCAGCCTACCCTATATGGTTGGTTTTGATACACCATTTTCAAATATACTAAAATAAATTGTATGAATTTTAATCATAGGCTATAATACCTATAAGACCTAGCACGTATGGGCATGTTGCTATTGCAACATGATTTCGACAAGAGATCATGCCGCGGTGCCAACATGTACCGACGAGAGGTCATGCCGGATTTTTTCTTGAAATTCTTCAGGAAATACCTGTCATGCTGCCGAATTTTTCCCAGAAATTTGGTCTACTCATCCGCTCCAGAAAGCTTTGGTCTTGTATTAGTATTATTGACTATTATTAATTTTTTATACAATGCATTTGGTATATTTCGAATGGTATATCCCTAGGTTCCCATTTGAGGTTTAGATTACGAAAAAGAAGGCTTCTCCTTTTCCAACCGTCCCTAGGATTTCTAAAAGATATCATTTTCTACTTGAACATTAATAACAAACTTGCACGAGTCCATCTCCTTTCCCTTTCTTCCCTCTCCCACACCTTATCAAAGTTCTTTCCCTCTGCAGCTATGGCAACTTGGGTCTGTGCTCCAGTTCCTGGTGCTCGTTTAGTCCGTGTTCCTGAGGCAACGAAAGCAGTCACAGTATCCGAGTGGTATTCTTCATCTGATTCGGAAACTGAAATGTCTGGTGCAGAGAATGTTATGATCAACCAGTCCGGAGGTTCACATGCCATGGGTCAGCAAAGTGCGAATGGTTTATCTATTGAAGAATTACGGGCTACCCTTGAAGCCGCTCGTGCTCGTGAGCGTAAGGCCCAGATGCTTGCTCAGGCTGCTAAAGCTAGGGAAGATGAAATGCATGAACGCTTTGTGGAAGCGATGCGCATTTGTGGAATTGCCGTTCTTTCTCCGCCATCTCAACCAAACAAAGCTCAGAATCAGGTATGCAGTTGAATTCTCAAGGTGGTATTGGCAGAGTTGGAGGGCTGCAACCAAACTTCTATGATTTGACGACGTCACCGAGTCCTAATGCTTTCATGCCTTCTTGTCGGGTTGAAGCCAGAACGGTCATATCTCGGCCTCTCAACAAAGTCTTCAGGGTTTTTGGCTTCCGAGTTCCCAGCATCAGGAAGGTTTCCCGGGTAGTCAGTTTCGTGGTCCTCAGTTACAAGATGGGTCCCAACACCAAAGTCACTATCAGTTCTCTGGCAATCAGTTCAATCAGGAAGGGTTTCTGCAGCCTCCTTTTAACCAGTCTCAGCCTCAGGGAGGGTTTTCTCAGCCATTGATGGGGTCAACTCATGGTTTCGGGTCATCGCATAAGCAGCGTTAGTTTGGGTCAACTCAATATCCGGGATCATCTCCTTATTTGACTACTAGTGCTCCGCTTCAGAATCAGAATTCTTCATTCCAGAATGCGCATTTTCCTGTATTGCCTAGCACAAGTCAGTTTGGACACCTGTCAGTTCAAAGAGGTTCTCAGCAGTTGGGTAATAAGAATGTGGTACAGTTTAATGGATACGATCAGTACGGGAATAAAGTACCAAGCTCAGTTGGTTTGTTTGATAGCAATTTGAATGTCCCGAGTACTTTTGGTCTTCCGCCCGCTTCCTTGCCTACAATGCATCCTTTCGAGAATCCTTTTTCCACTCAAACAATTCCGTGCCTTCCTCAATAGTGTCTCCCACTATTCCTCAACCTTCTAATGTAACTCCCGAAGTCGCTGCTCTGTGGGAGCATATGAAGGTCATGCAGCATCAGATTGATAAGTTGACCGTGGGAATGAATGAGATCAAGGTAGTGGATCCATGACAAGTGAAAGATCTCCCTCACAAGTTTAAGATGCAATAGATGGAGTTTGATGGTACTTCATGTCCAAAGACTCAGAACAATGGGGTGTTTCAGCCCCATCAACAACAGAAATTTGATGATCTCGGGATGACTACCGAAGAAGCATTCAATGGTTTGATTCGAATTGGGATGATTAAACCACTTGAAAACTATAGTCCTGCTAACCCCAACCCAAATATGGACATGAGCAAGTATTGTCGTTTTCACCAGTATCCTAGCCACACCACCAATAATTGCATCACTTTGAAGAAGATCATTCAAGGTCTAGTAGATAACAAGAAGATTGAGAAAGCTCCTCGCCCCAATACTGTCAACAATCCCCTTCTGAGCAATGGGGTCAACATGATAGATTTGGTCAATGAAAGCTTTATGAATGCCATCGAGTTTGGGAAAATCGTAATCCCAGGATACCCTTCCATCCAATGTTGAAGAAGTCTTTCAGTTTCGTAAGTTCTAGAATGTCCTTTTTTGGACATGAGTCTGTTAAGTCCACTTTGGACTAGTTTTTGTTCTTGCAGTAATAAAAGTTTTTGTTTCTTTTCTTCCTAGACTCGAGACGTCATTTGCACACCTTCATTACATTTAAATGAAATAGTTTTATTCTATATGATCACTTGTGCTGCTCAACCAGTAATCTCTTGAAATAGCTAATATTTAGATTAATTGGCGTGAGAATATCAACCGATAACTTCTTCAAGTTGGGGCTTACCGATCCCATATATCGCATCTCCTGTGCTCTTTCTTTGGCTCATATGCTCACATATCTTTCATCATATACTCATCATTTCGTTGGTCAATGAATTTGCATTAAGCAATCAATGAAACATTAATTTCTTTTAGGTCATCCAGTTGGGATTGCAGCTGAAACCTTTCACCATAGGAAAGCCATTGCCTCACCCTCACCAAACAATATCCTTCATTTCAAGATCGGCATTTTTGAAACCCCGTTTAGCCACCTCCAGAAGGAAAAGCCTATACGAGGGGCTCTCATGACTCACAAGAAAATTGACCGCCTACAAGCTTAAGAATGGCGGAATGCAGCAATACACACTAGGGGCTAGCATAAGTTCTCTCTCAAAAAAAAAATGAAAAAAAATGAAAAAAAAAAGAGAGAAAGCCTCGTCCCTAGTGATTCTCTCAAAAGCAAATAAGGATCTAGTTGTTGACATAAAGGGAGTCTCAAAGCAAATAAAGAGACAACATAGATTTTCCCTCACCAACACCTTCCAACCGATTCCAACCATCCTCTCACTTTCAGAGGATACTCCCATTACCCTTGACCTTGCCAAAGCCAAATTTGACATCTCATTCTTAGAGGCCTTAAAAATGCAACCACAATTTCCTCGCCATAGAAATTCCAAACACATCCTTGAAAGCCATCCTCTCATCTTCAGAGATTTAGTCGGCAAAAAAGCCCAGCTGACCTCTTACCTCAAGAGGTCATGGTACAAACAAAAATCCAAATCACCCGATGGCCGATCGAAACCCTGAGACCCAGCTATAGTCCCTACCGGATAGCAGTCTAGTCCCAATTTAATCAAGGTCTAAATCAAATTAAAACTTCATTGCTTGCTTAAATTGAAACTTAATGCGCTATGGTTCAAGACCATCAATCAGAGATTATGCAAATTCAATTATTTCATTTGTCGTTTTATGTGGGCATATGTCATCTCATCTCCAAGATTAGGAACTTGTCCTACTCTTGTGATAATTCCCGTTCTTTCTGTTCCCCAAAAAAACTTTCCATGAATGCTTCACTGGGGCATCCGTGTCTCTCGGTGACACTCCAGTAAATTTGATCCTTGATATCGGTTGGTTTTCTCCTCGCAATTGATAAGAATATTTGTTCATATCAGGATTAGTGGCTGAATAACCCGAACATTAACAAAGTGTTTTAAGCAGTCATGTGATCATTGCGAATAAAACAAGTTTTCATATGTCTCATTAAGTCTTCTTTATTCTACACAATGGGAGTATAGAGCTAAACACTGATTTTCTGTCAGTAGGGGCCTTCCATACACTATTTACAAACCTTGCTACGATTATACTCTCTCAAAAGAGTCAAACCCAAAGCGAGTTTTTTTACACAAAATTGGGATTCATTCCTACTTTTCAAAAAATGTGCCCCTGCATGTATATATTTCCGAGTCTTTTCCAATAAGTGTTTGACTTGGGTACAAATTGAAGGATAGGTAACTTTGTTCTGTAACATGACACTCTGTCAAAGTGAGGCTGCACCGTTCACAGCTTATTTGGATGGTTACTTATAACGGGAATCTGCTTCCTGAGTTCACAAATACTCCCCAGGGATTTCGTCAAACCGGGGGGCTGCACCAGATTCAGTTCGGGATCTCTTTGGGTGACCAAATCTGATCAGAATTCCAGCTAGCATTCTGAGTTCGCAAAAATTTCTCCGTACCGGGGCTCTGTCGGGCAGAAAGGGATTGTACATAGGATCTTGTGTGTAGATTCTGGGGCTGCTGAAATTCTTACCTTGGGAAAAGGTGTTGCTTTGAGATGAATTTGAAACTTGGCTTCCTGTGACTCGCGACAGACCTTGCCACATGGTGTCCTGTGTCCCGCGACACACCTTGCCACATGCTGTCCTGAGTCGTGCGACACAATTGGCCAACATCAGACATCCATAAAACTGCTGCACTCTGCACTCACCAGGGCACTCCCCGACTCGCCTATGCTGCAATCACCACCCATCCACTTCTCAAACGCATGGGAGAGGGTTCACTTGGCTATATACAAACCATATACACCATCATCCCATATACACCATCATCCCATATACAAATCCATATACACCATCATCTCATATACACACTCAAACCAATCAACCATATACACACTCACTCCGTACAATCGTCATTCCATTCAATTTTCAAAAAATAAAAAGATGGACTCGTGCAATAAAACTAACAATGTATTAAAATCTAACAATAAATATGTACAAAAAAATGTACAAAAAAATGTGCTAATAAAATAGCTTAGTCAAATGAATAAAATAGTGCAATAGAGTGTTTGTGTCACGCAGGGTACAATAAGCAACAAATCACAATCTAATCAAAGGGACTACACTGACTCATCATCCCCATCCTCCTCATCCTCCTCGGACTCATCATCAGGATCATCTGAAGGAGCCTGATACGCATCCGTCTCCACGCGATAATAATCATCCGCCTCAGCAATAACAACAGAGTCGAGCTCATAAGCATCGACAGCATCAGTCTCATCATCATCGCTCCCGTCATCATCGTTGCTGGAACTGGAAAGAGCCACGGATGGATTCTTTGTCCGAACTCTACTCTTCTTCCTTCTTGGCTGGCCAGGTGGGGAGACATTCACTGAGCCTTGGGACCGGCACTGATTCTTCCAGTATTTGACGCCCTTCTGCAGTTTGTTAATCATGCCCACAACACAGGTGAAAGCTCGAGCCATGTGCCTATAAGTCTGGGCCGATACCTGTTACAAGTAGACATAAAAGATTTCAGAATACAGTTCTTGATAATAGAAATGAATGCAAGCAATTCAAAAGAGGCAGCAAATAATACTTACTGATCTCGAGCCCCGTGGGAGTTGTAGACGAGGATGAATCTGGGTCATATCAATGTGAGCTCGCCGCACATGGCCACCACCCTGGAAATCAATGTATGTCGGGGGCAGAGGAGGTCTAGCTACAAATCCAGTCGAGGGCCCTGCGCTCTGAGCATCATAACCCGCTCTGACTTGGGGAGACTGCAACCTCCCAGCAACGTATATAATATAATCTCCCTCATTGTGAATGTGTGCCCAAATTTTGTTGGATTCACGCGAGTTTGGAGACATCCGGTTTAATTTGAAAAACGGAGTTGCCACGCCATTTTGATTTCCTCAAAACTTTGAAAAAAAGGTTTTTTTATGGGTTCGGAGGTTAAGTTACCCCTTGGGAAGAACGGATCGTCGTTCACCCAAGGTGCCTTGCCGTAGCAAGTCTCCCTAGATTCCATTTATCGTGCTTGCTTGCGTGCTTTCTTGTGTGCATGTGTTTGAATAAAAGGGGAGGTAATGTCCCAAGTTGTCTTCCGGACGTACAAACCATTTATTGGTTGTCGCTCGGGATTTCTTGGATTTTATGTATTCGGGATTTTGATCCCGTCCTCATCTTGGACTTGTGATCATCGCTTTTTAACCTCGGGACTTGCGTGATCAAGAGAAGACTTTCTTTTATAGTCCAAAATGAGGTTCTTTAGGAAAGGAGTGACCTTAGCCCATCAATCCTACACCTTAAGACGATTGAGCTTATATGGATGCTTCATGCTCGTCTTAAGTGATAATCGGAGATATAGGTTCAAGGTTTATCCCTTTCTAAAGAGATTGTGGCACCTTTAATGGAAGAAACGATGTAAAGATAGGATCTTTACACCGGTCCGTTCCAAGGTTGCTAATGGGGACATGGGGAAATGCATGTAAAAATGACATTTTTAGTGAAAATATGACATTTTGAGTTTGCAAAGGATGCTTTTGATTTTCAAAGGATGCATTTTTATATAAAGAAATGATTTTTTGTGCAAAGAATGCATTTTCATGGAAAAATAGCATTTTAGGTACAAATGATGCATTAAGATGTTATTTTGAAAGCAAAGGATGCTACTTTGATGTGAAGAAATGATTTTGAACGCAAAGGATGCATTTTTATGTATGAAAATGAGTTTTTGGGTACAAAGAATGCATCTTTAATGTGAAAAAAGATTTTGAGTGCAAAGGATGCAATTTTTATGCAAAGAAATGATTTTTAGTGCAAAGGATGCAACTTTATGTAAAAAAATAGCATTTTAATGGAAAGATGACATTTTTATGTACATAGATACTATCTAAATTGCAGATAGACATCAGATTATAGCATGATGGGGGTTAAAATTAGATTGCAAACTGAACAGATGAAGATTCTACAAACTGGCTTAAGTTGTCGCGTGACATAGGTTGCCTATGTCGCGTGACATAGGTTGCCTATGTCGCGTGACATACTTAGCCACATGCAGAGTCTTCAACAGCTGGGATCTACAGAGGTAACAAGGCATTAATATAGCCAAGTTGCTTCACAAATAGATCTCAGAGAGCAAGTATTTTAATGATGAACACTTCAAGAGGGTGTGGATATGAGGGATCCACACTCATCTTGAGTGTTCATGCAAGAAACAATGCCAAGCCGGAGCTTTTACATGAAATGGTATGCAATCAGATGTGGATCTAAGCAATATGATACTAAAGCATGCAACTTTAATCAGGATATATCATTATTAACACATTTAGCACATAGATCTCATGTATAATGAAGATAGGGAAAGGAAAAGGGTAGAAAATCGTTACCCTTGAAGACCACGACTTCCTATATCAAGTTAGATATAGGAGCCTTCAACAACAACCTTCTGGCACTGAGATCAAGCTTTGGCTCCGTGAGGAACGTTGGTTCTTGAGGTGTATAGGAAGTGTGTGTGGGATTGGTTGATTGGTGAGTAATTTTGGGAGGATTAGTGTGGTTTTCGGTGTATATGGAAAGAGGGAGTAGGCTTCTGGGCGTATTCTCTGTAGAGGGGCACTGAGGAGTGAAGGAGAGGTGCCTAAAATGAGAGGTGAAGGCCTCTATTTATAGGCTGCATGCATGGGCTTAGTATGTCGCACGACATAACAAGCCATAACCGTTTTCCTTCTAGAAACATGCAAGGTGGCAAGCTTCTAGAAGTCTTCTTGGCAAGTTATGTCGCACGACATAACAAGCCCCTTCCAGTTCCTTCTAGAAACATGCAAGGTGGCAAGCTTCTAGAAGTCTTCTTGGCAAGTTATGTCGCACGACATAACAAGCCCCTTCCAGTTCCTTCTAGAAAAATGCAAGGTGGAAGTCTTCTAGAAGGGAATTCTGCATAAAAGAAAAACGTGTTTCTT
The DNA here is from genome assembly GCA_022495995.1 of Adenophora triphylla var. japonica. NCBI lineage: Eukaryota > Viridiplantae > Streptophyta > Magnoliopsida > Asterales > Campanulaceae > Adenophora > Adenophora triphylla. Next base: position 117,216 of record JAFEMH010001710.1, on the reverse strand, counting down.
TAGCTCCAAGTAGTCCCTTCTCCCCTTAGAAGGTTTGGAACATTTTCGGAATTGCTCCGGAACTCTAGGAAAGTCTGGGGAATTGCCGGGAAACTTGCCGGAATTGCCGGGAAACTTAACCGGAAGGCATGAGCCAGATTTGGGTACTTACAGAAGCCCCTCGGCAACGTCACTTGCAGGGCGAGTGGGGTTATCGATAGAAAAGGATCCGATCTGGCGAATGCCGAGACGGATTTGGTGACCAAGTTGGTCGAGTGGCTGGACCTTTTATGAAAGGCTACCTACGTATCCCGAGTGGGAATCAAGCCATAATCGTAGTTCGGAATCCACTGGGGAAAGGGGTGTCATATGTGACGAATTGGCTGAACCTAAAGTAGGCTACCTACGTATCCCGGAGGAATCAAGCCAGGTCGTAGTTCGAAATTTGACTGGATCGAAATGTTATACCTTCATCTTGGAATAACGGAGATCGAAAGAGAGAGCGAAATGTTATTCCTTCATCTTGGAATAACGGAGATCGCGAAAGAAGTCGAAATATTATTCCTTCAACTTGGAATAACGGAGATCGAAAAAGAGCGAAATGTTATTCCTTCAATCTGGAATAACGGAGATCGCGAGAGAGGTCAAAATGTTATTCCTTCATCTTGGAATAACGGAGATCGCGGAAGAAGTCGAAATGTTATTCCTTCAACTTGGAATAACGGAGATCGAAAAAGAGCGAAATGTTATTCCTTCAATCTGGAATAACGGAGATCGCGAGAGAGGTCGAAATGTTATTCCTTCAACTTGGAATAACGGAGATCGAAAGAGATAGCGAAATGTTATTCCTTCATCTTGGAATAACGGAGATCGCGAGAGAGGTCGAAATGTTATTCCTTCAACTTGGAATAACGGAGATCGAAAGAGATAGCGAAATGTTATTCCTTCATCTTGGAATAACGGAGATCGAAAGAGATATCGAAATGTTATTCCTTCAACTTGGAATAACGGAGATCGAAAGAGAGAGCGAAATGTTATTCCTTCATCTTGGAATAACGGAGATCGCGAGAGAGGTCGAAATGTTATTCCTTCAACTTGGAATAACGGAGATCGAAAGAGATAGCGAAATGTTATTCCTTCATCTTGGAATAACGGAGATCGCGAGAGAGGTCGAAATGTTATTCCTTCAACTTGGAATAACGGAGATCGAAAGAGATAGCGAAATGTTATTCCTTCATCTTGGAATAACGGAGATCGCGAGAGAGGTCGAAATGTTATTCCTTCAACTTGGAATAACGGAGATCGAAAGAGATAGCGAAATGTTATTCCTTCATCTTGGAATAACGGAGATCGCGAGAAATGATGGATTTTGTAAAGAAGTAGGAAGAACTCGATAATTTTTGTAAAGAAAGTGGGACGTATCCGATAATTTTTGTAAAGAAAGTGGGACGTACCCTGATAATTAAAAAAAGTGGGACGTACCCTGATAATTTTTGTAAAGAAACGGGACGTACCCTGATAATTTTTGTAAAGAAAAGTGGGACGTACCCTGATAATTTTTGTAAAGATAGTGGGACGTACCCTAATAATTTTTGTAGAGAAAGTGGGACGTACCCAGATAATTTTTGTAAAGCAATGGGACGTACCCTGATAATTTTTGTAAAGCAACGGGACGTACCCGATCATTTGAAAATAGAATTGAAAATGCCAAGGGCAAATAAAATGAGCCACAGGGGTAAATTTGTAAAATAGGCCACGGGGGCACTAGAGGGAAAATTGGATTGAAAATGATTGAAAATGTCAGGGGCACAAAGGGTAAAACAGGCCTATGGGGGATAAAATTGTAAAATGGAGCCTTCAGGGGCAAAATTGTAAAACCAGCCACATGGGCTTAGTATGTCGCACGACATAAAAGGCCAGGTGGACAGTTTCTTTAAAAATTCGCACAGTCGTCATTTGAAATTCAATTAGACTTGAAATTGAGAGGGAGACGACAGCGAGAAGAGAAAGAGAGCAAACATCAGAGGGAGATTTGAGAGAAATTGAGAGAAATCAAACACCTTTAGTCCGATTCAATTGGAGAAAATGCCTCCTAGATTGCGTCCGACCAAAAGGGCTCCTCAACACGCCCAGTTTTCTACTCGACGGAAAGGGGTGCAGAGGAATCAAAGGCCCTTTCTTCCGCAAGCTCAAAGAGGAGATTTCTATCCACAGCTCGATGAACATACCTCAGATGTTGGGAAGAAAGATGTGGTATGTGACCTAGGTTTTTTTTTTTTTTTTGAAATTTTTTGATTTGGGTGAAATTGATTTGATTTTTCCAGACTGTGCTATGAATTGACATGAATTGGCATGTGAACATTGAACTAATTGCATGAATTGAACTAAATGCATATTCTACATTATATGATTTAACCTACTTTTATTTGAAAAAAGGGTGAGATGGACTCAAAGGGAAATAACAATTTTGATGTACTAATGCTTTTTTTGTAAAGAGGATGGGACGGACCCAAGGGAATAGGGATGATTTTTATGTAAAAGTGAGACGGACTCAAAAGAATAACATTGATTTGGTGAAAAGATGAGACAGACTCAAAAAGAAATAACAGTTCTTTTGATAAAAATTGGGACAAATAAAGAAGAAGAAATAATGAAATATGACGGACATTGGGACAGACCCAAAGAATGATTTTTATTGTGCTATCATGACATGTATTTAAGAGCAGAATGATATTAAATGAGATATTCATATCTATGATATGTTTACCTGTAGGGATTGCGCACCAGAGGTTCCCCCGAGGTGATTGGCAGGCTATGGGAGGGCTTGCCGGGCAGCCAGGAGCATATATATTCGCCTAAGGGCATGGTCTACGCTGTGGGGCTGGGACGATTTTTCGAGATGGCGAAGGCCATCGGAGACACGCAGAGGAGTGTGGATCTGGTGAGGGCATTTAGAGAGTTTTGGTGGGAGGCCACTCATTCATTCCACTTCTCTTGGGGTGAGACGACAGTCACACCATACGATTTCGCGGTCATCACGGGATTGCCTTTTACGGATGAGCCACTCTACATAGATGAGCCTGCACAGGGAGTTGAGCCCCAGCCTATTGCTGATGCCGATTTTATGAGTTTGCTTGGTTTCGTTCCCCAGATCAAGAAGGGGAATGGATATGAGTTGGGTGAGCTACATGGCTTGATTGGAGAGCAGAGTAGGGACTATCTTGTGGTTGATGATCCTGTTGAGAGCCGGCTGAGAGCCGAGAGATTGGCTAGAGCCTTCGTATGGGTGGGTTTTTCGGACATGTTGTTTATCAACAGCGCATCTACTGCCCTGATTTCACTACTGGAGCTTCTGAGAGCCTGGGATGCTGTGGGGAATCTGTCCTGGGGTGAGGCAGGTTTAGCCGAGATGTACTTGGCTCTAGATGACGTCAGCAGAGGGAAGGCGAAGTATTTCACCTGCTGTCATTTGGCTTTCGAGGTATCTTGACTTCTTTACTTTTGCACATTTCACTCTATCGTTTTTTTTTTCTGTTTTGACTTTTACTTCTTATTCTTTTCAGGCTTGGGCCTTCGAGTATTTTGGCTGTTATGCATGGCAGATCCGGGATGAGTTTCCTGCCACCACTTTTCCTGCTCTCAGACGGTGGACGAAGAATGCCAGGAGACAGACCAGGACACCGGAGGGTTCGAGGTGCAGGATTACAGCCTCGTATCATGACATGCTGATATGCTTGAGAGGGACTCCCGCAGGTTGAGTTTATTCCCTTGGACTGGCCGTTATGGCGATTTGGATTTGGATCATGCTGCGCACTTGACAGAGTGTCGCAAGCTGCTGGTGGGTTTGTCCGGAGATGCCTTATATTTAGGAGAGAGAGTGTACAGACAACATGGGCCCAATAGGCATGCTCGGATCCCTGATGATCCTCCAGCTAGGATGTGGCTGCCTTTCCAGTTGGCGAATGTAGATGCTTTGATCGTAGGCATGGCGGCACATCTCTTTACACGGGATGGGGATTACACATTGTATGTGGCTAGGCATCTTCAGTCCCCACAGGTCAGAGTTGGCTATGGTGCCTAGGGTGCGGGACCCTCGACTGGTTACGTGGCTAGACCTCCTTTGCCTCCGACTTTCATTGATTATCGTGGTGGCGGCCGTATGCGGCGAGCTCCTATTGATATGTCAGCGTACTCATCCTCATCCGGTGCTCCCGCGAGGTTCTAGATCCGTAAGTACCGCTCCTTATGTCCTTTGGATTGCTTGCATCTCTTTTTGTTATCAATAATTGCATTTTGACACTTATTATGTCCGCTTGTAATGGTATCGGCCCAGGCTTACATGTGCATTTGACCAGTGGCTTACACCGGCGCCATGAGCATGATTGGCAAGCTCCGTAAAGGCATGAGCTTTTGGAAGAATCGCTGCTGGCCACTGTGGTTCGATCGATATCTCTCCACCTCGCCCGCCCGAGAAAGAAGAGGAGCCGCTCGACGACGTGGGCACCGGGGGTATTAGTGGACCGACGCCTCGGACAAAGAATCCAAATGTGCCTCTTCACGGACCGGTTGAGATTGATGATGATGATGATGACGATGAGGATGGTGGGGCCGAGACACGTATTATGAGCTTGATTCCGTTGTCATCACCGAGCTTGATGACTATTATCACATGGGGACCGTAGCCTACGAGGCACCTTCTGACGATCCTGATGACGAGCCTGCGGAGGCTGAGGATGATGACGAGGATGAAGATGATGATGAAGATGATGGAGAAGGTGATGGAGAGGATGATTCAGAGTAGCCCCCTTCCCCCCTAGATTATTATGACTTTTTTTAGTTATTGTACCCTTTTTGGGAAAACATATCATGTTATTCTTGCTATGCACACCTTTTAGACTTGGTCTATTTTGTATGTACATTGTTATCTCCTTTGTTGCACGCACTTATGAAATGGTGGTAGTACGGTAAATGGCTTGAACTGGATGACTTGAATGGATTTCTGGCTTGCGTATGTACCAGGTAGATGAATGCATGGGTGTACATGGGGTAAATGAACCCTCCCCTTATGCATTCGAGAAGTGGATGGGTGGTATTTGCAGCTTTTGACAAGTCGGGGAGTGCCCTGGGGGAATGCAGTACACTGCTGATGTCTGATGTCTGATGTTGGCTTGTTATGTCACGCGACCTAACAAGCCAAGTGGCTAGTTTTGTCGCGTGACATAAGTAGCCTGAACTGCATTTTTCATCCCCTTTGGAATTGGACTGGAATTGCCGACGCGGGTTGGAATTAGGTGACCAAGGAGGTCACATACTTGATCCCACCAGGGCAATAGCAAAGAGATATTGGTCCCTTAATATAAGGATGGGAACGGGGTGACCTAGGAGGTCAAACGGCCAATCTTACTAGGAATGTGCCAAATAAAAGGGGTGACCAATATGGTCAGATAGTTGGACTTTTATGAAAAGCTATCTTACCATGGAGGAATGACGAAGGAAGAGGGGTGACCATAGCGGTCGGATGGCTATACCTTTGCGAAAAGCTTATGCACAATTAAGGAATGGGGAAAGAAAAAGGTGACCAATGTGGTCGGATGGCTGAACATTTATGAAAGGCTACCTACGTATCCCGGAGGAATCAAGCCTTGGTCGTAGTTCAAGCTCACTAAATAGCTAGGAACAGTGCCTATGATTCTTGAGGTTTTGACAATTAATGGAGGTTGTCACCTGAGGAAGCTAAAGCTTACGTCACTATCGAGTAGATAGAGGCAGCTATAGCTGAAAAACTTGAGCATACTTCTCAATCTGTGATAGAGGTAGCTAAAGTTGGATTTTTGACAATTAGGAAACTGTCACCTGGCGTTATCTCGTTATAACGGAAGTAACGAAGGCGCTTTTGGGAAAAAATGTTATTATTAGCAATTGGCACGTTACTTGAGCCTAGGGGTGATTTTTTTCTTGGAAAAATGGTAGGGATTGGGTCTGGATGTACATATGGAATGTGTTTGGAAATTGTTTAAGACGGGTTTCAAGCAGGTGGGGTCGTATCCCTTGGGTGCGGAATGAACCGCCGTCGTGGTTGCCGAGATGTTGTCAACGTGGACTAGAATTCCTTCTTGGCCGAGACTGGGTTTAAACCTCGGGTCTCGATGAATGTTCCTTTCTCACACTCGGCATTTGAAGCCGATGCCGATGATTTTACAACCAAAGACTAAAGCAGATGTCGAAGTGACCAAACCTCTCTTCTAGGGATGGATGCGACTTATCGGAGCCCTAGTCTGAGGAAGAACTTTCTGCAAAGCCCCATATCTTATTAAAGCAAGGAAAGATCCTTTCATTTGGTAAAGCCCCGGTTGGATGAACTGAGTAGGTGAAGTTTTAGGTTACGAACAAGTGACTTGGTGAAGCCCCAGTCTGGTGACCTAGCCAAAAATCCCAATCTGATTGGTACTGTGAAAGTGATCCTGAGGTTAATCTGACCACGACTGAATCCATTTTGTGACACGGTGAGGAACCCGATGTGGACCCCAAAACTGACTAAAGAAGCCCCAGTCTAAAGAACCGGCTGGGAAAAGCCCCAACTTTGAAGAGTTTCAAGGCAGCCCTAATGCAAATTGTAGCAGAAGAGGGAAAACCTATTCTTTTCTCCTTCTTTTCCTCTTTTTTTTTAGTCAATCAGTCAACCTTAAGAAGATGTGGACGAAGAGAAGAATTTTAGGAAGATATATACATGCAGGGGCATATTTTTTGAAAAGGTGGGAATAGATCCCGATTTTGTGTTATCTCGATGGCCTTATTCGATGTAGGCACAAAAACTCGCTTTGGGTTTGACTCTTTTGAGAGAGTATAAGCGTAGAAAGGTTGGTAAAAGTGTATGGAAGCCCCCGCCGACGTAAAATCGTTGTTTAGCACTATCTTTCCTAAGATGTAGAAAAGGAAGACTTGTCAAGACATCTGAAAACTTATTTTATTTACAATGATCACAAGATTGCTTAAAACCCTTTATTGGTGTTCGGGTTATTCAACCATTGATCTCGATATGAACAAACATTTTGATTAATCATGAGGAGACAGTCAACCAATGTCGCGGATCAAGGTTGGCTGGTGTGAAAGAAAGGTTTGTGTATAGGGAGGTCATTGATGAGACCGGGTTTTACGGGATCCGACCGTGTCTATGGGAGAGGTCATTTGATGAGACCGAATTTTCGGGAATTTGAATATGCTTATGACCGGACCATTTCGGTTGCCTACGTTCCCCTCATTGTGAGGAGCTCAGTCGCCGTAGTTCTGGCTTTGGCCGGATTGTGCTTTGGGAAATGGGATATGTGGTTCCTTTAGTGAAAAGGCTCGGATGAGAAGATTGGATGATGAGGCGTGGGCCTCGGGATGATTCCTTGACCAAGTCATTCTTGGACGACCGCTTCTGATTGCTTCCTCTTTCATTGGGGGAGAAAGGATTTGCACGTGCCTAAAGGCTTATGAAATGCTTCTGGCTTTGCTTCGACCACCCCATTATTATCGACAACTTTCATTCTCTGAGCTTTGATTTTGCCTGTCCGTCAAGCTTTTAATGGGCGGTGCTGGGTCCTTGGCCTCATTTTTTTTTTTTTATGTGCAACCCTGTTTTTTGCCTAGACCGCCCTTTTTTTTTTTGGGATTTTCACTTAGCCGGGCATTACTCTTTTGCACTAAGATTTTTTTCTTTTTTTTTTTTATGTGCAACCCCGTTTTTGCCTAGACCGCCCTTTTTTGGGATTTTCACCTAGCCGGGTATTACTCTTTTTGCACTGCATTTTTTTTATTTTATTTTCTGAAGCACTTGAGGGCCAAGGCGAGCCTCTGCTTGAATTTTTCTTGACATCCTTGAGGTCGAAGGCAGGCTCCTAGGTTGTTGTCGACACGGGGTCAATCTTTCGAAGCTGAGTGGCCTTTTGTTGTCCCTTGATGTTGCCGCCGTCGTTGACTTGGTCAAGATGAAGGTGGGGGCATGATTGGGAAAGTGTATGGCTTGATGGAGACCTTTTGTGGGGTAAGAAAAGTGTATGGGGAAGGCATTAGTTGACTTTCTCACACTGATTAATCAGAACGTTAAATTATTTCGAGAGATTATTTGTTGAGCAATGCAAGTGATCATATAAAATAAAACCATTTCATTAAATGTAATGTAGGTGTGCAAATAATGTCTTAAGTCTAGCAAGAAAAGAAGAAGACTCTTTTATAGAAAATTAAAGATTAATTACAATGTCCGTGGAGGACTTGATTGAAAGAGAAAAGTACTAGAACCTACGAAGGTTGACTGAGAGACTATATTTTTTTTCTTACTCAAAGATAGGTAATCCCTAGACTAGCTACTCTTCGCCGGTTGGACCGCCAGTGGAGCTTGAGCTTTCCTTCGTAGATCAACCATTGAATTTCTTTCTTCGTATCCAAACACTTGTCCGTCACGTGACCATAATGCTTGTGGTACTCACGTAACTTGGTCCCGTCAACTTTACGGGGTTTCTTGGCTTATAATTCTCGAGAGGTGTGAGAAGGCCTCGTTTCACCAAATCGTCAAAAACTTTGCTCATGGGCATCCCAACATCATGCCGACATTTCGACCTTGCACCTCCCGAATCGACCTCTTACCATAACTTTCGTTTTTGGCCCATGGAGGTTCTCGAGCTTCCCATCTTCTATCAACTTCGGATCTCATGCCTCAAATAGCAAAGAATCATCGCTGTCGTGCCCCCGGGTATTGATGGAAAAGACAATGCTTAGACTCATCCACCCGAACATTGGGGTTCTTGGGCTTCCAATTCTCCAGTGGCTTTATCGCCTTTTCTTTCATCGCCTTTTCCAAAGATCTTGCTTAAAGGCATCTCCATGTTGTCCTAATGAAGGGAGCGGAGTTTTCGGGAGACATTGCTGTTCTCAAGACTCGGATTTCCATTGTCCAATTGGTTCCATTGTTGGATTTGGTCAAGGAGGCTACGACACTCTTTCCTTTGTGAGGGACTCGGTGCCGAGCCGGGTACGGCTGCCGCTTGGTACTAGGTGGCATTGGGTTATACTTGGTGGAATCAATTCCTTGCCCGGTTCGACATCTTGGGTCAAGGGAGTATCGATACTCATCATGAGGTCAAGCTTTTCTTGCATCCGTTTCACTTGCTCCATCAATATTGCCACATGGGGGTCAACGGGGAACTCTCGAGTTACCGGAACTCGCAACAGACTTCTTATCGCAGAGGGAACCACAAGTAGCAAACCGGTGAAACCGACTACTGGATTCATTAAGTCCTAGGTGACAACCTGAAAACTTGAATCATCCTTTGGCAACTCATGATTGCATTCAGGTGGGTATAGTGGCTTCGTAACATAGCCACATAGCTCGAACCGATTATGTGAAGTCGGAGTATAGACCGGCGGTGTATTGGCCGAAACCGAGGGACAGTGGGGTGAAGCCCAATCCGTTTCGAGGAGCCGAGGCGATGGAGCCCCGATGAGCCGGGATGTTGGAAAGGACTCGAGGAGGAGGAGTGGTCCTTGGCAAGGGATCATGTGGATGGGGGAAGGTATTGGCCGTAGGATGGAAGGTCTTGGTTATAGGATGAAGGGACCGAAATCACTGCCTCTCGAAGTCTCATCTTCGACTACCACCAGAGAACCGTTCGACTCAACCGTTACTCCGAATTCCATGACGACGGAGTGGATCGATAAGCATGGCTTGCTGTTCCTCATGAACCTTATGGGCATTTTCCAAAGCCAGGACTAACTCTTCCTTCCTAACCATCTGATTTCCTGCACCCTCACCGCTTTCTGTCAAATCTGCCATTCTGACTCTCTGAGCTGACAAAACTGACGATTCTGCCGAACTGTCTGAACCTAAGGTTTTCTGCGCTGAAAAGCCGCTGACCAAGTATTCTTGCCCACTTCTTTCTCGCTGCGGGAAAGGGACAGGCAAGGTTTAGACTCGGGGATAGGTAAGGTTTAGATTCGAAGGTAGGTAAGATTTAGACTCGGAGGTAAGTGTTTAGGCTAAAGGCTCAAGTAACATGCACTTATCGCTTAAGTTTTACTCAAAATACATTTTCTCCTAATCCTAATTGATCGGAAAAGATGAGACCTTGTAAGGTCAAGATTGAAATTTGGAGATCGGACCGAGGAGGTCGCAATTAGGGATTTGACCATGAAAGGTCGAGACAGAAAATCGAAAATCGGACCGAGGAGGTCTCGATTAGGGATATCAGAGATAGGAAAATCGGAAATCGGACCGAGGAGGTCTCGATTAGGTATTTTACCATGAAAGGTCGAGATAGAAAAAATCGGAAGTCGGACCGAGGAGGTCTCGATTAGAGATATCAGAGATAGGAAAATCGGAAATCGGACCGAGGAGGTCTCGATTAGGGATATCAGAGATAGGAAAATGCAATTATGATTCCGTTAATTGTTCAAGTTTACTTAAAACAATGTCTTTTATTTATTCCTATTTGGTTGGAAAAGGGGGTTTGCCCTTCTTTTTCGCAACTACTCTAGATCCTGAATCAGTGGATTCCGTCACTACGTCTATAAGCCCCTCGTATTCCACCTGTATTTCGACTTCCCAGGGTGGACAGCCCCGGGCGAGGGTCCTATAGGGCACGCGGATCCCACCGACCGAGAGAGAAGAACGCTCCTAACGGGTCTAGCGGGTTATAGGAACTTTTAACGCACGAGCGATGCGAATTATAGTCAAGGCAATACCGAGAAAGTCTCGTCTTTCATCCTTGATAGAATTTCGGCAGAATTTCGCTTGCGCGATTGACGTTTTGACTTTTCGGTAATGTCCGAGAAGATAATAGGCATGGGTCGGGCGGTAAAAGCCGGATGACACAGTGTCACATTGAACTTCGTTGCATACGCCGTGCGTGAGTCAAAATCGAAGTCAATGCCGGGTCAAGATCTTGCCAATTTTTTCCTTGTCGGAATTTTGGCAGAGCTTCGCTTGAGCGAAAGATCTTTGGATTTTTTTTTGGCAAAGACTCGGTCTCAACTCTTACGCATTTCGTGCGGGTCAAGGTCAAAGTCAATGTCGAAGTCAAGATTCTACCGATTTTTCCTTGTCGGAATTTTGGCAGCGTTTCACTTGAGCGAAAGATCTTGACTTCCGTTATGAACTAAGGCTTGAACTTTACGGGGATATACAACTGGGCTATATGACACGGACTAGACCAAAAACCAACCAAAATTCACGGTTTTTGAAACGTGTGACACGGACTGTGCATTGGTCGACACTGGCTGCCATGGGGAGTTTGGGATGATTCCGTGCGCGCCCGGGAGCATCGTAAGGCTGTCCGTGACTGTAGCTGATAAACCATCCCGGGTTTAAAGGGATGTGCGTGCAAAGTGTACAGGATATATAAGGTGCGCGTAGTGTGCGGTCTCCTAAAAATGTTCCTTTTTTTAGTTAAAACAGAGATTTTCATAAATGTGTTTTAAAGGAATGATTTTCGGGACGGGGGAAAATGCAACAGTTAAGCACGTAAATTTTATGGAAGCCCCGCCGCCTTGGAACCGAATAGCCCCAAGTCGCCAAGGCCGCGATTAACTTCAATTTTTCCTGGTGGAATTGCCACTGAGGCCGTCCGGTCAGAATCCAAGGAGGATTGAGCCGTACGACTGCATGGATCAATTTTCCAGGTTCCACTCCTTTGCTATTTTGGGTTGTTTCCCGTTCAAAGTATGCACAAATCCCAAGATGCAAATGATGCAATACAAGGCAAAGAAAGCAAGCAAGATAAACGGAATCCGCGATGGGAGTCTAACCCGCTCAAAGGGAAAAGCTTTCTTCTTTTTTTTTTCGAAAAGTGATACCGGTACGTGGGATTGTTAAACCACCGTTTATCCCAAGCCCCGGGTTAGGGAGCGATACAGGAAGGTTAAGTGGTTTCCACCTGTATACCAAGTATCGTTTATTTTAAAAATGAAAGCTTTTCTCCTTTGGGATTTCCCCAGCGGAGTCGCCAAACTGTGAATGTGTGCCCAAATTTTGTTGGATTCACGCGAGTTTGGAGACATCCGGTTTAATTTGAAAAACGGAGCCGCCACGCCATTTTGATTTCCTCAAAACTTTGAAAAAAAGGTTTTTTTATGGGTTCGGAGGTTAAGTTACCCCTTGGGAAGAACGGATCGTCGTTCACCCAAGGTGCCTTGCCGTAGCAAGTCTCCCTAGATTCCGTTTATCGTGCTTGCTTGCGTGTTTTCTTGTATGCATGTGTTTGAATAAAAGGGGAGGGAGTGTCCCAAGTTGTCTTCCGGACGTACAAACCATTTATTGATTGTCGCTCGGGATTTCTTGAATTTTATGTATTCGGGATTTTGATCCCGTCCTCATCTTGGACTTGTGATCATTGCTTTTTAACCTCGGGACTTGCGTGATCGAGAGAAAGACTTTCTTTTATAGTCCAAAATGAGGTTCTTTAGGAAAGGAGTGACCTTAGCCCATCAATCCTACACCTTAAGACGATTGAGCTTATATGGATGCTTCATGCTCGTCTTAAGTGATAATCGGAGATATAGGTTCAAGGTTTATCCCTTTCTAAAGAGATTGTGGCACCTTTAATGGAAGAAACGATGTAAAGATAGGATCTTTACACCGTTCCGTTCCAAGGTTGCTAATGGGGACATGGGGAAATGCATGTAAAAATGACATTTTTAGTGAAAAGATGACATTTTGAGTTTGCAAAGGATGCTTTTGATTTGCAAAGGATGCATTTTTATATAAAGAAATGATTTTTTGTGCAAAGAATGCATTTTCATGGAAAAATAGCATTTTAGGTACAAATGATGCATAAAGATGTTATTTTGAAAGCAAAGGATGCTACTTTGATGTGAAGAAATGATTTTGAACGCAAAGGATACATTTTTATGTATGAAAATGAGTTTTTTGGTACAAAGAATGCATCTTTAATGTGAAAAAAGATTTTGAGTGCAAAGGATGCAATTTTTATGCAAAGAAATGATTTTTAGTGCAAAGGATGCAACTTTATGTTAAAAAATAGCATTTTAATGGAAAGTTGACATTTTTATGTACATAGATAATATCTAAATTGCAGATAGACATCAGATTATAGCATGATGGGGGTTAAAATCAGATTGCAAACTGAACAGATGAAGATTCTACAAACTGGCTTAAGTTGTCGCGTGACATAGGTTGCCTATGTCGCGTGACATAGGTTGCCTATGTCGCGTGACATACTTAGCCACTTGCAGAGTCTTCAACAGCTGGGATCTACAGAGGTAACAAGGCATTACTATAGCCAAGTTGCTTCACAAATAGATCTCAGAGAGCAAGTATTTCAATGATGAACACTTCAAGAGGGTGTAGATATGAGGGATCCACACTCATCTTGAGTGTTCATGCAAGAAACAATTCCAAGCCGGAGCTTTTACATGAAATGGTATGCAATCAGATGTGGATCTAAGCAATATGATACTAAAGCATGCAACTTTAATCAGGATATATCATTATTAACACATTTAGCACATAGATCTCTCTCCGAGGATTGTCTAATAGCCTTTTAAGGCACAAAAGACATAGTATGAGTATAAAGATCCAATCTTTATACCCCTTCCCCCTAGTCCCTTGGTTCTTGGAGCATTCCGTGGTGTGGATCGGTGTAAGGACTTCATCTTTACATCATTTCCACCATTAAAATGCCATAATTGTAGTCCATTTAGAAGCGGACGGATCTTAGTCCCGACATCTCCGCTAATCACTTGAGACGAACATAAATGCCCCTACGAATCTTTATCGTCTCAAGATGTAGGATTGATGGTAAAGACTCCTTCTTTTCTAAAGAGTCTCATTCTTGGACTTAAAAGGTGTCCCTCTCTTGATCACATGTGACCAAGTACCCAAAGAACGTTGGTGAAATTACCCGGGGATCCGGCTCGCGCGTGGATTTTACCCCCCCCCCCCCCGGCATCTCGCACTCGTCGCGTTCGGAAAGTCCCCCAGATCCGAGAGGCAGCGCATTCGCGCCCCGACATCTGGCTATTCCATTTGCGTTTTTGCGTGGTTGGAGGTGTCTCGCTGTGTTTTGCTTGTAGAGTCGCCACGCCGTTTTTATTAAGCCCAAAACATTGAAAAAGGGCATCAGTTTAAAAATAAACTATTTTTGTGTGATGAGATTTTTGAGTTCGGAGGTCAGATGACTCCTCGGGAAGAGAATATTAGAATCTTAGAGCTCACCCGAGTCGCCTCGTAAAAACGAGTCTTTCGGTACCCCTAATATTCTTTAACTGTTGTGTGTGTGTGTATGTGCTTTTAAAAATGCATGTTGTATCGAATGTCTACATTGTACACTGCTTTATTGAAATGTATTAAAATAGTAATGGAAGGAAGCCTTACCAATGTTGGTTCGTGTCTGTCTTCCGCTGGGGAATAGTGTTTGAGGATGGAATAGTGTTCCGGGACGGACCGGGATTGCTTCGGGATGTGCCGATTGTCTGCGGACAATGTTTCGGCATGCGTTGGGATCGCAGGGATCACTTGGGCAGAGGTTCGGCGTGCGTTGAGATAGCAATGGTCACTCGGGCAGAGGTTCGGCGTGCGTTGGATTCGTCGGTTGGATTCGGGCAGAGTTTCGGCGTGTGTTCGAGTTGCCGGTTTGACTCGGAAAGAGCCGGGACGCCTCGGAAAAGACCAGGCAAGGCCTTGAAGTACCACGAGGGGCCTCAGAGTACTCGAGAGTGCCTCGGGGCAGTGTGGGAGCATCGCGGGAGCGCTCGGAGAGGCTTCGGAGCACCACAAGGGAGCTCGGAAGGCCTCGGAATGATCCGAAAGGGGCCGGGAGTGCCTCGAGAGGACTTAGAGGGGTGCTAGAAGGCTGGGGGGGAGAGGAGAGAAGAGGGAGGTGTGTGAAATGAGGGAGGGGGAGCCCTCTATTTATAGTCTCAGATTTTTTGCAATAAGGTCCATACGGACCTTGCAGGTAATCCAAGTTTTTGGTTTTCCTCGATTTGAGGGAATAAGTGGATTTTAAGAAGATTTAGCCATGATGATGTCTGGTTGCAAAGAGGTCTGTACGGACCAACCATGCATGCAATAAGGTCCGTACGGACCATTCATGTAGGCAAGTAATTATTACCTCCGGAATTTGAGGGAATAACTTGGACTTTAAGGGGATTCAGTAATCATTGAAGCAAAGAGGTACGTACGGACCATATTTGCTTTTCCAATTTCTGAAAATCCCTAAAAAGTCCTTTTGTGCTTCTTTGTCCCAGAAAGGTCTCTCCCTTGGTTTGGTTGGGGGTTTTTGAGGGTTTTGAGTGTCACGGGTCTTCGAGACTGCGTTTGTGAGTCCGCGGTGTTCCCGTGTGCTCAGAAGAGGGTGATCCAAATTGGGGTACTTACAGAAGCCCCTCGACGACGTCACTTATGGAGGAAGTAGGGTTATCGATAAGATAAGGGTCCTAATCTGGATCTTGTGCTGGGAGAGGAAGTGACCGTGTAGGTCGGTGTATGAGGACATGGCGGTGTCCTGTTGTGTGACCGTTTAGGTCAGTTGGCTGGACCCTGTGATAGGATTCCTACGTATCCCTAGCGGGAATCAAGCCTGATCGTAGTTCGTGTGTGGGGTGAGTGTTGTTGTGCACGAGGACGTGAGATGTCCTTTTGACTGAAACTCCGTGTGAGGATGTGATGGTATCCTGTGAGTGACCGCATGGGTCGGCTGTGAGTGACGTGGTGGCGTCCTGGGTGACCGCATAGGTTGATGGTAAGGACCTGGTGACGTCCCGGGGTGACCGTATAGGTCGATGGTAAGGACCTGGTGGCATCCCGGGGAGACCGTATAGGTCGATGGCTGGACCCTGTGATAGGATTCCTACGTATCCCTAGCGGGAATCAAGCCTGATCGTAGTTCATAGGTCGTGAAATTGTGAGTGTATGAGGGCGTGGTGGTGCCCTGGGGTGTCGTGTGACCACTTTGGTCAACTGTGAGGACGTGGTGGCGCCCTGGGGTGACCGCATAGGTCGGTGGCAAGGACGTGGTGGCGTCCTGGGGTGACCGCATGGGTCAGTGGCTAAGGACGTGGTGGCGTCCTGGGGTGACTGCATAGGTCAGTGGTAAGGACGTGGTGGCATCCTGGGGTGACCGCATAGGTCAGTGGTAAGGACATGGTGGCGTCCTGGGTGATCGCATAGGTCAGTGGTAAGGACGTGGTGGCGTCCTGGGTGACCACACAGGTCAGTGGTAAGGATGTGGTGGCGTCCTGGGGTGACCGCATAGGTCAGTGGTAAGGACGTGGTGGCGTCCTGGGTGACCGCATAGGTCAGTGGCAAGGATGTGGTGGCATCCCGGGTGACCGCATAGGTCGATGGCTAAGGACGTGGTGGCGTCCTTGGTGTGCAATCTTACTAGAAGATGGGTAATCTTACGAGAAGATGGTTTGTGACCACCGAGGTCGACTGTGAGGACGTGGTGGCGCCCTGAGATGGAAATTTTACGATTTTCTGAATCGGGTGGTTTAAAGCCTTCCGGACTGGAGATAGTGATTTGGGAGGTTTATGCAGTCTTCCGGACCGAGTGGTTTAAAGCCTTCCGGGCTGGAGGTATGTATGAGGACTTGATTCGTCTTCTGGCTGTGGTTGTGTCATGTATGAGGACTTAATTCGTCTTCTGACTGCGATTGTGTCATGTATGAGGACTTGATTCGTCTTCTGGCATTTTGGAGGCATTTTGTGCCTTGAGAATTTGTGCTTGGAGGTGCTGGCTCCTTTTCGCGCTTGTTTCACCGTTTAGTGGGCGAGGTCCGGGCTTACGATGACGGCCGGTGGTTGAGTTGCCGTTTAGTGGGCGAAGTTCGAGCTTACGATGACGGTCGGTGTTGGTTTTGTTGGGTTAAGGACCAAACTGCATTGAATCTGGTGAAATAGGCCTTTGGACAGCCAGGGGCAAAGATTATAAGGGCAAAGGAGTAATTTGGCCTCATGTTGCAAAGAGGTCCGTACGGATTACCTCTCTCTGCAAAGAGGTCTGTACGGACCAATGCTGATTGTTACAGTTCCCAAATTTTGACCAGGTACAAAACCGAGGCTTTTCCCATTTCTTCTTCTTCCAGTTTCGTGCACCAGCGAGAGAGAGAAGGAGAAAACTCCATTGTTGTCCCAAAATTCCTAGAAAAATCTTCCACACTTTGCTTGAATTTCTTGTAATGCCGGAAGGATCAAGGAGAGGACGTCGTCAACGGAGCCAAGAGATGATCGAGCAAAGGATGGAGCTCCAAAGGAATTGCATTTCCTTCATGCCTTCTTCGAAGAACCCGAATGTGTTGTATCCGAATCCGAAGGTGCACACTAGGCGAGCTAGGAGCGTCGGGGAGGTAAGAAATCAATTTCGTCTTGATTTCTTGCTTGAATTTTTGAATGCTAGAACTAGGTATTAGTTTTTTGCATATTTTGGGCTTTTGTTATTTGTCATGCTTTTTGTGAAATTCGTGATGAATTGTTGAAATTGAGCATGTAAAAATTGTGGGTATGCGATTTTTGTGCAAAAATGTGTAGATTAGCTCTTATTTGTAAAAATAAAGTGCCTCTCTTTGAAAATGCATGCTTTGGTGTTTTGTACCTTATGCTATTTTCGTATGTACATTTGTGAGAAAAATTGCCATGTAGAGACAAGTTTTGTGAAAAATGTGACATGTGCCGTGTTTTGTGACGGGTTTTGTCTGAAAGTATGTGCCGTGTAGGGACGGACTTTTCTGAAAATGTGTAGTGTAGTGTGTGCCGTGATTTTGGTGACGGACTTTGTGGGGAAAATATGTGCAATATGTGCCGTGTTTTGTGACGGGTTAATTTTGAAAATGTGTCGTGTAGGCTTAATGCCTTTGTTGAGAAAATTTGTACAGTGTGTGCCGTGTTTTGTGACGGAGTGTATGGGGAAAATCATGTGCAATGCCTGCCGTGTTTTGTGACGGGTTACATGTGAAAATTGTGTGCAATGTTGGGACGGACCCATATATATATATATATATATATATATATATATATATATATATATATATATATATATATATATATATATATTTGTTTTGCATTAAGTACCGTGATCGACGTACCTTTGCCGTGTTTACCGCAGGATGTGGGGCTTTTGTCCTGGGAAAGCCAAGAAGATGAAGTCTCGAGGGTCGCCGAGGCGAGTGGAGCTGCTGGGCAGCTGCTCTGGATATCTTCAGAGGGCGGGCCGAGCCCTAAGAGATTGGTCTATGCTTCCGGCTTGGGCGTGTTCGTGGAGAACTTGGCAGGGATTTCTGATACGAGGAAGAACATGAGTATCTTCCTAGGCTTGTCTGAGTATTGGTGGGAAACCACCCACACCTTCCATCTGAGCTGGGGCGAAGTGACGGTGGTGCCTACCGATTTTGCTGCTATCACCGGGCTTTCCTTCAAAGGAGGGCCAGTGCGGTGGAGGGATAGGATAGCCGAGGATGTGCTGGCTGAGCTGTTGGGCTTCGCGTCTCTTCCTCGCAGGGGCCTGGGCATGCTGTACAGCGATGTGGAGATGCGGATTACGGCCAGTATTGGGGCCAATTACCGTGGTACTGTGAGTACCCCGATTCGAACCCATGATTTGGATCCACTTTAATTAAAATTTGGGCTTATATAATTGCTAAAAGGCAATATTTAGTCCAAATATCCCAAAGAAACATCACCCATTGGGCTCGCCAAGCATTCGGCCCAATATGGCCAAAAGGAGTACGCTGTCGTCCGACATGGGACACTAAGGCGGTTTAACTGCCCTTGTCGTGCGACATAAGACTCCCCATCAGCCTGCCTATAAATACAAGGCATGGCTGATCATTTTAAAGGACTTGGAGTGAATATTAGGGAGGATACCAGTAATATAGGGGAAACTCTGTCCAAATAGAGTCTCCCTCTCTCTCTCATACACACACTCACCTCCCTCCTCACACACACACACACACTTCAAGGCCAAGACCTAAAGAAGCTTCCTTTGTTGGTGTGTAGAAGGGGTAGACACCATACTATTGGTGATCTCACCTTGTGGACTACAATAGGTAGTCACTAAACCCTTCTCCCTCTTTAAATAAAGTCTTTAATACATTTATAATACATTGCATGCTTACTTGCTTTGATATTATGTAAAAATCGAGATTTTTGCATGATAAAGGTGGTGGAGAAGTGAATCTTCAATATTCACTTCTCCCCACCTCAGATCTGGACATTTGGTCATCTTAGGATCAATAAAGATTCAATCTTTACTCATTTGCATGGAGTTAGGAGGTGATGGCTACTTCAAAGTGGCCAAAAACATGTGATTTATCACATTTGGCCACTAAAGCCATGTGATCCTCCCATAATACTCATATATTATTGTTATATTACTGTTTACAGTTAATAAAGGTGCTTAGTTTGCCTTGAGAAGCAAAGGGGAAACAAACAGACTGAAGGGCACAGAAATGGCCTATCCCTGTCGGACGACACAGGACTCCATGGAGATCCTGTGTCATACGACATGGAGATCCCAGAAGGCTGTAAAGCCATTATTGGACTTCTGATCTGTCCAGTTTACTCCCTTTGTAACTCAGAGCTTTCCTAGGCATTTTCGTGGCTCATAAGCCACTATTTGAGTGTCTATGATCTGTTTGGGTGCAATTTATTGGAGGCGGATCGTCATATGACATGGATAACTTCGGATGTTCCATGTCACATGACATCCGTATCATTCAAAGTCTATCGTGACTTTGCTCACTCCCGTCAATCCCAAACTGATTTTAGACCTTCAAACAGTGTCTTTAATGAGTCCAATAAATGTCATTTCCGCCTGTAAAAGCAGCTTGGTCATTGTAATAAACAATCTGACCAAGAGACATCATGTCGTGCGACACCCTCTTTCTGGGAGGTCTTGTGTCGGACGACATAGGAGTTCTATGGGCAGATTGTCTTACCTTCTGCCTTGTTTTGATAATCATAATATGTAAAAGGGGTGTGGCCCCCTGTCATGGCTCACAAGTTGTACTCAGCTTTCATATTATCAATGAAAATGTCGAATTTGCATGTTTTGCACATCGACACATATTGCACACACACTTTGAATGTCCAAAATTGTCCAATGTTGATTGAAAGTCTCGAAAGAGGCGTGTTGGGTGAACTCTCTAGTTCTTCCCAAACATGTAACCAGACTCCCGGACCCAAAATCTCTCAAAATAGGTTTTTCAATGTTTTCCTCTAAAAACGGCGTGGCGACTCCCAAAACCGAAGTTTTCAAAACTCATCGTATCATTTTCAATACATAAAAAAGAAAACTCTTTCAAAAAGGGAGAAAATGATATCCGATTCGTCGAGCGTTCATTCAGTGGCGACTCCGCTGGGGACATTGAAAAACTTTTTGTTCTAAAAAATGAAGACGATACTCGGTATATAGGTGGAAACCACTAACCTTCCTGTATCGCTCCCTAACCCGGGGCTTGGGATAAATGGTGGTCTAACAATCCCACGTACCAGTATCATTCTTCTATTTTCTGAAAAAAGAGAAAAGTTTTTCTTAAGAGAGTCTAACTTTCTTCAAATCAACTTGGACAATTTCGACATTCACCTTGTGTGTACATTTGTGTCATTTTGTGTGCTCAAATGCACCTTGCCATGCTTTGGTATGTGACACTATTGGAAGCCGGGGCTTCCCCTTTTGCAATTTGCTCTTCCCGTTGATCAAAAACAGGCGTGATGACGCCGGACTACAGCCATCGGTAAATTCTGACATTTGGGGCAGTCCCCTTTTGTCATGCTTTGACTCATTCTCTTGTTTTTTCCTTTGCATATTGCATAAAAAAATAACAAAAAAAATCTTTTACAAAAAAGCAAAAAATATTTTCCTAGAAAATACCTTCACACTACTCGCACTCTACCCGCACATAGAGTTAGAACCCGGGAGTGTACGGACGGCATCGCGGAAAGTGACATGTTTCGCTGACGTTTGAGCGCCTAAAGTCCTCCTAACCAGTGAGTCAGCCAACACTTGTCCGTGACACACTTTCTACCGTGACCGGTTGGTTTTTGACCAATGCTTTTCAAAACATTTTAAACTCGATTTTCAAAAACTTTCTCACAAAGTTCGAGTCATGCATCGTCTCCAAAAATCTTGGCATACTTTCCCTCTTCGTGTCGGAATCACGACATAATTCAAACGTAAGTACACGTTAAGATCTCTACATATCTCGGCGTAGGTACATATTGATTTCTCGGCTTGACTTCATAAGAAGTCATGACACGTCTTCAACATGTGTCAACGCGGGACCATGTCGACTTCTTAACGCATACTAACAAGAGTTATGCCGAAATTTTGCCACCAAGTGACGAGAGGCCATGCCAGATTTCCAACTCGAAAAGAGGGGAGGTCATGCCCAATTCCTCGAGGGTTTTACCTCCAAATTGCGGTCTCGTACGTTCAAACGTACGTTCGACCCTCTCTCCTCCCGAGTTTAGACGTTGACTTGGACTTGGTTTTGAAAATCCCGAGTTTGACTTATTTTGGCTCGTATGCCCATAGGTTCGTTCTCCCTTTCGGTTGGTAGGTTCCACGTGCCCTATAGGACCTCTGCCGGGATTGTTCATCCCAGAGGTGCAATACAGGTGGAATACAGGGGGTCTATAGACGTAGTGATGGAACCCACTGATCCAGGAATAGCGTAGAATGCGAAAAAGAAGGTGTCCCCCTTTTCCAACCATTCCTAGGATTAATAAAATCATTTTTAAACAAAAAAAAAGATATAAAAAAAGAGCATATGCATGAGTCCGTCCTCAGCCTATCCTCTCCTCTGCCTAAAACCGTTCTCTCCCCCTTTCAGTGAGCAAGTATTGGGTCAGAGTTCCGGGTGGTCGGTTAATCAGTTTCTCTCCAGTCAGGGGTTCATTTCAGCCTCAAATGGCGGATTCGCAAGTCTCGGCGGGTTTGGGTCCGAATGCAAGTGTTGATCCGGCTCGGAATCGAATGTCGGGCCAGGGGTATAGGGCCAGATCAAGGCCAGAACACGGGGCCGAACACAGCTCTAAATGCCTCTCCTAGCAGTAGTTATGGCATGGGTCCTCACATGACACCCCCGGGAAGTCCGTTTGCAAACCCTCACCCAGGTTTCAACTTCTCTCAAGAAGCTTCTCTCCGCGCTGCTCTCGAAACCGCTCGTGCCCGTGATGAAGCCGGTTGGGCTCGCTATGTCGAAGTAATGCGCATGCAAGGCGTTGCCGTAATCCGTCACCCCGATGGGTCGTACGAAGAAATCAGGGAAGAGCCCGATGTTACTATCACCGGCACTGGCTTTGTTCCGCCATCCTCACCTAGGCAAAGCCTTCACAATATGCCCCCACCAGTCTCCTATGGTGTGCCTGACTCCCTCTCGATGCCAACTCATGGGGGTATGTCAAGACCTCCCCCTATCCCAGTATCTACTTATGGTATGTAATACGGGCTGAGGGGCGAATCAAGCTCCTTACCGAAGGTCAGTGCTCGGGACCAGTTTATGTTTTATCCCCGTAACTGGGCCAAGGTGGTCGCAACCCAAATGGTGTCAATCAAGAGCCGTTTGGGTATACTCAGAATCAGTTTGGGACTCGGGGTCAAAGTCCGTATAACAGCACGGGTCAGACGTCCAACCCAACCTTTGGTGGTCAGTTTATTGCTCCTCATGATCAGTCCAATCAGCAGCAGAGCAGATATCGCATGTCAGGAAGCCAGATTTTCCAGGATCAGATCCCGCCATATCCATAATCCCAATTCAAAAGCAACATCCCTCAGCCTACGGTTTGTTCTCCTTTCACCCAGCATCTGTACGGTTCCGCCCCATATTCAGCTCCGTGCACTAATATCAGGTCCCCTGCCCATGGTCAGGTCGGCAACCAATCAGTACAGTTCGGGCCCCGGAATCCCGATGTCCAATTCAATGGTTACGACATGTACAGGAATAGAATCCCCAGCTCGGTTGGTTTATTGGACAGCAATGTCAGCATGCCCAGTACTTTTGGTCTTCCTTCGGCTGCCTTGCCCATCAGATCCAGGCCAGAATTTCCAGTACCATCTTCAACGGTAGCTCCAACTGTAAGGCAACCCCCATCTTCCGAAGTTTCGAGTTTGAAGGAAGAGTTGAAGTATGTGAAGGCTCTCCCGAAGAACTTCAAGATGCCCCCCATAACTAAGTTTAAAGGCTCCACATGCCCTAAAACTCACATAAACAGCTACATCATGTCAATGGGTGCCAAAGGGGCCACCGAAGAGATGCTAACCCTTTACTTTCACTTATCCCTCGATGACTCTCCTTTGAGATGGTTCCTAGGTCTTAAACCGGAAGCGAGGGCTACGTGGTCCCAGATCAGTGATGCCTTTTTGGACAAATACAAAGGAAGTGTCGAATGGCACACCACTTGTAGTGATTTGATCGGCACCATCCAGAGGCACGATGAGTCCGTAACAGACTTTTATAAGAGGTGGAACAAGAAGCTTAATGAGTTGGCTCACCCAATTCCCCTCTCTGACGAGAAGTCCATCTTCCTTTCATGTGTCAAGCCATCCGTCAGTGGAAGCCATCGTCGGGGTACTACCCGACCCGCGAGAAATGGTGAGTGCAGGGCCGAAAGCGAGAATGCTACCTATTCCATTGTTCCAAGCTCTACCCCGTCGCTCCAAAGGGTAAAGAAACCGCCGTCTCTAACACCGTCAACTACATTCAAGGGGAGAAGGGCCGCTTATCCGGCCGTGGTGTAGGAAGGCCTCGGCGGCGTAAATTCGATGATTTGGGGATGCCAACCGAGGAGGCATTTAATGGTTTGGTAAAGGCCGGGCCGATCAAGGCTCGGATAATTACAACCCGGTCAAGGCAAATCCCAATCTGGACACTAGCATGTTTTGCCTCTACCATCGCACTCGGACATGTTACCAATGATTGCGTCCCTTTAAAGCCGCTCATCCAAAGGCTTATTGATGAGGGAAGATCGAGAAGGCTCCTCGCCCCAATGTGATTACCAATCCACTTCCGTGATCTTCACCGTAACCCGGGCCCTCCCATCCAATATTAATACAACAATCACCTTTGTAGGATCTAGATTGTCTGTTTGTTTCTTTGATGAATGTCCTTTATCGGACAAGAGTCTGTCAAGTCCACATTGGACTAGTTTTTTCTTCTAATAATAAAAGTCTTTGTTTCTTTTCCTGCTAGACTCGAGACATCACTTGCCCACCCACGTTACAATTAATTGAAATGGTCTTATCCTAGATGATCACCTTTGCTGTTCAATCGCTAATGCTTTGAAATAACTCATGTTTAAATTAATCGGAGTGAGAAAATCAATTAATATCCTTCTTAAATTGGGGCTTACCAACTCCCCATCTTGCATCTCATATGCTCACATCTCTTTCATTACTCTCATCATTTCGTTGACCAAGAATTTGCATGAATCTTTCTCATTTAAAGCTTAAGCAAGCAATGAAGACTTAATTTCGTTTAGGTCATCCGGTAGGGATTGCGGTTGAAGCCTTTCATCCATAGGAAAGCCATTACCTCACCCTCACCAAACAATATCCTTTCATTTCAAGATCGGCGTGTTTTGAAACCCCATCTAGCCATCACCTTTCCTCCTTGCTGAGAGAAGTCCAAGCAATGCCAAGAAGTTAGCTTCGAGAGTCGGCGGCGCGCAAAATGTTCAAGTCATGCAGAAAGGACAAATATAATCCTCAGCTCCTCAGGAAGCCTTTCAAATTCTCAACAAAAAAAAAAGGATTTTAAATCCTCACGATCTTGGATAAAATCCTAAGCTCCTCAGGAAGCCTTCCGATCCTTAAAAGAAGGACTTTAAATCCCCACATCTCAGAAATAATCCTCAAGTCCTCAAGGAGGCCTTCCAAATTCTAAAAAAAAAAGGATTTTAAATCCTCACAATCCAGCAAAAAATTCCCGACTTCTCAAGAAGCTCTCCCATGATCAAAAAGAAGCCCGCTCTCGATAGCTTGGACTTCCTCTCACCATTACCTTAAATCAATCCCGAGCCATCCTCTCGATTTTAGAGGATATTCCCATTTTCCTTAACCAATTCCAAGCCATCCTCTCAATTTTAGAGGATATTCCCTTTACCATTACCCTTGCCTTTGGCCAAAGTCAAAATTTGAAATCAATCTTCCTCTCCGTAGATTTCCCAAACACATCCCCGCAAGCCAACCTCTCATTTTTAGAGGTTCAGTCAGTAAAAGGCCTAGCCGACCTCTCATCTTAAGAGGTCATGACATTCCAAATCACCCGATGGCCGATCGAAGCCCGAAAACCCAACGACAGTCCCTACCGGATAGCAATTTCATTCTGATATCTTCGAGATCTAAATCATATTAATGCTTCATTGCTTGCTTAAATCAGAGCCGAATCCATCTTGGCTCAAAAGATCATCAATCTAAGATTATGCAAATTCAATCCATTCATTCGACACTTCATGTGAGCATATTTCATTTCTCCTCCTCAAACACTTGCCGTGGATGTCCCACTGGGGCTTCGCGTTCGTGTCTTTCATGGACACTCCAAGGGGACATGATCTTCAATCCCCCAATTCTCAAAATCCTCTAGGGTCCCCCAAATCTCAAGTTTTCACATTCATTCTCTTCATTCGGGATAAGCCCGAACTACGGCGACCTGAGCTCCTCATCAGGAGGGGAACGTAGGCAACCATAATTGGTCCGGTCGAAATCACAAACAAATCTCAGAAAATCCGGTCTCATCAAGGACCGTTCCTATACACTTTCCATCCTTCTGGATTTGATCTCGATATCAGTTGGTTTTCTCCTTGTGATTAATCAAAATGTTTGCTCATATCAGACTTAGTGTTTGAATAACCCGAACATCAATAAAGGGTTTTAAGCAGCTTTGTGATCATCATGAATAAGACAAATTTTCAAGTGTCTTGACAAGTCTTCTCTCTCTCCGTCATAGGGAAATAGAGCCAAACACTGTCTTTCTGTCAGCAGGGGCTTCCAAACACTTTTCCACACCTTGTCGTGCTTACACTCTCTCAAAAGAGTCAAACCCAAAGCAAGTGTGTCATACACAAATTCGGGATTCATTCCCACTTTTCAAAAAATGTGCCCCTGCACGTATATATTTCCAAGTCTGTGACTGATTGACTAAGGTCTGGAAAGATGGGTGCCTCCTGGGTCGCGTGATGATTATGCCTGTAACAGGATTGCATTGGACCTCTCTTCATAACGTTCCATTTTGAGCCAAATGTTGGATCTGGGGAATGATGCCAAGGTTGAAGATGAATTTTGGGGCTGCTGTGACTGCTGGAAGTCGCATTTTGCAAAGCTGTCCTTTTACAAACGCTGGGGCTAGTTTCCCAAGAAAGTCAGTAAACATGACCATCCATCGGACGTCAGAACTGGCTGCATCTGCAGCACTCCATCGGCAATCCGATACTTGCTCAAAACTTGTCCAAAGCAACCCAAAACTCTATATCCATTCCCCCTACTCACCAGCCGCATGGGAGAGGATTTGGCACACTTTGCACTCAAATACATTACCAACCCCCAACAAATGCCATCCTTTCTTGCCATTTCTTGGGACGGACTAATACATATAAACAAATTAGTCTAGATGCTATCAATAAAATGCATTAGTTGCAAAATACAAAAATTTTATGTTACAAAGTGAGAAGCAATAGATTAGTGCATGCATTGTCCCCTCTCTCCCTAAAAGATTCCAAAGCATGACAAAAGGGGATTGCCGTGATCACTCCGACTCGAAATCATCCTCCTTATCCTCCTCGGAGCCGCTGTCGTCCTGAACGCTGCCTACCTCCTCCTCAGAGCCGCTATGCTCCTGGCCGTCGTCGCCACCCTCCTGTACCTCATGGATCACTCCATCCAGAGTCATCATCCTCCTCATCTAGGACCCAAGGCCGGGGCTAACTATAATGTCTGCACCACTAGGGTACTGCGGCAAGCGGGGGCTGGAAAGGATCATCCTCACCATCATCGTCAAAGGCCCGTCCTGCAATGACAAATGAATCAAAAGTCCGTTTTGAAATAGCAAATCATCGTCAAAGGTCCATCTTGAAACGGCAATGTTCATCAACGGCCAGTTTGGCAAAGGGCAAGTCCTCAATAGCCCATCTTGCAACGGTGAATCATCAGCCATACCCGTCTCGCAAAGGCAAATTAACAGCAGAATCCGTCTTGCAATGGTAATATCAACCGCAAAGTTCGTGTTCTACCCGACAAATGTTTCCAAAGCCAGCCAATCACTTCAAGTGATCTTCGTATGCACAACCCTTGCAGGTAAGCACAGCACAGGTATGAAAGTATATCTCATTTCAACTGCAAATCATCTTGTCTAAGTCATTTCAAGTCTTCGAGTTCATCTCGCGATACTTTTGAGTTAATCTCGATCCTCTTTTAGGCTTGTTCCTATATCTCGCTAGGCTTGTTCCTATGCTTAGGCTTGTTCCTACACCTCTATAGGCTTGTTCCTACACCTCTTCAGGCTCGTTCCTATATCTCGCTAGGCTTGTTCCTATGCATAGGCTTGTTTCTACACCTCTTTAGGCTCGTTCCTATATCTCGCTAGGCTTGTTCCTATGCGTAGGCTTGTTCCTACACCTCTTTAGGCTTGTTCCTATATCTCGCTAGGCTTGTTCCTATGCATAGGCTTGTTCCTACACCTCTTTAGGCTCGTTCCTATATCTCGCTAGGCTTGTTCCTATGCGTAGGCTTGTTCCTACACCTCTTTAGGCTCGTTCCTATATCTCGCTAGGCTTGTTCCTATGCGTACGCTTGTTCCTACACCTCTATAGGCTTGTTCCTACATCTCTTTAGGCTCGTTCCTATATCTCGCTAGGCTTGTTCCTATGCGTAGGCTTGTTCCTACACCTCTATAGGCTCGTTCCTATATCTCGCTAGGCTTGTTCCTACACCTCTTTAGGCTTTTTCCTATATCTCGCTATGCTTGTTCCTATGCATAGGCTTGTTCCTACACCTCTTTAGGCTCGTTCCTATATCTCGCTAGGCTTGTTCCTATGCGTAGGCTTGTTCCTACACCTCTTTAGGCTTGTTCCTATATCTCGCTAGGCTTGTTCCTATGCATAGGCTTGTTCCTACACCTCTTTAGGCTCGTTCCTATATCTCGCTAGGCTTGTTCCTATGCGTAGGCTTGTTCCTACACCTCTTTAGGCTTGTTCCTATATCTCGCTAGGCTTGTTCCTATGCGTAGGCTTGTTCCTACACCTCTTTAGGCTTGTTCCTATATCTCACTAGGCTTGTTCCTATGCATAGGCTTGTTCCTACACCTCTTCAGGCTCGTTCCTATATCTCGCTAGGCTTGTTCCTATGCGTAGGTTTGATCCTACACCTCTTCAGGCTCGTGCCTATACCCTTTAGGTTTGTTCCTATACCCTTTTAGGCTTGTTCCTACACCCCTTTAAGCTCGTTCCTATGTTTCATTCGGGTCTAAACGCCCACCTCTCGGTCTTTCTCAAATCGTTATTCTTTGGCCCGGAATGGCCATAAACTACCCGGTCCGGAAAGACCGTACAGATTTCCCACACAGTAGAAATTCGCGGGTGACTCCCAAAGAAAAAGTAAAATTCGCGGGTGACTCCCAAAGAAAAAAAGTCAAATCATCGGGATGACTCCCCACCAAAAACAGTCAAGTTCGCGGGGTGACTTCCCAAAGAAAAAACAGTCATATTTCGCAGGTGACTCCCAAAGAAAAAAGTCAAATCATCGGGATGACTCCCCACCAAAAACAGTCAAGTTCGCGAGGTGACTTCCTAAAGAAAAAATAGTCATATTTCGCGGGTGACTCCCAAAGAAAAAAGTCAAATCATCGGGATGACTCCCCACCAAAAACAGTCAAGTTCGCGGGGTGACTTCCCAAAGAAAAAATAGTCATATTTCGCGGGTGACTCCCAAAGAAGAAAGTCACATTTTTCGGGGTGACTCCCCTTGGAACAGTCAATCTCGGGTACAAAACCCGTAGCCTTTCATTGGCACCCCATCTTCAACGAACTACGATTCGGCTTGATTCCCCCACGGGATACGTAGGAATCCTCTTCATAAGAGGTCCAGCCACTTGACCATCTTGGTCACCTCTTTCCCCG
This sequence comes from Adenophora triphylla var. japonica, assembly GCA_022495995.1. Classification (NCBI taxonomy): domain Eukaryota; kingdom Viridiplantae; phylum Streptophyta; class Magnoliopsida; order Asterales; family Campanulaceae; genus Adenophora; species Adenophora triphylla. The sequence continues at coordinate 88,136 of JAFEMH010001710.1, read as the reverse complement.
CCGTTCGTGTCCGGCTCAGGATCCTCATTGTGTCGACGACCCCCTTCCCGTGGAAGTGACGTCGCCGAGGGGCTCTGTGAGTACCCCGATCCGAACCCATGATTTGGATCAACTTTAATTAAAATTTGGGCTTATATAATTGCTAAAAGGCAATATTTAATCCAAATATCCCAGCAGCCCATCAGTCCATTGGGCCTGCCAAGCATTCGGCCCAATATGGCCAAAAGGAGTACGCTGTCGTCCGACATGGGACACTAAGGCGGTTTAACTGCCCTTGTCGTGCGACATAAGACTCCCTATCAGCCTGCCTATAAATACAAGGCATGGCTGATCATTTTAAAGGACTTGTAGTGAATATTGGGGAGGATACCAGTAATATAGGGGAAACTCTGTCCAAATAGAGTCTCCCTCTCTCTCTCATACACACACTCACCTCCCTCCTCACACACACACACACTTCAAGGCCAAGACCTAAAGAAGCTTCCTTTATTGGTGTGTAGAAGGGGTAGACACCATACTATTGGTGATCTCACCTTGTGGACTACAATAGGTAGTCACTAAACCCTTCTCCCTCTTTAAATAAAGTCTTTAATACATTTATAATACATTGCATGCTTACTTGCTTTGATATTATGTAAAAATCAGGATTTTTGCATGATAAAGGTGGTGGAGAACTGAATCTTCAATATTCACTTCTCCCCACCTCAGATCTGGACATTTGGTCATCTTAGGATCAATAAAGATTCAATCTTTACTCATTTGCATGGAGTTAGGAGGTGATGGCTACTTCAAAGTGGCCAAAAACATGTGATTTATCACATTTGGCCACTAAAGCCATGTGATCCTCCCATAATACTCATATATTATTGTTATATTACTGTTTACAGTTAATAAAGGTGCTTAGTTTGCCTTGAGAAGCAAAGGGGAAACAAACAGACTGAAGGGCACAGAAATGGCCTATCCCTGTCAGACGACACAGGACTCCATGGAGATCCTGTGTCATACAACATGGAGATCCCAGAAGGCTGTAAAGCCATTCTTGGACTTCTGATCTGTCCAGTTTACTCCCTTTGTAACTCAGAGCTTTCCTAAGCATTTTCGTGGCTCATAAGCCACTATTTGAGTGCCTATGATCTGTTTGGGTGCGATTTATTGGAGGCAGATCGTCATATGACATGGATAACTTTGGATGTTCCATGTCACATGACATCCGTATCATTCAAAGTCTATCGTGACTTTGCTCACTCCCGTCAATCCCAAACTGATTTTAGACCTTCAAACAGTGTCTTTAATGAGTCCAATAAATGTCATTTCCAGTTCCAGAAAGCAGCTTGGTCATTGTAATAAACAATCTGACCAAGAGACATCATGTCGTGCGACACCCTCTTTCTGGGAGGTCTTGTGTCGGAAGACATAGGAGTTCTCTGGGCAGATTATCTTACCTTCTGCCTTGTTTTGATAATCATAATATGTAAAAGGGGTGTGGCCCCCTGTCATGGCTCACAAGTTGTACTCAGCTTTCATATTATCAATGAAAATGTCAAATTTGCATGTTTTGCACATCGACACATATTGCACACACACTTTGAATGTCCAAAATTGTCCAATGTTGATTGAAAGTCTCGAAAGAGGCGTGTTGGGTGAACTCTCTAGTTCTTCCCAAACACGTAACCAGACTCCCGGACCCAAAATCTCTCAAAATAGGTTTTTCAATGTTTTCCTCTAAAAACGGCGTGGAGACTCCCAAAACCGAAGTTTTCAAAACTCATCGTATCATTTTCAATACATAAAAAAGAAAACTCTTTCAAAAAGGGAGAAAATGATATCCGATTCGGCGAACGTTCATTCAGGTACCGATATGGTGACGGCAGAGCAGCTGGCATGCTCCTTCCTGTGGTTTGCCCTTTCCGAGACTTTGTTCTCGAACCACGCGACTACGGCTCCTTTTGCTCTGCTGGAGAGTTTGACTGATTTGGAGAGGGTCTGTGACATAGCCTGGGACGAGGCAGGCCTGGCTGAGCTTTATTTCTCCTTGGACCGATTTAGTCGATGCGTGGCTAGTTCTTTGGGCTGTTTTGATTTTGCTTTAGAGGTATGAGTTTATTGCTGTTTTTGATTTAGCAATCTGTCATTTCTCCGCTTTCTTTTGCAATGAACCTTTTCTGTTTTTGTCACAGGTGTGGTTCTATGAGATCTTCCGGTGCTTCCCATGGGATCGAGATCCTGAGTCCATAATGGCCTATCCTGCTATGTTGGGCTGGGCCCGTCCGGCGAGAAGGAGGAGGACCAGTAGGGGGAAGCTCACCATTGCCTACGGGGACGTGCAGGAGCATCTGGGGAGAGATAGTCCGGCGGAGTTTGCTTTGTACCCCTGGGCTCGGTACGGGGCTGACGAGTTTGAGGGAGCTACCGTGGTGACGGCACAGTGGAAGATGCTGCGGGGCCTGACCTGCGATGTCATTTACTTGGGAGAGAGGGTCTTCTGGCAACATGGCCCGGGTATGCTCCCCTTGGCTCCGAGGGACCCTCCTTTTGGGATGATGGATTCCCGTGAGATGGACGTGCTGGAGTTTGAGAGATATCTGGGCGGCGTGAGTGCCGATGAGTTTGTCTTGTTTGGAGAGGAGTATGGGAACTTTGTGAGGAGGAAGTTGAGGATGCCACAGGTGTTGGCGAGGGAGAGGGAGGCTAGCCCGCCAGGTCCCCCAGAGGTTTCGGTGCCTGGGCCGGATTTCACATATGTTCGCGGGGATTCCTCGAGGCGGAGGGTTTCAGTACCCGTCCCTGAGCAGGCTCCAGCTGCCTACCGGGTTGACCCTGATATGCCGGTGAGTGTGCTTACTCTTTTCCATCTTGGCATCTTTTCTGTATTTTTTTTTGCCTGTATCTCTTTAGCTGAGTGTTTATTTGGTTGTTTGCTTGTGCAGGTTCCGGGGAGAGCCTATGACATGCTGACCCGCCGTTATGTGGCGATGCGATCTTTTACGAAGAAGATGGCTGGGAAGCTGTCTTGTCGGTCCTCGAGGCGTGTGCCGGCGTATGAGCCGATGCCTTCGAGGAATTCTGTGGATGTTCCTCCACCGAGGGTTGAGCCAGAGCCGCAGCAGGAGGGACCCTCTCGGGGGCGGCATAGTATGGATGCCTGGACGTCTTCGGGTGTCCAGAGGCCGCCGGTCTTTCACCAGTTCTGGCCTTCGCAGGAGGCACCGGGGGAGAGTTCATCAGAGCCTACCTTCTTTGACCCTTTTATCGGGTTTGACCCTTCCGAGTACTTTGAGTACCCACCCCAGGAGGGGGTTCAGTATTCTGATGATGAGGGTGTGGCTGGCGAGTTTGCCGGGGTGCTCGACTTCTCGCTTGAGGACGTTGGTGATGATGATGATGCTGAGGAGTCGGATTAGGGCTAATTTGCTTTCCCTCTTTCCATATCTTCTCCCCCCCCCTTTTTTTTTGTTTAGCAACAGACATTGTGTGTACCTGTAATAAAATATTTGCATTTGCACCGCAAATTATTCTATTTTAAGATGTAATGCCATATTTTGTGATTCCCAGGAATTGTCCTAGGAATTGTTGCTATTTTTTTTTACTTGTGCATGCCACGTGAGCTGGGAGCACGTTTGTGGGTAGTGTATGCTTGCCGGGAATGGCTTTGGCCAGTGTTTGGGCAGTTTGGAGCAAGGTCCTGCTGGGAACAGTGGTTGTTGGCCTGTTTGCTGGGAAAGTGGGTCCATGATGCAACAAGGTCCGTACAGACCAACTTGGTGTGCAAAGAGGTCCGTACGGATCACCTTTGCTTTTGGGAAGGGATAAAGGCTTTCCGGATGTCTGGACTTTCTCCATTCCCCATTTGCAGCCATTTTCGAGCTTTCTTCCCCATTTTCTCTAGGAACCTCCATTTTTGCCATGGATTCTTCGTATGTTCCAAGAATTTTGCCGAGGCTTTCGCAGGAGCGGCAAGCGTACTTCCTTGAGCGGCTGAAAATGTGGATGCAACACCGTATGAGGCATCAGAGGCAGGCTTTCGAGGTAAGGTTTCGACTTTGCTCGGTTTGGTCCCTTAAGGAGTTGGTTCCTGATTGGGAGTTGTTGCGGGCTGCCGCGAAGTTCTGGGATGTTAGGAGGCATGTGTATTGTTTCTCCTACAATGAGATGGTGCCCACCTTCGAGGATTTTCGGGCTTTGATTGGAGGATCGGAGGTGGAGGCCATCTCGCTTCTTTGATTAGCGGTGCTGCCGTGAGCGTGAAGCTTGCATGCTTTCTTCGGACTTCGTTGGGAGAAGTGCAGGGCATGATCCTTGATTCGGGTCATATTGACATTTCTGCGCTGCCGGAGCGGTTTATGATTGATGACGAGAGTGATGTCTCTTGGGATGAATTTTCCTTGTGCGTGATAGCGACGCTTTTCATGGTCAGCTCCCTTAGGGTATGTGATGGTGCTTTGCTGGATGTGGTAGGGCACTGCAGAGCTGGAGAGGATATTGTCCCGTTGGTGCTGGGCGAGACTCTTCATGGTATTGACCGTCTGGCGACTGGGGATCGGTTCATGAGAGGGGGAAGCCCTGCTTTGCTCACCTTGTGGCGGCTGGAGAGGCTCCAGGCTATTCGTGAGGCTCTGGCGTCGTTCAGCCCGTGGACATTTGCTCAGCGTCCTCTTGTGTTGGATATGGACCAGTCTGCCTGGGAGAGATGGATGGCACAGCTTGGTACGCATCAGATCCGTTGGTGGGTTCCGCATTGGGAGATTGAGACTAGGAGGGCCTTTCAGGAAGGGTCCTATGTTGTCAGAGTTCCGGGTTTGTCTTGGTCCTCTTTCTATATTCCGTCGCTTGTTTCCCGGCAGTTTGGGATGAAGTAGGAGCCTTTGTTGGGCTGGGATGACCTTGCTACTGCGGAGGTAGCTCCTCTTTGTATGGCAGCTCCGGGTGCTCTTTTGTATTTTTTGAGGGTATGGAAGTATTCCGTTTTCCCTCCTGTGGTGCTCCTTAGATGTCGGGAGAGTATCGTATTGACTAGTCAGTACTTGGCCTGGTATGAGCAGCATGTTGGGCAGTCCTAAGTGGCTTTGGGGAGCAGGCGGGGAGCAATTCTGGGGCCCAATTGCCGTAGTAGCTATTGCCTTAGGAGTGCCGAAGCATGGTCTGACCCTCAGGATGTTACGGGAGACACTTTGTTTGACTACGAGACCAGAGTTGACTGACTGACGGAGAGAGGTCCTCTTTTGCAGACTCGCAGGGAGGAGATCCGAGCCGAAGCACGGGCGAATGAAGCCCTGCGAGCCGCTGGTTTGTCTGACTCTACGGGGAGGACCCCTAATCTCGGACTGAGAGAAGCAGAGTTGGCTCGCGTGGAGCGAAAGAAGACTCGCCGAGGACGAGGGAAGAATGGGAAGAATGGCGAGGGGACAAGCGCAGATGGCGCGGAATGACCTCCTAGGTATCCATTCATTGCATTTGTAAACACATTATTTGTTAAATGTATTAGGATGTCTTTTAGCATGTTGTGAACTTGAGAGTAAACCGTGCTTGAACTCATCAAGAAATGTTGTAACCGTTAGTGATTTGTGATTTACCTTTAAAGCTTTGTCGAGACGCAATATCTCTTGTTTGCCTTTATTTCTTTTGTGAACCTTGGTGGCGTCCATCTTTGGACTTTTCTGTTGTATTTGCGGACTGAAGCAGCCTGGGCCTTGACGGCAATCCCCTTTGCTTGGGCTTTGTGTTTGGATGGGAGGTTGGATGATCCCTTGACAAGTCGTTTTGGTGGTCTTTTCCGTAGCTTCCTTGCCTCTTGTTGGCGTCGGGCTCTTGACCTCTTTTTTTTTGTAGCTTCTACTTGAGCTTTTTTTTTTATTTATTTTTTTTTTGAAGCGCGTGAGGGCGAAGACAAGCCCTTGGCTTGGAAGTTGACATGGGTCAGTCGTTTTGATGGTCTTTTCCGTAGCTTCCTTGCCTCTTGTTGGCGTCGGGCTCTTGACCTCTTTTTTTGTAGCTTCTGCTTGAGCTTCTTTTTTTTTTTTTTGAGAGACTTTGCTCGAGCTCTTTTTTTTTTTTTTTAAAGTGCGTGAGGGCGAAGACAAGCCCCTGGATTGGAAGTTGACAATGGTCAGTCGTTTGATGCTGAGTGACCTTTGGATGTCCTTTGATGTTGCCACCTTTGTTTGACTTGGTCAAGGTGATGGCGGGGGCATGCTCTTGGAAAGTGTGTAGCTTGATGGAGGTCTTTATTGACATTCAAACTTTTGACTTTTTTGTGTGTTTTTAGACCGGACCAATTAAGGTTGCCTACGTTCCCCCGGACTAGAGGGCTCAGGTCTGCGTAGTTCGACACTACATGGAGTGCCAAGAGATGCACAGTTTGTTCTTCTTTAGGCGAAGTATCTGCGAAGTTTGCTTCCGTTGACTGGATTCATGAAGGGATTGTCGTCTAGGTCATCGCCTTCCATGGCACCTCCGGAGAAGATCTTTTGAACCACGAAAGGGCCGATCCATGTTGGTTCCCATTTCCCAGTGGGTTGGTTCGAGTGGGAGGCTTTTCTTTGAGTACTAGGTCGCCTTCCCTGATGTCTCGGGACTTAACCTTCTTGTCAAAAGCTCTAGCCATTCTGCTTTGGTAGGCTCAGACGTGTTCCATGGCCTTTAGTCGTCGCTCGTCTAGCAGAGCCAATTCGTCGTGTCGCCTTCGGAGCCATTCGACTTCGTTGACGTCATTTTCCAGCAGCATTCAGAGTGAGGGAATTTCCAATTCAATGGGAAGGACTGCTTCCATCCCGTATGTTAGGGCGAATGGGGTTTTTCCCGTGGCTGTTCTGACTGATGTTCGGTAGCCCCAAAGTGCAAGGTGCAGCTTCTCGGGCCAATCGCGTCCTCGGGTGGTCATTTTTCGAATGATCCGTTCGAGGGTTTTGTTTGCTGCTTCTACGGCGCCGTTTGTTTGTGGCCGATAAGGGGAAGACTTGTGGCGTGTGATCTTGAATTCGGCCAGCAGTCTGTCGCATTCTCCTTCGAAGTGGGAGCCGTTGTCTGATATGACCTCGTTCGGGATGCCGTATCGGCAGATGATGTTTTCCTTGAGGAAGTGTACGACTTTCTTGGATGTGAGCACTTTGTAGGACTTGGCTTCGACCCATTTGGTGAAGTAGTCGATGGCTACCAAGATGAACTCGTGGCCGTTGCTGCCCGGCGGAGCGATTTTTTCGATGACGTCAATTCCCCAAGTGGCAAAGGGCCAGGGCATAGTCATGCAGTAGAGATCGTGAGGAGGTAGATGATTGAGGTTGGAGAACCGTTGACACTTGTCGCAGCTTCGGACAAAGTGAATGCAGCCTGCCTCCATGGAGATCCAGTAGTAGCCCATCCGGAGAATGATTTGCATTAGGGCTCGGGCGTTCATGTGGGGACCGCAAGCCCCATTGTGGACTTCGTTCATGAGCTCGTTTGCTTCTTCCCCGGGCCGATGCGCCGTAGGAGTGGTCCTTGGTAGCGCTTCTTGTATAGCATGTCCCCAAGGATGACAAAGTGAGAGGCGAGGCATTTTAGGGCCATGATGCTCTTGGCTTTGACTCCTTCCTCAAGGCTGACCTTCTTCGTTCATGAAGGCGGTTTCCCGTTTTTGAGGTATTGGAAGATCCGGTTGTGCCGGAAATGGCTTCTGGACTCTGCGTCTCTTTGGCTCTTCAGCCAGCCTCGCAAATCGCCGTGATTAAAACCTCCTCAGTCTTGGGCCCTAGCTTTTCTCTCGTTTGACAACATGCTTAAATGTTTGCTTGATGCATTTATTCAATTAATGTGTTTGCTTCTTTGTGTAGATGAGTTGTTATTAACTGTTTTGATTAGTTAACTCATCATTTGTTAAAGATGCAATGAAAGGATATTTTAGAAAGGTCGGACCTTTTATTGAAAGCGAAAAGACTGTACATTGTTGATTATGGACTTACGATCCTCCGGCGTATGGCCATCAGATGACTCGAAAGACATGAATTCACAGACAACATGACTCGAAGCTAGACTATAGGTGACGAGGGATTGGACCAGGCTTCATTACTCTTGGCAGGCTGTAGCTCTAGAGGGAGTGGCGATGGTTCTGGTGGCACGGATCCCGGAAGATAGCTTGCATGTGGTTCGACTTCAAACCAGATCGCGAAGGTTTTTGGTTCCTCCCCTGATGATGTCCCTCCATTAGTGTTGTAACCAGTCCTTGGGGGTCCTTGATGATAGAAGTTGTTGAGAGCTACTTCTAGGAGGGCGAAGCATTCGCTGATTCGGAGCTGATTCTTGCTGATGTTGATCATTTTCATAGAATCCGCCTCTTTATCTAAGATCTTTGCTTGGATGACATTTACAATGTCTGACTCGAGGGGGCATGCTATCTCTCCTTCCCTGATTAGGCTTTGGAGGAGGTTGCGCCACTGTTCATCTAGGTCTGACACCGGGATGTTGAATTGGACTATGCTATGATGGCTGTCCCCGTGAGATCCGAGAGTATCGGCCAGAGGGTTGTATTGTACCAGTGGGTCGGTGATGAGCCAGTTTGCAAGAGGGTTCTCGGCGAAGTAGGGGTCTACTCCTCGGTCAATCTCCATCTGGGCGTCCATCTCTTGATCCTCTCTTAAGCATTCTTCACAGTCACATATGTCAGAGTTGTCGTCTTGACCCATGAGCTCTTCGATATCTAGCTCGTCGCGGCTTAGAGCGTGGATGTAGGGATCCACTTCATAGCGGGACAGGACTGGAGACTCATCTGGAGAAGAGTATTCGGTCATGTCGGGACCTTCTTCTGGGTCGTAGCTTGCTGGCCAAGCGCTTGCCAATGTGCTGCTTCCGCGGATTACCTCGAGCATTCCATTGGCATTGATGAATTTCACGCATTGGTGAAGAGTAGATGATACCGCTTTCATCTGATGTATCCAAGGTCGTCCCAGCAAGGCAGAGAAGGTTGGTTTGATTTCCACGACTTGGAACTCCACCGACTCCAGTTGTGCATCAAATTGGATCCTCAGATTGATGACTCCTACGATTGGTCGCGCAGTGGAGTCGTAGGCTCGGATTACCCGGGGTGAAGGCCTTATCAGGGAGCGGTCGATACAGAGTCGTTTCAGTGTGCTCAAAGCGATGATGTTGACTGCGGAGCCGTTATCAATCAAGACGTTCGGGAGGAAGAACATCTCTATTTTTATGAGGATGAGGAGGGCTTCGTTGTGTCGATTCTCTCATATCGGCAGGTCATCGTCTGTGAAGGCTAGACCGCTTCCCGTGATGCCATTTGACTCAGTCTCCTCTGGGGAGCGTTCGATCCATCCATTGGTGTGCCTTGGTCGGGGCAAAGATCATAGGGAGACAGTTGCCCTTGGGCGTTCTTGTCTGGATTCCCGGTCACGAGACCGTTTGACTCTGGTTTCACCTTCACAGTCATAGCGGGATAGCATGCTGACGGTTTCAGAAATCGCAGGGGGTCTGCTCTTGCTTGGAATTTCGTCGAAAGCTATCGTGTTCACCCTGTCGTTCCGGGGGAATGGATTTCCGATGGTATTGGGGCCACGAGGGCGTTCCAATTTTCCCTCCTCGATTAGCCCCTGGACCACCTGCTTTAGCACAAAGCAATTATCGGTGGTGTGGCCGGGATAGTTATGGAAGGCGCAGTGCTTGCTCATATCCATGTTGGGCTTGGGAGTCTTTGGTTGGAAATTCTCGGGAGGCTTGAGAAGATTTTGCTTTACCAATGCTTCAAATACTTGGCCCAGAGGCATTTCGAGGTTGTCAAAATGCTGGAACTGTGGGAAGCGAGGGGGGTTGTTGTTCCTTGGGGCTGCTTGATCACGGTTTACTTGAGCTCCGTTCTGGAGGTAGTGTACCGTTCCGGCTGCTTCTTTTCCTTTGTTCGGGACAGGTGTTGAAGTTGACAGGCTTGTCCGATAATGGTAAGATGAAGCAGGGGCTGCTGTTGTCTTCTGAAGGCTCAGAGTCTTCTCAAACTTAGTTCTGGCGTTGACCATGGCACGGAGATCCGGATAGAAGTGATGGCTAATCAAGGTCCTCAGAGATGGCTTGAGACAAGAATGGAAGATGTCCATCTGTTCTTGTTTAGAAAGTGGATCCATTATCTCACTAAGCTTCCAGTTCCATCTTTTGTAGAACTCGCCTACTGGTTCGTCATCCTTTTGTTCGGTGGCTTGCAGATCGTGACGGTTTGTCTCCCACTCGAGATTGGCACGGTACTTCTCCAGGAAGATCTCGCTGATTTGGTCCCATATGGAGTGGTTTTCTGCTTTTACATTGAGGAACCACCTTAGCGTTGTGGATTTGAGAGAATGCTGAAAGTGATCCGCCATCTGTTGAGGGGTTGCCCCTTTGGCTCTCATTCCCAAGACATAGGTCTCGATGTGGGTTTTTGGGCATTCTGTCACGTCAAACTTTTCCATTTCTGGCATCCTGAATTTCGGAGGGAGCGGGACCACCTTGCTCAGATCAGTGGGCAGGAGGGAGTCCTTCCGAGAACTGGCTAGCTTGCCTTGCATGTCCTTCATTTGCTCGATCAGCCAAGCCATGTGGGGATCGGTAGGTTGAGGCGGGTTACCGTTTTCGGGGATGGAAACCGAAGATGGAGGTGGATTGGCTGATGGGATCACCATTCGGGAGTCTTGGGGAGGTAGTTGAGTGTATACCAACCCATACCCTGGAGTGTTGAAGTTAAGGGCGTGATTGCCAAGTCCGTTAAGGGTTGTGTTTGGGATTGGGGAAATGTTTCATTAGCCCCAAGTGGTAGACTAGCGGGTGGTAGGTTTGAGATGTCGGGGTATCCGATTGGGATGCCTGCCCCAGGTAAGCATGGGGACTTTTGATTATGGCTGTGAGGCACGTATAGAGGCAGAGGATTGAATCCTGAGGGATACCAAGATGAACTGGGATCTGGCGGTGTAGGCACGTATGTGTGCTGTTGATACTGAGCTTGGTGTGTAGAGCCGGGAAACTGACTGTGCTGAGGAGGGCATGCCTGAGCCGCTGATCGATGCCCGAGGATTTTTGAGCGAGAGCTGCTTTGCGTTGCTGGGATCTCGTAGCTTGGCGGAGGCGGGACCTGCTGATAGCTTTGAGAAACCGGGGGAGCCGGTATTTCTTCGTCTTCTATGAGAACGAAGGTTCCGTCAGGTTGGGGAACTGCAACGGTTCCTCGGAGACGCAGGGTGTCTACGATCCAGGCTTGCTGCTCTTCTTGGCGCTTCTTGATAGTTTCGAAGGCTCGCAGCACCTCCTCCATTGTCTGAAGGTTCCTTAGTGGCGGGGTTCCGTTTCCCTCACTGTTATCTGTTGATCCCGTCATGGGGGAGTGGCGGACGGTGCGGACCGTTGAACTGGAAGAGGCCTGTCGGACCTTGTGACCTCGATACTGAAAAGGCGGCTCCCGGGTATTCTCAACCACTCTCGGTTCGCTGGAGGGGGTGACGGGCAAGGTTTAGACACGGGAAGGCCTTTCGGGATAAGAGGGGGAAAGCTCACGTGACATGCGGTTTTCGTTTCATTTTTTTTTTGTTTTAATTTACTTAAGACGTGTTTTCTCAGAGTCCTAGGTAGGTTGGAAAAGATTTCTCTTCTTTTCGCAATTATGCTAGATCCTCGGGTCGCTGGAGATCGTCTCGTGCGGCTATAAGCCCTCGTTTTGCACCCGTATTTCGACATTCCAGGTGGATGCCCGGGCGAGGGTCCTATAGGGCAAGCGGTTTCCACCGGCCTAAAAGAAAAATCGAACCTAAGGACCGAGCCTGTCATGTTCGTTTTAATGCGTTGGCCATGTGAATAGTGAACCGAGCCGGCCATTGAGTCAAGATCGGGTCAAGAGTTCGGCATGACCTCTCTTTACCTTGCTTGCGCAAGGGATCTGTGACATTAGGCATTGACTGGGTCATATCGTCTTGGTTGACGTATTAAAGGCTTGATGACATAGTGTCATGTGGGCATGGATGTATATCCGGGACCGAACATCGTCTGGGTGTAGCTTCGGAAAATCAAGATCGGGTCAAGATTTTAGCATGACCTTTCATCGCTTTGCTTGCGCAAGGGATCTTGAGTTCCGAGCTTCAACTCATAAAATGGCCGGCATGGGATATTGTATCCAGGCTGTATGACACGGACTGGGTAAAAACCAACCGAGTCTGGACAGAGTGTGACTCAAGACTCAAACGTGCAGGGTTGACGCTTGGCTAGGATGGGATGTTTGGAATGATCCCGTGCGCGTCCAAGAGGCCTAGGAAGACCAAACAGACTGCAACTGAGACCACTCCGGGTTAAGGGTTGTAGTGTGCAGTGTATCCGAGGCAGCAGTACGAGTAGCGTGCGGTGTAACCGAGGCAGCAGTGCGAGTAGTACGCGGTCTCTAAAATTCTTTTTCTGAGTAAAACAGAATTTTTTCGAAGAATTTTAAATGTATGTACACAGAGGTATATATTGATGCATTTTTTTTGTATTTTTATTTTTTTTTTGTAAAATAAAAAGTAAAGCACATGTACACACACATAACAGTTAAAGAAAGGGGTAAAATGAAAGTTTGACCCTTATCATTGTTTTAAAAATCTTTTGTTTTGTTTAAAAGTTTTTAAAACAAAATATTCCCCAGCGGAGTCGCCAACTGAAATTACCCGGGGATCCGGCTCGCGCGCGGATTTTTTACCCCCTCCCCCCGGCATCTCGCACTCGTCGCGTTTGGGAAGTTGCCCGGATCCGAGAGGCAGCGCGTTCGCGCCCCGGCATCTGGCTATTCCGTTTGCATTTTTGTGTGGTTGGAGGTGTCTCGCTGTGTTTTGCTTGTAGAGTCGCCACACCGTTTTTATTAAGCCCAAAACATTGAAAAAGGGCATCAGTTTAAAAATAAACTGTTTTTGTGTGATAAGATTTTTGAGTTCGGAGGTCAGATGACTCCTCGAGAAGAGAATATTAGAATCTTAGAGCTCACCCGAGTCGCCTCGTAAAAACGAGTCTTTCGGTACCCCTAATATTCTTTAACTGTTGTGTGTGTGTGTGTATGTGCTTTTAAAAATGCATGCTGTATCGGATGTCTACATTGTACACTGCTTTATTGAAATGTATTGTAATATTAATGGAAGGAAGCCTTACCAATGTTGGTTCGTGTCTGTCTTCCGCTGGGGAATAGTGTTTGAGGATGGAATAGTGTTCCGGGACGGACCGGGATTGCTTCGAGATGTGTCGGTTGTCTGCGGACAGAGTTTCGGCGTGCGTTGGGATCGCAGGGATCACTTAGGCAGAGGTTCAGTGTGCGTTGAGATAGCAATGGTCACTCGGGCAGAGGTTCGGCGTGCGTTGGATTCGTCGGTTGGATTCGGGCAGAGTTTCGGCGTACGTTCGAGTTGCCGGTTTGACTCGGAAAGAGCCGGGACGCCTCGGGAAAGACCAGGAAAGGCCTCGGAGTACCACGAGGGGCCTCAAAGTACCTCGAGAGTGCCTCGGGGCAGCGCGGGAGCCTCGCTGGAGCGCTCGGAGAGGCTTCGGAGCACCACAAGGGAGCTCGAAAGGCCTCGAAATGATCCGAAAGGGGCCGGGAGTGCCTCGAGAGGACTTAGAGGGGTGCCAGAAGGCTGGGGGGAGAGGAGAGAAGAGGGAGGTGTGTGAAATGAGGGAGGGGGAGCCCTCTATTTATAGTCTCAGATTTTGTGCAATAAGGTCCGTACGGACCTTGCAGATAATCCAAGTTTTTTGTTTTCCTCGATTTGAGGGAATAAGTGGACTTTAAGAAGATTTAGCCATGATGATGTCTGGTTGCAAAGAGGTCCGTACGGACCAACCATGCATGCAATAAGGTCCGTACGGACCATTCATGTAGGCAAGTAATTATTACCTCCGGGATTTGAGGGAATAACTTGGACTTTAAGGGGATTCAGTAATCATTGAAGCAAAGAGGTCCGTACGGACCATATTTGCTTTTCCAATTTCTGAAAAATCCCTAAAAAGTCCTTTTGTGCTTCTTTGTCCCAGAAAGGTCCCTCCCTTGATTTGGTTTGGGGTTTTTGAGGGTTTTGAGTGTCACGGGTCTTCGAGACTGCGTTTGTGAGTCCGCGGTGTTCCCGTGTGCTCGGAAGAGGGTGATCCAGATTGGGGTACTTACAGTTAGTTTAAGACATACCAAAGCTCTTACGCCTACCATGGTTGATTAACCTAATGGGAGGGTAGAAAGGTCCCGTAATGATGATCACAAGTCCAAAATGAGTACGGGATCAAAATCCCGAAAAAATCAAAGCCAAGGAATCCCGAGCTATAACCTTCTTAAATGGTTTATATGTCCGGCAGATAAACTTGGCACATTCCCTCCTCTTTTCAAAACACTCACACACACGAGCGCACAAACAAGCACTAACTTCGGATCTAGGAAGACTTGATTTTGCAAGGCTCCTTGGGTGAACGCAATACGTTCTTCTCAAGGAGTAACTTAACCCCCAGACCCTTATCCTTTTTTTCAAAGTTTTGAGGAAATCAAAATGGCGTGGCGACTCCATTTTTCAATAAAACTGGTGTCTTCAAACTGAGGTGAACGGCGACCCTATTAAACGGTTCAATCGCCGAGTGCCTACATTCACAGTTTGGCGACTCCGCTGGGGACGTGTAAATGTTTCCAAACTTCTTTTTCTCATAAGAAGCGTTGGAAAACGTTTACGAGGGTTAACCTTCCATCTCGGGTCCGATTTTTGTGCTTGTGCGATTTTCTTTTTTTCATGCATCTTTGTATTTTATTTTTTTTTTGGCTTGTGCATATTCTGAAATAATGAACAAGTGCCATTCTGAAGCTGAAAGTTGCCAAAAATGCCCGGAGAAATAGTCTGGAAATGAAGCAAATTGGAACCTGAAAAACTGCTGAATCTAGCCGGACGGCTTGATCTGCCTGGATCTAAGCCGGGCGGCTTCATTCGCAGTTCCACCAGGACACTTTTTCTAAGGCTAATCGGAAATTCATGGCAGCTTGGGGCTATTCAGTCCTGAGTCTGGCCAGGTTTCAGAAAATTTACGTGCTTATGTGTCGCATTTTCCCCGTCCCCAAAAATATTCTTTTAAAACACATGATGAAAATCTCTATTTTAACTCAAAAAAGAATTTTTTTAGGAGACCGCACACTATATATTCTGTACACTTTTGCACGCACGTTCTTCAACCTGGGATTGTTGTTCAGCTGCAGTCACGGACAGTGTTACGACATTCCCGGGTGCGCACGGAATCATCCCAAACTCCCCATGGCAGCCAGTGTCGACCAATGCACTAGTTCGTGTCACACTTTTAAAACCGTGACTTTTTGGTTGGTTTTTGGTCTAGACCGTGTCATACAGCCTCGTCGTATACCCCCGTAAAAGTCAAATCCGAGCCCATGCTAAAAGTCAAGATTTCTCGTGCAAGCGAAGCCATGCCGAAATTTCGTTAGGCAAAATTGGCAAAATCTTGACCCCGGTATTGACTTTGACTTGCACAAAGTATGCAACAACGCTCAATGTGACACCGTGTTATTCGACTTTTAACGTCCGACCCATGCCAATTATTTTCCTTGGATAATTGCCGAAGTCAAACGTCTATCGCACAAGCGAAGCTCTGCAGAAATTTCGTTGAGGCTAAACGACTTGACTTTCACGGCATTGCCATTGGCTATAATCCGCATCGCTCGTGCGTTAAAAATTCCTATGATCCACTAGACCCTAGGACCGTTCTTCTCTCTCGGTCGGTGGGATCCGCTTGCCCTATAGGACCCTTGCCCAGTTGGGTTTTGGGGTTACAAACACAGCGGAAGATCTTAGAAATAACAAACAAAACCCTAGCCCTTAGATCCGTCTAGCATGAAGAGATTAGAAAAGCCATGAAATAGAATTACATACCTTGAATGCGATTTGGTTTGTTAAAATAGATCTCAAAATTCAAGCCTTGAACTTTGATGTCAAAGCTTCTAATTTCCTTCTTCGAACTTCGTGACGAAATCAACAATGGAGCTTCAAGCCTTAGGAGATAAAACAACCTCCCTCTAATGCTGATCCACACGCGAACGAACCAAGAACTCCTTCTTGTTGGATTGCTAGATGATCCTCTTGATTGTTGAAACACTTTTCAATAATCTATGGCTAATATGGAATTGAATATAGGGTGTTTTGATCTTTGATTCGTAATCAAAATCAAGATAATTGTGTTTATCAAGCCCTAAAATTCGTATGTTAAAGCTGGGACAAAAAGATCTTATTTATACTTGCTATAAATCCCTAACTCTTAGGGAGAAGAATCTTTTTCCAAGCAAAAACGGATTTGCTGAAAACAGGGCTGGGTGGTCGCCCACCTAGGGCTGGGCGGTCGCCCAGTTGTACAGCCTTTTATCTTTGGTTTCGTAAACCACTTGAGCAGTCTCCCATGCATGCCTAAGCGGTCGCCCATGTCAACTGTGAGCGGTCGCCCACATGTACAGAGGTTTTTCATTGGTTTCGTAAATCAATGTGAGCGGTCGCTTACACCAACCTCGGCGATCGTCCATGACCATCCTCGGCGGTCGCCCACCCTCAACCTCGGCGGTCGCCCAACACCACAGTTCCATAATAAAGACAGAATCAAATTCGTTCTTTGTGTGTGACCCAAAAGGAATTATATTATGTTGGTAGTGAGTCAAAACATGACCTCACAAGACATAAGTGGTTTCTAGCAAACCATTATATTCACCCAATTAATATAACATCAAAGCTTGATTCCTCGATAGATCAATTGTCACAATCCCTTTGTCCACGATGTCCAATTGAACATGAGTAATGGTCTATGTCAACTCATTCCGTTCAATGCTTTCTCGATTCTGAATATGTTGATAATCCAAATGCATTTGATCTCTATCAAATCACTTGAGTGTGGCCACACATTTCATCAACATCATTCATCGAGGGGCCCAAGCAAACATCTCTCTTCATAAGAGGGACAAATCCCGTCTTGACTTATCATTCTTCCCTACATGAATTCAAACGTGCTAACATAGCCCTTATTGCTATCCGATTAAAGATAGTGTTAGACTATATCAAACACGATCTTCATCATGTGGAAGACGATGATAATCTCAGGTACTAAGGATTCAATAACACGACTATCATGAGATTTAATCATGACTACAGACCATGTCATAAATATCATAAGTAGGTCATGTCCAATACTTGTTCTCTAGCAAGTATCCATAAGTGTAATGTGCATCTCCATGCATATAATCATCTCTATGATTATCCATTACCAACTTATACTAGTTGTTCACAACAACTAGGGACGCAGTTCAATATAATAAGCATGCAAAACATATAATGAACAGAATAAACACGCTCTATAATAAATGATAAAGATAATACATAACGGTTCAAGTTAAACATAACTATAGTCTAGGGCATTACACCAACATGCCCGGGGCTGTCCACCCTGGGATGTCAAAATACAAGTGGAAAACGAGGGGCTTATAGATGTAGTGATGGAGTCCACTGATCCAGGATCTAGAGTAGTTGCGAAAAAGAAGGGCAACCTT
This sequence comes from Adenophora triphylla var. japonica, assembly GCA_022495995.1. Taxonomy (NCBI): domain Eukaryota; kingdom Viridiplantae; phylum Streptophyta; class Magnoliopsida; order Asterales; family Campanulaceae; genus Adenophora; species Adenophora triphylla. The sequence goes on along the minus strand of JAFEMH010001710.1, from coordinate 70,627 downwards.
TTCCAACCAAATAGAAATAATTAAAAGACATTGTTTTAAGTAAACTTGAACAATTAATGGAATCACAATTGCATGGTCCCATTTCTGGAATCTCTAATCGCGGCCTTTCACGGTCTGATCTCCAATCTTTAATCCCGACCTTTCACGGTCAAATCTCCAATCGAGACCCTCACGGTCCGATCTCCGATTTTCGATCTCGACCTTTCACGGTCGAATCTCCAATCGAGACCCTCACGGTCCGATCTCCGCTCTTCGATCTCGACCCCTCACGGTCCGATCTCCAATTTTTAATCTTGACCTTTCACGGTCAAATCTCCAATCGAGACCCTCACGGTCCGATCTCGGATCTTCGATCTCGACCTTTCACGGTCAAATCTCTAATCGCGACCTTCACGGTCCAATCTTTAATCTCGACCTCTCACAGTCAAATTCCAATCAAGACCCTCACGGTCCGATCTCCAATCGAGACCCTCCTGGTCCAATCTCCAATCTTTAATCTCGACCTCTCACGGTCAAATATCCAATTGAGACCTTCACGGTCCGATCTCCGAACTTCGATCTTGACCTTTCACGGTTAAATCTCCAATCGCGACCTTCACGGTCCAACCTCCGATATCAACCTTTCATTGTCAAATAGGCAATCTCGACCTTCCATGGTCAAATCTTTAATCTCGATCTCTCGTGGTCAAATATCCAATCAAGACCCTCACGGTCCAATTTTCAATCTTGCCCTTTCAAGGTCTAATCTTTTCCGATAAATTAGGATTAGGAGAAAATGTGTTTTAAGTAAAACTTAAGCAGTACATGCATGTTACTTGAGCCTTCAGTTTAAACACCCACCTCCGAGTCTAAACCTCACCTACCTCCAAGTCTAAACCTCACCTACCTCCAAGTCTAAACCTTACTTACCTCCGAGTCTAAACCTTGCTTACCCCGAGTCTAAACCTTGCCTACCCCCAAGTCTAAACCTTTCCTATCTCTTTTTCGCAGCGAGAAAGAAGTGGGTGAGAATACCGGGTCAGCGGCTTTTCAGTACGGAAACCTCAAGTTCAGACAGCTCAGCAGAATCATCAGTTTTGTCTACTCAGGGGTTTAGAATGGCAGATATGAAAGAAAACAGTGATGGTACGGGTAATCCGATGACTATAGAGGAAGAGTTAGCCCTCGCCTTGGAAAACAGCCGCAAGATTCATGAAAAGCAGCAAGCCATGCTCATCGGTGTTCTCCGCCCTCATGGAGTTCAGGTAACAGTTGAGGCAAATGGTTCTCTGGTCATGCTCAAAGATGAAACTCCAGAAACAGTGACTTCAACCCCTCCATCCTACAACCAATACCCTCCATCTTATAACCAATACCCTCCATCCTACAACCAATACCCTCCATCTTATAACCAATACCCTCTACCCTATAACCAATACCCTCCATCTTATAACCAATGCCCTTTATTCTACAACCAATACCCTCCATCCTATAACCAATACCCTTCATCCTACAACCAATACCCTCCTCCTTCGACATATGATTCCCTACCAAGGACTACTGAACTCCAATTCCTCCCAGTGTCTCAGGCCATCAGGGCTCCATCGCCCTCAGGTCCTCAGAACGGATTGGGCTTCATCACACCTGTTTCTCAGTTTCAGCGGTACCTTCCAGTTTATGCTCCAGCTTCACATAATCAGTTTGAGCCATGTGGCTATGTTCTGAGACCCCTATACCCACCTGAATACGATCATGAGTTGCTAAAAGAAAATCCGAATGCCTCAAGTTTTCCGTTGCCGTCTACCGGACTTAGTGAATTCACCCGTCAGTTTCACCGGCCTACTACTGTGGTTCCCTCTGCTGGTAAAAGTCTTGTTGCGAGTTTCAGTAACTCGAGAGTTCCCGTTGACCCCCATGTGGCAATATTGATGGAACAAGTGAAACGAATGTAAGAAAAGCTTGATCTCATGATGAGTACCAGTACTCGGTCGACCCAAGATGTCGAACCAGGCAAAGAAGTGATTCTGCCGTGCAAATTTCAAATGCCCGAAGTGAGAGAATCTGATAGGAAAACTTGCCCTAGAGCTCGCTTGGCCAATGCCAGTTCTAAGCTTGAGAAAGGCCCAAAGACACAACTAACCAGTACTACCCCTTTCACTCAATACAACCAGCGCAGAGCTAAATCCTCTCAAACAGATCCCAATATCCCTCAAAATCCTCCCAGGTTCACTTCATTCCAGCAATATGCTCAGTATTCATTGGGTTTTTCCTCTGTGACTTTTCCGACCAATTACTTCGGACAACTTGTATTTGCTCCAGCTGCTTCATGGCCTCAAATCCCTCCACTTCCACCAGTATCATGGGCACATAACGGATCACTGCCTCGGTCTGCGGTATGGAATTCAGAAGTTAACAGAAAATGGAAAGCTCAAGCGTCCTGGCAGTCCAACCAGCGAAGAGTAGCTAGGCTAGGGATTACCTATCCTTAAACAAGATTAAAAGATAAAACATTCTCTCAGTCAACTTTTGTAAGTTCTAGTACTTTCCTCTTTCAATCAACTCCTCCTCGGGCATTGTAGTTAATCTTAAATCTTCTATAAAAGAGTATTTTTCTTTTCTTGCTAGACTTAAGACATTATTTGCACACCTACATTACATTTAATGAAATGGTTTTATTTTATATGATCACTTGCATTGCTCAACGAATAATCTCTCGAAATAATCAACGTTCTGATTAATCGGTGTGAGAAAGTCAACCAATGCTCTCCCCATACACTTTCCTTACCTCACAAAAGCCTTCATCAAGCTATACGCTTCCCAAATCATGTCCTCACCATCACCTTGACCAAGTCATCGACGGCGGCAACATCAAGGAACAACAAAAGATCACTCAACATCGAAAGACTAACCACCCGTCGACAAACAATCTAGGAGCTTGCCATCGCCCTCATGTGCATCAAGAAAGTTCAAGCGGGAGTCTGCCTTCGTCCTCAAGTGCTTCAAAAAAAAATAGCCCAAGCAGGAGCTTCAAAAAAAAAAAAAAAAGAGGCCAAAGACCCAGCATCGCCAATCAGAAAGCTTGACAGATAGGCAAAATCAAAGCTCGAAGAACAGATGTTGTCGATAAAAATGGAGCGGTTAAAGCAAAGGCAGAAGCATATCGTAAGTCCTTAAGCTAGATCCAAATTCTTTCTCTCCCGATAAAAGATGACTATCAAGAAGCAACAGAATCATTGAAGCAGCTGTCCAAAATGACTGGTCAAGGAATCATCTCAAGGCCCATGCCTCATCAACCAACCTTCTCATTCGAGCCTTCTCACCAAAGGAACCACAAATATTCATCCCCTTTCCCAAAGCCAAACACAGTTCAGCCAAACTACGGCGACCTGAGCTCCTTACAATGAGGGGAACGTAGGCAACCAGAAAATGGTTCGGTCATAAACACATTCAAATCCCATAAACCCGGTCTCTGACCTCCTCTATACACAGACCTTTCTTTCACACATAGCCAACTTTGCTCCGCGACACTGGTTGACTTTCTCCTCATGATTAATCGAAATGTTTATTCATATCGAGATTAGTGGTTGAATAACCCGAACATTAATAAAGGGTTTTAAGCAATCTTGTGATCATTGTAAATAAAACAAGTTTTCAGATGTCTTGACAAGTCTTCTTTTTCTACATCTTAGGAAAAATAGTGCTAAACACTGATTTTCTGTCAGCAGGGGCTTCCATACACTTTTACAAACCTTTCTACGCTTATACTCTCTCAAAAGAGTCAAAACTAAAGCGAGTTCTTATGCATACGTCAAATGAGGCCATCAAAATAACACAAAATTGGGATCTATTCCCACCTTTCGAAAAATATGCCCCTGCATGTATAAATTTCTAAAATTCTTTTCTTTTACATTTTCTTGCGGTTGACTGATTGACTAAAGAAAATAAGAAAGTAAGTATGAAAGGATAGGTTTTCCCTCTTCTACTACAATTTGCATTAGGGCTGCATTAAAACTCTTCAAGGTTGGGGCTTCATCAAGCCATTTCTTTAGAATGGGGTTTCTCTAGTCATTTTTGGGTCCGCATCGGGTTCCTCACTACGTCACAAGATGTATTCGGTCTTGGTTAGATCAACCTTAGGATCACTTTTGCAGTACCAAACATATTGGTACTTTTGTTAGATCATCAGATTGGGGCTTCACCAAGTCACTTCTTCGAAATCTAGACTTCGCCTATTAAGTTCATCAAACCGGGGCTTTGCCAAGCAAAGGGAAGTTTTGTTTGTTGGAAGCCTGCCACGAACAAATTCTTTGGTGTCAGGATCAGGGCTTAATCATGACTTTAAGACTAACATTGGAAGTCGAGTCTACAAGATCCCTTCGCACCAATCAGAATGAGAATCTTTTCTTGAAACTAGGATGGGCTTCACGCTTCATAACGTAATGCTTCAACGGATTGGGGCTGCATTAAGTGCATTTTGAGATCAGTCATGGTCAACCAACCAGTTTGGTTTTATAAGCAATACATTCGGGCCTTCCTTATGATACTTTGTCAAGTCGAGGGCTTCGCAAGTCATTTGGAGAAGTTTTTGTTCATAGATTCCTTGAGGTCGCTTCAAACACGACTCTCTCTTTGGATGACCAGTCAGTTTGGTGTTTTGCCGTTATCTTGGATCAGACCATTAGTCAGAGCTCTACCAAGTAATCTCTTCAAGTCGGGGCTTTGCCAAAGAAAGGATCTTTCCTCGCTTTAATAGAACCTGGGGCTTTACAGAATTTTTCCCTCAGACCGGGGCTTCGATAAGTCACATCCATCCTCAGAAGAGGGGTTTGGTCACTTTGGCATTTGCTTTAGTCTTTGGTTCTAAAAGCCCGTCAGCATCAGCTTCAAGTGCCAGAGTTTGAGAAAAGAACTTCAATCAAGATCCGAGGTTTAAACTCGATCTCAGCCCAAGAGGGAATTCTGGTCCACATGATGCCTTTTGGCAGTATTGACAACATCTCAGCAACAACAGCAGTTCAGTCTGTACCCAAGGGATACAACCCCACCTTCTCAAAACCTGCATAAAAATCATTTCCCAAACACATTTCATATACATCCTGGCCCAATTTCCGCCACATTTCCACACAAAAAAATCCCCTCGAGGCTCAAGTAACGTGCCAAGTAGTAATGATAACAACAAATAATTCCCGTTATCTCCAAATGGAATAATGCTTTCTCCCAAAATCTTCCGTTATCTCCAAATGGAATAACGTTTTCTCGCAAAATTTTCCATTATCTCCAAATGGAATAACGTTTTCTCCAAAAATCTTCCGTTATCTCCAAATGGAATAACGTTTTCTCTAAAGATTCCCCGTTATCTCCAAATGGAATAACGTTTTCTCCAAAATCTTTCGTTATCTCCAAATGGAATAACGTTTTCTCCAAAATCTTCCGTTATCGCCAAATGGGATAACGTCCCTTACGAGAAATCTCTGTTATTGCCAAATGGGATAACGTCTCTTACGAGAAATCTCCGTTATCGCCAAATGAAATAACGTAAGGTGACAGCCTCCGAATTGTCAAAATCAAGCTTTAGCTACCTCTATCTCCGCGATAACGATGTAAGCTCTAGTTTCTTAAGGTGACAGCCTCCGAATTGTCAAAATCAAGCTTTAGCTACCTCTATCTCCGCGATAGCGACGTAAGCTCTAGTTTCTTAAGGTGACAGCGTCTGAATTGTCAAAATCCAGCTTTAGCTACCTCTATCTCCACGATAGCGATGTAAGCTCTAGTTTCTTAAGGTGACAACCTCCGAATTGTCAAAATCAAGCTTTAGCTATCTCTATCTCCGCGATAGAGACGTAAGCTCTAGTTTCTTAAGGTGACAGCCTCCGAATTGTCAAAATCAAGCTTTAGCTACCTCTATCTCCGTGATAGCGACGTAAGCTCTAGTTTCTTAAGGTGACAGCCTCCGAATTGTCAAATTCAAGCTTTAGCTACCTCTATCTCCGCGATAGCGATGTAAGCTCTAGTTTCTTAAGGTGACAGCCTTCGAATTGTCAAAATCAAGCTTTAGCTACCTCTATCTCCGCAATAGCGACGTAAGCTCTAGTTTCTTAAGGTGACAACCTCCAAATTGTCAAAATTCTGAGGATCCTAGACCTGTTCCTAACTATCTAGCGGATCCTGAACTACGATCACGGCTTGATTCCTCCGGGATATGTAGGTAGCCTTTCAAAAGGTCCAGCCATCTGACCACATTGGTCACCCCCTTTTTTACCACTCCTCAGTAGTTCATGAGCCTTTCAAAAGGTCCATCCATCCGACCACATTGGTCACCTCCTTTCTTCACCACTCCTCAGTAGTGTGTGAGCCTTTCAAAAGGTCCAGCCATCCGACCATTTCGGTCACTCCCATCATTTGGCATATCCCCAGTAGGACCAGCCATTCGACCTTTTAGGTCACCCCCTTTCTTCATCACTCCTCAATAGTGTGCAACCCTTTCAAAAGGTCCGGCTATCTGACCACATTGGTCACTTCCGTCATTTGGCATATCCCCAGTAGGACCAGCCACTCGACCTCTTAGGTCGCTTCTTTTCCATCTTCATAGCAAGGGACCAGTTTCTCTTCGCCATTCCCCATCGGAACCCAAACTACGATCATGTCTTGATTCCCCCGGGATACGTAGGTAGCCTACTTTAGGTTCAGCCAATCCGTCACATATGACACACTTTCCCCAGTGGACCTAGAACAACAATCATGGCTTGATTTTCTCGGGATACGTAGGTAGCCTTCCAAAGGTTCAGCCACTCGACCTCCTTGGTCACCCAATCCCAATCCATTTTGGCAGTTCGCTAGATTGGATTATTTTATCGACAACCCCACTTGCCTTGCAAGTACCGTTGCCGAGGGGCTTCTGTAAGTACCCAAATCTGACTCATGCCTTCCGGTTAAGTTTCCTGGCAATTCCCCAAACTTTCATAAAGTTTAGGGGTGATTCGGGAACTTTTCCAAACTTTCCAAGGGAGGAAGGACTTTCTAGGAATTAAAATTCCAAGCAAGACCTCGCTGGAAAGAAGCCTCTAGCTGCCACCTTGCATGAATCTAGAAACATGCTGACACGACAGAGGATAACGCCGGGCGGCTTCTTTTGCCGCATATTAACGTCGGGCGGGTTCTTTAGGAAGCACACTGCAGCCTATAAATAGAGGCCTCCTCTACCCATTTTATATACAATTTTCAAGCACTGTTACTCTGTCAAATTCACACCACGAATTTCCATAAACTAAAAACACTCAAAACTCACCTCCCTCATACACAAATCCTTCCTAATCTATTCCTAAATAGGAAAAACCACTTGGGAGATAGAGAGAACCACTATTGATAATCTCTCCTTCCTTTCCCCTTGATATACTCTCATTATATTGCTTTACTTATTATTTGTCATTTATATTTCCATTACTTGTCATTTATATTGATTTATTTCCCTAAAGTTCCTATCTTTGCAATGTAAATCATCATATCCCTCTTTCCTCCACACAAAGGATTCATTGGGGATCCTCTCCTAAGGATGAACAAGGGTCCACAAGTGACTTGTTCTAGGGAAGATCCACCACATGATGATGTGATGTCCCTTTACTTTTTAGATAAAAATGCAATCTTTACTTTAAATGTCATTTCCCCCATGTCCCTTAAAGATGGATCTCTCTCCGAGGATTGTCTAATAGCCTTTTTAGGCACAAAAGACATAGGATGAGTATAAAGATCCAATCTTTATACCCCTTCCCCCTAGTTCCTTGGTTCTTGGAGCATTCCGTGGTGTGGATCGGTGTAAAGACTTCATCTTTACATCGTTTCCACCATTAAAATGCCATAATCGCAGTCCCTTTAGAAGTGGACGGATCTTAGTCCCAACATCTCCGATAATCACTTGAGATGAACATAAATGCCCCTACGAATCTTTATTGTCTCAAGATGTAGGATTGATGGATAAAGACTCCTCCTTTTCTAATGAGTCTCATTCTTGGACTTAAAAGGTGTCCCTCTCTCGATCACATATGACCAAGCCCCCAAAGAACGTTAGTTTAAGACATACCAAGGCTCTTATGCCTACCATGGTTGATTAACCTAACGGGAGGGTAGAAAGGTCCCGTAATGATGATCACAAGTCCAAAATGAGTACGGGATCAAAATCCCGAAAACATCAAATCCAAGGAATCTCGAGCTATAACCTTCTTAAATGGTTTATATGTACGGCAGATAAACTTGGCACATTCCCTCCTCTTTTCAAAATACACACACACACACGAGCGCACAAACAAGCACAAACTTCGGATCTAGGAAGACTTACTTTTGCAAGGCTCCTTGGGTGAACGCAATACGTTCTTCCCAAGGAGTAACTTAACCCCCGGACCCTTATCCTTTTTTTCAAAGTTTTGAGGAAATCAAAATGGCGTGGCGACTCCATTTTTCAATAAAACCGGTGTCTTCAAACTGAGGTGAACGGCGACCCTATTAAACGGTTCAATCGCCGAGGGCCTATGTTCACACCTCCGAACCCATATTTCTATTTTCAAAAGGTTTATCAAAGTTTTCCTTTAAAAATGGAGAGGCGACTCTCAAATTTTTTATCGCGCTCGTATGTTCCGTCTCATTTTTCTAAAAATCATTTTCAAACTTCCCATGCGCTTTGCATGCAGAACGGGGGGGCGTACGTTCACTATTATCTGCAGAGTTCGAGATGAAGGATTTGGGTGCGACAAAGAAAATTCTGGGTATGGAGATCTATAGGGATAAAAGCCAACAAAAAATGTTCTTATCCCAAAAGGTTACATCAAGAAAGTTTTAGAGAGGTTCGGCATGTCTAAAGCAAAGCCTTTAGATTCTCCGAGTGCAGTGAATGCACGTCTGTCTTTTGATTTTGCACCTAAGTCGGATGAGGAGAAAGAGTACATGGCTCGAGTACCCTATACTAGTGCAGTTGGTAGTTTGATATATGATATGGTTTGCACTAGGCCAGATCTTGCTCATGTTGTTAGTGTTGTTAGTAGGTTCATGGGGAATCCTGGTAATGAACATTGGCAAGCAGTGAAGAGAATCTTCAGGTACCTTAGTGGTACATCAGATGTTGGGCTCATTTAAGGAGGTGGTACAGAATGTGCAGTTGAGGGTTATTATGATTCGGACTACTTTGAAATGTTGAAATGAGGAGATCTATGACCGGGTATGTGTTCACTCTTGGTGGGTCAGTTGTCAGTTGGAATGATACTCTACAATCTATAGTGACGTTGTTTACTACGGAGGCAGAGTAAATGGCATTGACAGAAGTTGCTAAAGAGGGGATATGACTAAAGGGTTTGATCAGCGACCTTGGGTTACATCAGGATCAGGCTATAATATTTTGTGACAGTTTGAGTGCAATCTGTTTGGACAAGGATCAAGTTCATCATGAGAGGTTCAAGCACATAGAAATTAGGTATCATTTTATGAGAAGTGAGAAACGGATCAAGGTGAAGAAATTAGGTACTGCAGACAATCCTGCATAAATGTTCACGAAGTACGTTTCAAATAGCAAGTTTTAACATTGCTTGGACTTGCTGAATGTTTGCATCTATTAGATAGCATCTGAGGCAGAGGGGGAGTTCCAATTTGTGATTTGGAGGTTAGATGTCAAGGTGGAGATTTGTTGAGTTTGATGCAATCTAAGTTGGGGACGCCTAGATTAGGGGATTAAACAAGCAAATTCGAAATTTCTGACACAGTCGAGGGGAGCGATCGTACGGTATGGAGCGCGCGACCGCGCCACGTCTCTGGACAAAGGGAGCGATCGCGCCCATTCTGTGGTGATCGCGCGGTGCCGTTTTCTGGAGATGTGGCGATCGCGCCCTGGGAAAGGGTGATCGCGCCCTATCCCGGATTTGGCCTGTTCAGCGGCAGATTTGGTCCAGGGTTAGGGTAGGGCATATAAATAGAGCCTACCCCCAACCATGTTTGTAGTTCTCTTACTCATCTGTTTCTCTAGATCTAGGGTTTGTACAGCCATGAATTCAATAATTCGTGCACTAGATTAGAGATTATAATCTGTTAATTTCCAGAATATAATAATATTCTCTCACTCTTTTTGTGAATGTAGCCAAGTTGGTGAATCACGTATATCTGTGTGTTGTGTGATTGTTACTTGTTTTTTATATTTTATATAGACTCTATTCTAATATGTTTAATGAGATGATGAGATTGTTTCCAATTTGAAGCATTCCAAAGTGTGTTTCTGTGAGTTTTTTTTTTTTTTTCTCACTATTTTTTATTCAATCTATCAAGTTGGGAACTATGCCCAAATCTGATGTAGGTACAATCACCTCAGGTAGTGTAGTAACTTCTCTAATTAGATGGAAATACAAAAAGGCAAACCATCATTTTGAACAAATACATTTTTTTAGTTTTTGTTCAGTTTATGGGACATTTAACTTGAGCAGCCCCGTTTTCGAGGGTGTTCAAGGAGTGCAGCGGCACAGGGCTCCAAATTTTTTTAATATATGTATATGTATATATATATAACTCTGAACCAATACACAAGTTAAAAAGTGTTTCAGTGGTTAAGTGGCGTGTAAGAGGTGTTGGAAAGCCTGGGTTTGTATCAACATATTTGTTTATTTTGACTTCCCTCCTCTTCATTTCATTTTTCGACCTTATTAAGGGCCTAATAATCTCTTTTTGCACAGGACACCATAAATTATTGAGACGAGCCTGACGTTGAGGATTTGTTTTTTAAATATTATGGCCCTTCGAACAATTGTCAAGGTGAAGTCGGTGGTGGGTGGGGATGGTGGGACAATGGTGGGTATAATTGATACAAATTAAAAATAAAGCAATCATTTTTAACTGAGATTTTTAATGAAAGTTAATTTTCCATTAGGTTCAAGGGACAAATTTTTTAACGGGAGTCAACCTTTCAAGTTTAATGTCATCTTTACCCCTTCAAAATCATGTGTAAATACATTTTTTTTAGTATTTTTTTTTAGTTTTTGTTCAGTTTTATGGGACATATACGTTGTGGATTTGTTTTTAAAATTTTATGGCCCTTCGAACAATTGTCAAGGTGAAGCTGGTGGTGGGTGGAGATGGTGGGTATAATTGATACAAATTAAAAGTAAAGCAATCGGTTTTAACTGAGATTTTTAAAGAACACAAGATTTTGGGGGAAACTAGTTTCTTCTTAAGTTATAGGAAATCCTGTTTTATAAACTGTTCCTAAATATTCACTAACTACTTGCAAGTAGAAAAAAAGTGAACTTTTTATAATTTATGGAGAAACTAGTTTCTCCCAAAACTTGCTCTTTAAAGAAAGTTAACTTTCCATTAGGTTCAAGGGACAAAATTTTTAATGGGAGTTAACCTTTCAAGTTAAATTTCATTTTTACCCCTTCAAAATCATGTGCAAGGCACACGACTTGATTTTTAACAAAAGTTAACTTTTTAATGAATTTTTCATTAAATTGCAACGAAATGTCAATGTGGGAAAGGGGATTGCGAAAAATTCAATGTTGGTAGCCACATTACAACAGTTTAGACATGGCCGACCCATACCCGTACCCGTACGGACCCGTGAAACCGTACCCGAATTTGACCCGTCAGAACCGTAACCGTGTAAGACCCGTGAACCGTTGGACCCGTACCCGTACAGTTGGCGGTTCGGTTACGGTTCCTCATTTTTCGGACCCGTGACCCGGCGGGTCCAACCCGTGGAACCGTACCCGTTATGACCCGTGGAACCGTACCCGTGAGACCCGTGTCAGGAATCGCGTCAGACGCGTCAGAATATTACCTTTTTGACTGACTTTTTGACCTCTTTTTCTTTAATCCCGTTAGTAACTGGCAGTTTGACCAAAATATTACCGTTTGACTGACTTTTTGACCTCTTTTCAGTCCTTCAAAAATAAAATTTGTTATCCATATATAAATAATATAGTTATCTAACTATAAATACTATTTTCCACCCCAAATAATTTACTTCACAAAAACTCAGTTATTTCCACTCTCTCTCTCTAACGAAAATTGTTAATTCAAACTTCAAAGCCTTTTTTTTTTTTTTACATTTTTACTTTTTTAATTCATTATATAAAATTATCATTTCTCTTTGACTTTAGGTAACAACTAAATTTGAAAAAAAAAATTGAAAAAAAACAGAAAATCGTTATTTTTTAAACAAAATCTGTAGATTTTTAACAGAAATGAACCCGTGGGAACCGTGGACCCGTATTCGTCGGATCCGTGGGAACCGTGGACCCGTATTCGTCGGATCCGTGGGACCCGTGCATCTCACGGTTCAGTTACAGTTCCTTCGATTTCAGACCCGTGACCCGATGATTCCGACCCGTACCCGAATTTGGCCATGTCTACAACAGTTGGTATACCTTAGGTAACTGATATGCAATTTGCTCTAAATAAATTGCATACAAAATATTCTATCAAGATATTTGTTGCAATTTAAATCTTTCTCCAGTTCCAGTTAGCTAACTAAAAATAGTTTTTAAAAATGCACTTTCACTTCCTATAATTTATCTAATTTGTAGTGTATCTCTGAAAGTCAATTTTAGGGATTTTTTTTTTTAATCTTTGAACAAACAAAAAAAAACATTATTCAAATAAATACTTAAATAAAATGTGTGCGTTAATCTTAACATCAATTGGCAAAATGGATTACACATTTTATTTAAGCAACCATATAATATAAATACATCAATTTATTAATGATGTGTATTATCAACGGGCTCATTATTATTATCAATTAACCATTAAGAATAATGATTGTATTACTATTAAGTACTAATACATTGTATATTGTTAACTTGATTTTTTAATCTTTATTTTAATACAATAACGACTAACCTTTGATAGACTTTAATTATATAATTTACAATAATTTGCTTATTTCACGTAGAATTGGTCTTACAAAAAATGTATTTTTTTATAAGTTTAGAAAAAACGTGTTTTACATTGGCACTTAATAACATTGACACTGACACTTTTTTACACTGGCACTTTGTTACACATGCACTGACACTTTTATACAATGGCACTTAATATACATGCACTGACACTTTTTTACACTGGCACTTTGTTACACTAACATTGGCACTTTGTTATACTAACACTGATACTTTTTACACTAGCACTTAATATACATGCACTGACACTTTTTTACACTGGCACTTTGTTACACTAACAATGCACTTTGTTAAACTGACACTGACACTATTTACACTGGCACTTTGTTACACATACACTGGCACTTTGTTTACACTGACACTTTGTTAAACTGGCACTGACACTTTTTTACACTGGCACTTTGTTACACATGCATTGGTACTTTGTCACACTGACACTTTGTTAAACTGGGACTGACACAAATGGGAAAAACAAAACACGTTTTTCCTAAGCTTAAGGAAAAACACGTTTTTTATAAGATTTTGGCTTTCACGTAAACTTGACTTTTATGTTAATATTATGCCAAATTCTTGTAAAAAACGCATTTTTTGTGAGCTTAAAAAAGGTGTTTTTAACCAAACGCAAACAGATTCCTCACCCTTCTCTCTCTAATCGCAAAGGCCATCTTCACCACCAGTACCCTCTCCAATTGTCGTCCTCACCTAGCCCTCACCCTCTAATCGGCCGGAGCCACCCTTCCTCACAATCCTCTCTCTCACATTCAAATCCCTCTAAACAAAATCAACACCAAACCAGAATCGTATTTCACCACCAGTTCCCTCTAATCGGTCGGGGCAACCCAATTCTTCTTCAATCCCCTTCCTCACCGATCTAATCCCTCTCAATCACACCAAAAAATCGTTGACGCCATCTCCCCTGCTCTAAACCTATTCACCGGCAACGGTGATAACCGTTTCTCCCACTTCAAATCTCCCCAAAATTGCAATTGTCGTCTTCCTCTGTTCCAGATCCTAGGCCCGTTCAACCGACATCAACAACACCAAGTTAAGAAACCGTCTGTTCTTCTATTGCGAGTTCATCCGAATCCAGCTTCATTTTGGTCATTTCCAGGAAAGGATTAGTGGAGGAAGACGATCCTGATTTTTGGAGAGAGAGGGACTGGTGTTTTGGGTAGATGATTAACGATTAGAGAGAGAAGGTTCTCTTAAAACCGTTTAGAGAGAGAGAGAGAGAGTTTGATTTGCCAGTGCTAGGGATTTGATGTGCCAGTGTTAGTGTAAACTAATGCCAGTGTATGTGTTTTTGAGTGCCAGTGCATGTGTTTTTGAGTGCCAGCAAAAAAGAGTACCAGTGTTTGGGGTAAAAAAGTGTCAGCGATAGGATAAAAAAGTGCCAGTGTAAAAGAGTGCCAACACATGTATCAAGAAGTGCCAGTGTATAATGTGTCAACGTCAATCTACAAAAGTGCCAGTGACGGGGTGCCAGTGACGAGGTGCCAGTGAATATGTGTTTAAGTGCTGGCAGTAAAAAAATGGGTACTGGCACTTTGTTAAACTGGCACTGACACTTTTTACACTGACACTTTGTTACACATGCACTGGCACTTTGTTTACACTGGCACTTTGTTAAACTGGTACTGGCATTTTTTTTACACTGACACTTTGTCACACTAGCACTTTGTTGAACTGACACTAGCACAAACGGAAAAAACAAAACACGTTTTTTCTAAGTGCTAGAAAAAACTAGTTTTTTATAAGACCAACTCTAATATTATTATTAATATTTCATAATAAAAAAATCATTTTGACAAATCATTTTTTTTTAAAATACTTCCAATGTCCTAAAACTATAATTCCAAATTTTGGTTAATAATCCCAATAAAATTTAAAATTCGGTTACAGATACACCTTAAAAAATATCATATGTAATTTCTTAAATTTTATTAAAATACATTTTTGCTACAATTTTTGTAAAAGTTTAATAAAATTTATCACTAAAAAAATATTAGGACTGATGCCGCAGGAAATGTGCTTATCAATCTTCCTTCACGTGGCAGGACTGATCGCCTGGCTCCTTGACCTGAAATCAGAACCCACGACTAGCCGGATGTGTCTCCGGCTTAGACCCTCGGGCGTGAGAGTAAGTATTTGATGATGGGAGAGCAAAATGTATTGAACAAAGTATATTCAAATAGCAAAATTGCAGTTACCTTTTACCGTTTGGTAGTGATGAAGTATTTATAGACAATGGTGGTTGTATTTTTGGGGAGGCGACATGTGCTCCGAGATTTCGCCGACGCCATCGGGTCATGGGAACGTGTCTCTAACGGCTCCTGATTTGTAGGGATGTGATTATGAGAACAGTTCAACCAAATGTGCCGGCAAGTGTCAAGTCGACACTTGTGGATTAGGTCGAGGTCGCCATTTGAGGAATGGTCGACTTGACTGTCGAGTAGACCATGGATCGTACCCGAATTAATGCAAGGGTTTGTAGAGTCGGACCAAGCTAGATCGGGACCTTGGAGGCCGGACTGTGAGCTTAGGTCGACGTATCCTGCTGCTGGGCCTTGGGCCTTATGATGTTGGATCCAGGCTTATTGAGAATACGCAGGCCACTGGTGATGGTGACTGGGCTTTACTTGCTCGGCCCAACTCGACACTTTTGATATGTTCAGTGGCCCCCAACTTTCGAGTTGACTTTGTCGACTTGGAAGTTAAGAAAGTCTTTGATGAGAATTGATGCTACTCGCAGGTCGTTACTCGCTCTGAAGTTTAGTCAACCCGAGATGACGTGGCACGATCCTGGACGTTGACGTCGAACGGTCAGATCAGAACGAGCGCCATTTTTTGGTCATCATTACTGTTTTGACGCTTGGTGGTCTTTCTCGAAAACCGCTTCAGTGTTTAATTTCGGAAAATCAATTTTGAATTTCCTTTTTCCCTTCCAAATTTGGGGAAAATATAAATACCCAAAATCCTTTTCTGATTCGAATTCTTACCGTCTTCAAACTCTTGTTCCTCCTTGGTGATAATTGCGGAGCAACTCCAGGATTTAACCCAAGCTTGCGTTTTTGGCTACGACTCCCCCTTCTGCAATCAATTGAGGTATTTCTCTTGTACTCTTGCTCTAGGGTTTTAATTTCTGCTCTGTTTTCATTTCCGCCATGGCTAGAACCTTCCGTAGTGAACCAGGTGCTTGGTATGGGTATTGTACTGTTAACCGTAGGGTGTACAAGAATGTGAACGGTGAGTGGAGAGAGATGTCTTTGGATGAATGCGCCTCCATTTTGACCAGGTGGGATTTGAATTTCAGTGAGATAGGGTTGCCCAGTGTAGGAGACGTTGAAAATTTAGTGATTGATGACTCAAATATCGTCACTTTTCATCTATTTCACGAACTGCTCGACCATATCACCTTGTTTTATGTTAGGGATGTCCATAAACCCTCCTTCCTTAGAAACAGAATAGGTTTTCCGGGGGAGTCTAGGTCGCCCTTAGGTAGGTCGACTGAAATTGCTCATGGGTCTGACTCCCCTGTTTCTCCTTCTTCTTGTACAGATATGACGACTCGAGGTGGAGCTACAACTTCAACTTCTTCAAGTCCCCGTATAGTGGATGCATTTGGCTCCTCTGTCGTGCCTGGGAAGAATGAGAGAGGTTATATTCCTCACGGGCCGTTGCGTGGAAAGAAGAATTTGCCTTCTAGGTATAGCACAATCTGGGATTTTTGTGAAGTGAGCAAGGAGGACTATAGAGTGACCATCTATACTCAGAAGGATTTTATGAAACTGTTTAGCTCGACCTTCACCAAGGATGCCACTAGAGTAGCCTTCTTCTATGGACAATTCGTAGCTGGCCTCAGGTTGCCCCTTGATCCCTTTGTTAACGAATTTTTAGAGTGTGCTAATGCACTACCCCTCCAGCTCGGAGCCAATACTTGTAGGTTCTGGTATGCTTCGCTATGGTGTGTAGGTTTCTAGGATATGAACCCTGTATGAGGGTCTTCAAGGAATTCTTCTGTATCAAGTATAGTGGGGAGGATCTGAGCATTAGTACACCTTCTAAACCCAAATCTCCCAAACTCTTCACGAACCTCCCCAGCAAGCATAGTGGCTGGAACTCCCACGTAGTGGTGGTAGAGAGTAGGTTGGGATGGGAGTTTTCTTTGCCCAATGATGAAACAGAAACCATGGATGAGAGAGACTATTGGGAGCCACACTGGCATTTCGATTTATATAAGAAGTTGTGTAGATTAACTGACAAAGGGCCCATCAGTTGGGAGAGTCTGCTTACTACCAAGTACAACTTCATCCAGGCTGGAATGATGGCTGGAGAGGGAGAAGTACAACCCTTGGTGCCAGTTGGAAGGGGCACCATTTATCCTGATTGGGTTACCCATGCCTTGGGCAAATTTGGAGATAAATGTCAACGTTGTAAGAAGAGTGCCAACTTCTGCAAAGACAATGGGGAGCATGCTGGTGGTAAGATATCCTTGTTCAGCTTTCCTTTATTCGCCCTTTATCTGTTAACTTGCATGTATAGCTTGCTCGTATATAGACCTTCGTATGTAGAACAATTAGCTCGCCCATGATTAGCTCGTAGCTCCGTATGTTGATCTCGACAAAGATAATGAATTATTTTGTACTGTACTCTCTTCTCTTAGCTCGTCGTTTGTTAAATCGCATATAGGATGTTAAGTCGTACATAGTTTGCTCGTACATAGAACTTATGCTCGTATGTAGAACTTTCGTATGTCGATCTAACACTTTGCTATTTTGGCTTTGTTGCAGTTTTAACTCCCGAACAGGAAGCAAATATGGGACGCATTGTTGGCGTTTCTGACAAGAAGAAAGCAAAGAAGGCTCATGGAGCTGCCAATGCTCGAGCTAACAGGGAGAGAGAAGCAGAAAGGAGAACTGGTTTGTTGTCCAAGGATAACGTGGGGATGGTGCCCATGGAGGAGACTGAAGAAGATGACCCCCTGAGAAGTGGTACTCAATCTATGGATGTCAATGAAGGAGGTGACGAGTCCAACAGGTCGGCTAGAGCAAGCCTGAGCTCCGACCCAATTCAGGATGCCAATGTTGCGACCTCTGAAGCAGAGATAGCGGGGGCCAGCCCCTTGAATGTTGTAGATATCGAGGATGATGACATGGAGGTGGATGCTGATGATCAACCCCTGAGGACGAGTAAGAGGTTGCGATCTGGGAAGGGAAAGTCTGTTTCCTCGAGTCAACTTCCCCCACCAGCTCCTTCTCCCCCCAACCAAGAGTCCCTCGAGGATCAAATGAGGAGGCTGAGTGATGTGCCCCCTCTCATTGGGGTCAATAGCTTGAGCCGACGCTACCCGGATATGAGCTTGGGCCAGGTCGTGGTTAGGAGGGCCATCGATGTTGACCTCCTAGCTCATTTTGCTGATAAGGGGATTACCCCTGAAGAGTTCTCAGCTCGCTCTGGGATGGTGCAATGTGAGGTAGTTTTTTACTTTCCCCTTCTGTCTAGTCGTTTGTTCTTTTATTTAACCAACTTGACCTACGAGCTAACACTTCCCTGGTTCCCCTTAAATGCAGAACCTCACCATGGTCGAGCAGGTTAAAAGTTCTTGGAGGGCCTCAATTGAGAGGGAGAGGCAGGCCTTGCAAGATTACTCCAAGAAAGCACAAGAGTTGGCCGATCTAAGAGAGAAGTATAACGATTTGGATAACTCGTTTGATGCCATGGAGATGGTGAAGAAGAAAGCCTTGGCCGACCTTGAAGCTGCAGAATCCAAGCTCAAGGAGGTGGAGGTGGAGAAGGATGCTGAGAAGAAGGAGCTGGAGAAGACTCAGACGGAGCTGGCAACAGTTTCCAAGCTTCTGAAGGAGAAGGACACCTTCTTAGTCGAGCTGCATGAAGAACATCGACTCGAGCGGGTGAAATGGCAAGAAGACCTCCAGACTGCTGCTGAAAATGCTACTAAAGCTGCCGTTGATAAATTTAAAGAGGGGGATGAATATTACAACGCTATAGTAACCAAGGCCCAGGACTTTATGGAGGTAGGTAAACGTCATATGGCGCGCCGGGCTTTGGTAGATCCAACGGCTGGAGTTACCCTCGAGCAACTAGCTCGTTGGTTCTCTGACCCCCAATACGACATGACAGCCCGTGGTGGACACTCACTTGTTCCCTATCTTGAGAATGATTTGGCCTTCATCGACCAGGAAGACCAAGAGGATGGATGTGAGAAATGGGAAGCTCCTCCAATTGTCGAGAGAAATTTTGATGTTGTTTTGCAAGAACTTGAGGACGCCGCCACCATGGAAGAAGAACCTGAGCAGCAGGTATACTCTGAATCTGGTAAACCTCACGGGCCCCCAAAGAACAAGGAGATGATGGGGAAGGTCGAGCTTCTACTGACGACCAAACCGATGCTGGCCTGGACTCTTGAATTATTTGGTTGAATTGTAATGAACAAGTCCCAAACAATATTTTGCTTTTTTGTTCTGAAATTATCTGAATGCCTTGGCCCAGTTTTTGGGAGGCATAGAAACATGTAAGTTTATTTTGTGCAAGTCTTAGCCCGCTTTTGGGAGACTTGTTTATATCTAATCGTAGTCGACTCCATACCCTTGTATGTTTTATGCTCAAACTATTGAAGCTGACCAAGGGTCGAGCTAATTAGAACGAAGTCGATCCTGGATCGGACTTGTTTTTAGGAGTAAGCTGATTGGGAATCGAGCTAATTAGAACAGACTGACTAAGAGTCGAGTTTGTTAGAACGAAGTCGACTAAGAGTAGGACTTGTTTTTAGGAGTAAAGCTGATTGAGAATCGAGCTAATTAGAACAGACTGACTAAGAGTCGAGTTTGTTAGAACGAAGTCGACTAAGAGTCGGACTTGTTAAGTAGACAAAGCTGATTGAGAATCGAGCTTGCTAAAATTAAGCCGACTAAGAGTCGAGCTTTGTTAATGGAACGGAGCTGATTAAGAATCGAGCTCGTTAGGAACGAAGCCGACTAAGAGTCGAGCTTGTCAGGGTTAGTTGTAACAAAATGTTTGGTCGAATAAACTGCGCTTTTTATTGAAGTAGGGAAACGTTTACATCAATGGAAAGCTAGAACTATGACAAATTTCAATCTTGGGAATTGCCTCAACCCTGAACTGAGTAGTAGACCTGAACTTTCAGAAGTAGTACGTGATGAGGTGAGTAGCATGCCATGGATGCTTTAACTCTTCACCATCTGGATGAGCTATCATGTAAGTTCCTTCTTTGACAACTCGAGTAACTATGTAAGGACCTTCCCAGTTAGGAGATAGCTTGTTCTGTTGGGTCCTTCTCCCTGTTGCCTCGATCTTTCTCAACACGTGATCTCCGACTTGGAATGACCTGGCCTTCACCTTCTTGTCGTGGTAACTTTTAGTCCGCTGCTTGTAGTTAACCATTCGAAGATAAGCCGTATCTCGCCTCTCGTCGACTAAGTCCAAGTCGATCAATCTGTTGATATCATTCTGATCTTGATCAAAGAATGTCACTCTGGCAGTAGGAAATCTGAGCTCAGCAGGTGCCATGGCCTCTGATCCATATGTGAGAGCGAATGGGGTTTCCCCCGTAGGCCCCCGAGTGGTTGTGCGAACTGCCCAAAGAGCAAGGGGGAGTTCGTCCAACCAGTTATTGCGTCGACCTACGAGACATGTCTTGAGTGCAGATAGAATCGCTTATTCGCCGTCTCACTTGCCCATTTCCTTGAGGATAGGCGACAGAAGATTGCCAATGTTTGATTCCTACCCGATTCATCTCTGTTTCGAAGGCTCTGGAGAACTGCAGGCCGTTGTTAGACACTATGGCTCGAGGAAAACCAAATCGACACCAAATGAAATCATGAATGAAGTTGATGGTGTTTTCCTCTGTGATGCGAGCTAATGGCTTGGCCTCGACCCACTTGGTGAAATAATCAATGGCAACGATCACATACTTGCAATTTCCTCGGGCGGGAGGGAAGGGTCCAATCAAGTCGACGCCCCACATATCGAAGGGCCAAGCAGCGATCACGGGAGTCTGCTCCGTTGTAGGCACATGAGGTAGGTTGGCAAATCTTTGGCATTGGTCACACTGCTGCACAAAGTCATGGGTATCTGCTCTCATGTGTGGCCAGTAGTACCCCAAAGTTATCAACTTGTCGGCTAGAGTCCTGGCCCCCGGGTGTCCACCACAAATCCTACTGTGTACTTCATGCATCAGCGTAGTGATCTCTCGAGGGTGGATACACTTCAATAGTGGTCGAGTGTAGGATCTTCTGAATAGCTCGCCTCCTTGGATGACGTACCTCGGAGCTTTCTTTTTGATAGCTCGAGCTTTCTTCTCGTCATCAGGAAGCTCGCCACTTTCTAGGTACGCCTTCATTTCTTCGATCCACCACTTCTCATAAACCCAATTTCTCGAGGGATCTTCTATGCATTGAATTTTGACCCTTTCATAAGCTGGGCTCTCCAGGTAAGAGATGGGCTCTTCATGTGGCTCGTCTGATGTAGCTAACTTTGAGAGTAAGTCAGCTAACTCATTGTCCTCTCGACCAATCCTTTGGATCTCCCAGAATTCTAAGTCTTTTGTCAACTCTTTCACCAGGTCGCAGTATTTGATCAGAATGGAATTAAGTACCTCGTACTCGCCTCTAACCTGGTTGACTATCAGTTGAGAATCACAGTATGCCATGATTTTAGTCGCACCAAAGCACTTAGTGTACTCTATGGCTGCTACCAGGGCTTCATACTCCGCCTGATTGTTGGAAGAATCAAACTTGAACCTCAATGACTCCTCATATATGGTTCCAGACTCTGGTTCGATTAGAACAATTCCAGCTCCACTGACATTCTTTGTAGTTGATCCATCTGAATAGACCTTCCAACAATCGTCGAGTAGGTCAGTGGCGACTTGGGACTCTGGCTCTTTCCCTTTGACTTTCTCTTTCTGAGCTCGTACTTCACTATCTTCCCTGGTGAACGTTAGCTCGACCAAGAAGTCTGCTAGTGCTTGAGCTTTCAATGCCTTTCGAGGTCGATACTCGATGTCGAATTCCGTGAGGGCAATTAACCAGTTGAGTAAACGACCTGAACTTTCTGGTTTATGAAGAATTTTTCTTAAGGGGGCATTCGTAAGCACGACAATAGGGTGAGCCAAGAAATAAGCTCGCAGCTTCCTTGAAGCCACGACTAAAGCATACGCGACTTTTTCTGCGTTATAGTATCTGCCCTCTACGTCTGATAGGGCCTTGCTAACGTAGTACACTGGCTTTTGATGGCCCTCCTCTTCTCTAACCAAGACTGCTGCAACCGATTTGTCTCCCACGGACAGGTACACGAATAAGGTTTCACCAGTGGTCGGGCTGCTCAATAGTGGAGGAGTAGCAAGGTATTCTTTGAGTTGTTGGAACGACGAATGACATTCGGTCGTCCACTCAAAGTTTTTTGTCCCCCTCAATGATTTGAAGAAGGGGAGAGACCTTTCAGTCGACTTGGATATAAAGCGACCTAGGGCTGCCACCCTGCCATTAAGTCGCTGCATCTCCTTTATACTTGTAGGCTCCTTCATCTCGACTAGAGCCTTGATCTTCTCCGGGTTAGCTTCTATACCTCTCTGGGACACCATGAATCCAAGGAACTTTCCAGCTGCTACTCCAAAGACACACTTGCTAGGGTTGAGCTTCATGTCGTTTGCTCTTAAATTGGCGAACGTTTCCTTTAGGTCGACCACGTGACGTCCAGTCTTTGTTTTGATGACCATATCGTCGACGTAGGCCTCCATGTTTCGGCCAATTTGTGAGGCAAAGACCTTGTTCACCATGCGTTGATAAGTCGCCCCTGCATTCTTCAATCCAAATGGCATCATGTTATAGCAGTAGATGCCCCCGGCTGCTTGGAAAGCTGTTTTCACAATGTCATCCTCGTGCATCTTTATTTGATGGTACCCCGAGTAAGCATCTAGGAAGCTGAGGGTAGAGTGACCAGCAATGGAATCAACAAGTTTGTCGATTCTGGGAAGAGGATAGCTGTCCTTCGGGCAGGCAAGGTTTAGAGTGGTGAAGTCGACGCACATCCTCCATTTGCCATTTGATTTCTTCACCATGACCACGTTGGCCAACCAGGTCGTATGAGTAACCTCTTTAATTATTCCTGCACTCAAAAGTTTTTGTACCTCAGCTTTTATGGCCTCTTCCTTATCACGAGCAAAGCTTCTCAATTTCTGGGGTCTAGGCTTTATGGTCGGGTTGACCTCAAGCCTATGAACAGCGACCTCCTCCTTAATGCCCTTCATGTCCTCTACTCGCCATGCAAAGACATCATTACTCTCTTTCAACAGCTCGATGATCTCTGCTCGCTCCTCATCTGATAGCTGCTTTCCAATTTGAATTTTTTGGTCGGGGTAGAAAGGGTTGGTGACTACTGATTCTAGCTCGTCCACAACCTCCAGCTCTGGACCCTCTCTGAACTGCAGGGTCTCAATGATGATCTCTCTGACCCTTTGTCTTTCCTCGACCCCCAGGTGTGGAGCTTCTTCAGCTATCATATCATCTAGTTTATCTGCGACCTCATCAGTGGTGGCCCCCGAGTTATTGTTGACCTGGAGGCATAGGTCGCCTATGAGGACTTGGTCGACCATAACTACATCTGGATCGACCGTTGTGGTTTCAGAGTGACGTGTCGACTCAACCATGACATCGTCATTGGAGCGATAGGTCGACTCCTCCACATTGGTGATTGTTGACAGTCGAGTAGTTTTGGTGACTGATTGGGACAGTTTTAAGTATCCATTTGCCGTCTCAATCTCTAGCTCTCTCTTCTTTCTTTCCCGAAGAACATGATCCAGGTAGGCTCGAGCTGTGCCTTGTACGCAGCCTACTCCAGCAGGTGTAGGAAACTTGACTCGTTGGTGTGGGATTGATGCCACCATTCCCAGCGCGACCTGACCTGGAATACCAAGTATGGCAGCATAGTCACTGTTCACATCTATTACAATAAATTGTACCTTCGATACGACCTTGTAAGGGTGCTGGCCTAGGTCGACGTCGAGCTCTATCTGCCCCTTAGCGTCGACTCGATGATTTGTGAAGCCCTCTAACCTTCCATCATATCTCTCAAGCTGCTCATCATTAAGACCCATCTCCTGGAAAGTCTTGTAGAACAAAATATCTTTACAGGCCCCCGTGTCGACCAGGAGTCTGCTCGTCGTACATCTGTCTATGAGACCTGGGATGACGAGAACTTGCTCCCTAGCCGCCATATTAGTTGCCAACTCATGGGGGTAGAAGCTGATCACATCATCTCTGACATCTCTCCTTGGAGGCACATGTAGGGCCTTGTTGAGCTGAAAAATTTTATGTTTGATGGCCGTGTTGTTGGCTAGCTCTGTGATGACTCCCAAGTTCAATCTAGGTTGCCTTGGTCCCTGCTGTCCACCTGCTGGTTGCTCGCCCCCACCAGCTTGAGACCTTTTAACATATGCATCGAGCCTTCCCTGGTCGACCATTCTCTGGATGATACGCTTCAATCCCAAGCAATCCTCTGTGAGATGACCTGTGTCTTTGTGGTAATCGCAGTACTTGCTATTATCTCTCCTGAACTTGTTGCCTGGGTTCATGGGGGCAGGTGGGGCCAGATCGACCGCATTCATGATTTCAGTTCGACTCACCGTTAGGGGAGTGAAAGCCTCGGGCACCTTCTCTGTCGCCCTGGTCCTGTTCTTTCTATTTTTATTGTTTCCTCCATTCTTGTTGGAGTCTTTCTTGTCATCGGCGACCTCAACCTTGGGACCTTTCCTATTCTGCTTTTCCTTTCTCTCCTCGGCTAGTGCCACGTTATAAACCTTCTCGAACAACTCCTGTCGAGTAGTAATTGTACGCACCGTCAGTTCGTAATCCATGTCTGCCGAGGAAATACCATTCCGAAAGCAATTGATCACCTCCCTGTCAGTGAGATCCTCCTCGATCTTATCAACCATCTCCTTGAACTTGGTGAAGTAGCTCATTGAGCTTTCATTTTTGGCCTGCACCAAGTTATTTAGATCGGTCACTGTCATTTTTCGAGCTCCTGCAGTGGAGAAGCAATCTAAGAACTTTGTCCTGAAACACATCCAGGTGGAGATGCTACCAGCGGCCAAACCATTGAACCAAGTTAAGGCTGCCCCCGTGAGTGTGCTTATGAGAGCTTTGCACATATTGTCGTCCTCATTGGAGACAAAGCACATTGTGGCTTCCAGATGTGCTATATGACTTTTTGCATTGGTTGACCCTGAATACTTCTCTAGAAGGGGCAACCTAAATCCAGCAGGAGGTCGACTGTCTCTCAATTCCTTGGACAAAGGTTGAAGAGCAAAGTCGATTCGTTCAACCTTTCCAAAGGTCCTTTTCTTCTCCTCCTCCCATTGTTCGAACCTCTTTTTCATCAACGGCCATTCCCTAGCGTCGGGTCTGTCATCTCCGCAGGGGAACGGCATTCGACCTTTGACCTTCGCTCCCGGGGGATTACTCGCCTACTCCTCCTGTCTCGGTGTGAATGGGCCCTTTCTGATCGAACTGGAGACCTATGTCTGTCATTCCTTTGAGGTGACCTGCGCCTCTCATCCCTGGATGGCGACCTGCGCCTGTTATCTCCAAGTGGCGACCTGCGCCTTTCTTCTCTTATGGGCGACCTGCGCCCATTCCTGTCCCTATGAGATTGAGATCTTTGTGTCCTGGCAGGTGAACCACGTCGGCTTCTATTGGCCTCTAAGTGGGTCCTCAAATCCGATTGAGCCTCCTGTTCCCTATTCCTGGTGAGGCTAGCCCTTAGGTCGTTGCTTGGTATATGAACGAGAGACGGAACCCGCTGCACTATCCTGTTATCGCCATTTTGTCCCACAATTTCATTAGGCCTAGCACTCCTGGCCTGCTCCCTGTTGGAAATTTGAGAAGGAGCCACCCTCTCTGATCTTATATCCGCCTTCTCAGCCTCCTCTATAGCCAGTAACTCGGCCAGAATCTAGGCTCGCTCCAATAGAATTTCCTTTCTACTCAATGGGTTGGATGAGGGACCTGCCCTATTTCCAACATTCACATGAGCAGTTGGACGCTTAGGAGGAGGTGGAGCTCCTTGTCCCTCCATGTGTCTTTTCCCTCTTCTTGTATCTGGCAATCCCCTGCCATCAACAACACTGGTAGAGCGTGTTGCTCTACCATGAGGGCAATTTGGTGGGGGAGGAGGAAGATTCGTGTTTTCAGCATTTGCATTGGTATCTGTGTTGGTGTTGACATTCACTTCATTGAATTCTTCAGAAGCGTCTGAGACATGCCCGTCTGGGGTTACCATTGTTGTAGGTTGAGAAAGGTTTCGAGGTCAAGCTTAAGCACGTTTCCCGGCAATGGAACCAAACTGATGCCGCAGGAAATGTGCTTATCAATCTTCCTTCACGTGGCAGGACTGATAGCCTGGCTCCTTGACCTGAAATCAGAACCCACGACTAGCCGGATGTGTCTCCGGCTTAGACCCTCGGGCGTGAGAGTAAGTATTTGATGATGGGAGAGCAAAATGTATTGAACAAAGTATATTCAAATAGCAAAATTGCAGTTACCTTTTACCGTTTGGTAGTGATGAAGTATTTATAGACAATGGTGGTTGTATTTTTGGGGAGGCGACATGTGCTCCGAGATTTCAGCGGCAGTTACTGGTCATGGGAACGTGTCTCTAACGGCTCCTGATTTGTAGGGATGTGATTATGAGAACAGTTCAACCAAATGTGCCGGCAAGTGTCAAGTCGACACTTGTGGATTAGGTCGAGGTCGCCATTTGAGGAATGGTCGACCTGACTGTCGAGTAGACCATGGATCGTACCCGAATTAATGCAAGGGTTTGTAGAGTCGGACCAAGCTAGATCGGGACCTTGGAGGCCGGACTGTGAGCTTAGGTCGACGTATCCTGCTGCTGGGCCTTGGGCCTTATGATGTTGGATCCAGGTTTATTGAGAATACGCAGGCCACTGGTGATGGTGACTGGGCTTTACTTGCTCGGCCCAACTCGACACTTTTGGTATGTTCAGAAGTGTATCCGAGGCAAGACACAAAATAAATAATGAATTGGTTAGGTAATTTTATGAATAGAAGATCTTTCGAAATCATAATAATCAAATGAATGATTATAACATACAAACTGGGAATGATGAGGATAAAAATAATAAAAGTATATTTTCTAAGGAAATCTCGTGGGATACTCAATTTTTAACAAATTGAAAACCTCCATCTATACCAATATCTGAAATATACAAAGATAAAGGCATATTCGATTTTAGATCAGGATTAGCTATAAAAACAAAAGAAACAATTACCCCTTTATATTCCAATAACCAAACAATGAGTTTATTCTCAAAATCCTCAATAAAAAATATATATATCACAAGGATACAGATTTTTACATATATGATTAGTACAAATAGCTATTAAACCATTAACAATGGAAGGATTAGATACAAGTATCCAAATCGCCTTAAGAGATGCAAGACATTTAAATTATGTAGACTCTTTAATAGGAGCAATTGAAACAATTTTAACTTATGGGCCAATCCATTTTAATACATATCCTAATTTTACAATATCTTTAACAGATCCACATATAATGAAAATTTTAACTTTAGATATTTTAACCCATAACTATCATATGCAAATAGGTTCACATATATATGAAATATTCTCCAGATTACATTTTAAAGTATTGAACTCTGGACTCTGTCCAAATGCTTTTAATAAAACCATAACAACTGGAGAAACAGTCTTTTGGAAAATAGACAGAACAAAAGCCAACATAACAATTCCAAAAACCATTAAATGGGGTGATATAACTCTACCAGAAAAATGGACTTATCCATCTAAAACCGTGCCGAGTACAAAATAAAAAATAGGCAAACAAGTGATTTAGAACAAGTGATACAGTATGAAGATGGCTCAGTAAACTTAAAATTTAAAAGATCACAATCTTTGAATAGAAATAAAAAATTTGGTTTTGAAATACCATCTAGAAGATCCACCTCAGGAAGATATGAATTCCAACAAGGAAATAATTCACAAAATAACCAACCAATTCTAGAATCAGAAATTGAAACAGAAAACCAATATGAAGCGGATAATACTGGCATAAAAAGAAATGAAAATTTTGTACATCCGTATGAAGACAGCGAATTCACATTAAATATGATAAAAAATGAATTCAAGTTAGACAAAAGGGTTCTGAGAAAAGACTTTCAAAATGAAGAAAATAAGGAAAATAGAGAATTATTCTTCAAAACATATGACGAAAATATGACGAAAAAGAACAAAAAATAATTAAAGAAACATATTATGATTTCTGCAAAATACAAGAAATGCATATACCGTTCTTTGACTTCCTAAATGACGAATATCTATATAAAATAACCCCAATAACTCAAAAAATTAGAAAATGGTATAAAGTAACTACAGGAAGTCTATTACCAAGTCACGAATATTATGAAGGAGAAAGACCTCACTTAGAACCAGCTTATTTTGGTAAAAATGGAATACAACATGGAATACTACCAATAGTACACCCTGACCAAATAGAGGAAAAGATAACGAAAGATTTACATTTACAAAATAATTGGACAAAACTACCATTATACACAATTGGACAACAATTAGACAGAGTCGAAGATAAAATAGACAATGTTACGAATGGAATAGCAGTAGTAAAAGGAGAGGTAGAACTGATAAATTTAACAGACTTTCCCACACCTATTAATAAACAACCAGAAATAGGAATAATATCAAAAATATATACAGAATTATACAATAAAATGCCATCAAATAGACAAGAACAAGAACCAAAAACATATAAAAAAGAAATACCACCTCCTAAGAACCCATTTAGAATATCAGGTTTCAGACCAACCTTACATAATCCCCTGAATGATTTAATGGAAAACATAAAAAATTATATACAAGTAAAAGAAGAATCAAGTACAGGCAAAAACATCAGCGTACTAACTGAACATAATGAAGAATCTTCATCCGAATCAGAATCAACCCCAATTTCTGGAGATGACAATTATGCTACCAATAATAAAAATCAACACAACATGATACCTATACAAGTTATAAGAACTTTTCCTAATTATAGAAAAGAAGCAGAAGATTTACAAATAATAGGAGATCAACAAAAATCATACAACGCAAAAAACGTATACGAATGAAATATTGATGGACTAAGTGAAATGAAAATAATCAATAAAACAAAAGAAAAGATAATTGTAGGCAATATTTACAAAACACAAAACATAACGGAAAGACAAGCTGTAGAAAATATAATCCTAGGATTTACTGGACAATT
Organism: Adenophora triphylla var. japonica; assembly: GCA_022495995.1. Lineage (NCBI taxonomy): Eukaryota > Viridiplantae > Streptophyta > Magnoliopsida > Asterales > Campanulaceae > Adenophora > Adenophora triphylla. The sequence goes on along the minus strand of JAFEMH010001710.1, from coordinate 41,384 downwards.
ACGTACCTGGTGGGATAAACTACTAGGAAATGAAATAAAAAATGGAATTTTATCTGCAATAAGATTAAACGACCAAGAACAACCTTTGGTAGATGAACATGGAAGACCTGCACCAGCACAATTAGTAACCCTAATATTCAATATCATGACCCATTTCATAGGTGACATAGATTTATACACAGAAAGAAACTCAGAAATATTACAGAATCTAAAATGTAGAAAATTAGAGCAATTCAAATGGTATAAAGACGATTTTTTGCAAAGAGTTTTCAATCTAGTAGACCCAAATAACATCTATTGGAAAGAAAAATTTATCACAGGACTACCAGGACTATTTTCAGAAAAGGTAAAAGACACAATAGAACAGAAATATGGACGAATCTCTTACAATGAATTAACCTATGGAGACCTAATTACCTGCGCAAATATTACTGGCTTAAAACTTTGCCAAGATCAAAGATTAAGTATTAAATTAAAGAAAGAAAGTGCACAAACAAGAAAAGAATTAGGACATTGGTGTGAACAATTCAGATTCGATAGACTAAACCCACCCCATAAGAAGAAACAAAATCACAATCCTTACCATAAAAACAGCACTTATAGAAGAAAACATAGAAAAATAAAAAAAAAAAATATACAGGAGACCTCCCTGAATATTATAAAAATTCAAGCCAAAAGAAAAGACATAACAATAAATATAGCAATAAAAAATACAGAAGGAATAATAAACATAAACACTCTAATACCCATAACAGAGAAATCAGATGTTTCTTATGCAGAAAACAAGGACATATTGCCAGAAACTGTCCAGCAAGAAAACAAATAAAACAAATTTGCAACAACCTCAACATAAAAGAGATAGACCAAATAATATCCTGAATAGACGAATCTCAAATAGACAATCTTGAAGTAACAACTACAGAAAATGAATACTCTAGTAAAGAAGATCCCTTTTCAGGTACGGATATTACAGACAATGAAACTGAAGAAGAGGATACTATATGTAAAAATGGTTGCAAAGAAGTATGTCTATGCACCACCAAAATTAATATAATAGAACAATATGATGAAATATTAGAAAAAATTAAAGAAATCAAAGAACCAAAAATAAAAAGAAAATTCCTAAGACAATTAGAGAAAACAATAAACGAAGAAAAAGTAGAAACCTCAATACCATCCCAATATGAAGATGTCATACAAATGTTCCAAGACAAAAAGAAACAAATTTCTTCAGTAGATTTACAAAAAGAGATCAGAGAAATAAAACAAGAAATAAAAATCTTAAAACAAAATAACCTAGAATTGCAAAAATCTCAAAAAGGATTAGAAGCAAAAATGACTCTACATGAAATTAAAAAACAGATAGGTCAAACATATAAAGGTGAAAGTTCCCAAACAAAAAATCTAAAACTAGATGATCATTTTCAAAACCCTTTCTCAAAAACAACAAACAAAGGAATAAAAATAAACACTAGAGAAATTACAGCAACAGAAACAGATTCTTCCACAGAAGAAAATACGGAAGGAAGTGTATATGCAGTAACCAAAGTCAGATTTCAAAAATGGTATGTCACCATTAATATGTCAATAGGAACTTTTCAATATCAAGGAATAGCAATGCTAGACTCAGGAGCAGACCTAAATTGTATAGAACAAGGCATAATACCCTCTAAATATTTTATTAAAACAAAGCAAAATCTTTCAGCAGCAAATTCTTCCAAATTAAAAGTTAAATATAAAATATCAGAAGCTCATATATGCAACAATAACATTTGCTTCAAAACAAGTTTAATACTTGTAAAAGACTTAAATACAAAAGTAATATTAGGAAATCCCTTCTTACAGATGTTATATCCTTTTAAAGTATCTAAACAAGGAGTAGAAACAAAAATATTAGGACAAAAAATAATATTTAAATTTTTATATCCTGTTTCTAACCATGATGTGAACAATATAAAAAAAACAAATGTATCAAAAATAAATTCATTACAAAAACAAATTGAATTCTTAAAAGAAGATTTACATAATACAAAATTGAAAGAAAAACTACAACTGCAAGAACATAAGAATACAATGGAAAAAATATTAGAAAAAATTGAGAAAAACCTATGTTCAGATCTCCCTACGGCTTTATGGGAAAGAAAGAAACATGTTATAACTTTACCCTATGAAAAAGAATTTAATGAAAAAATGATTCCAACAAAAGCAAGACCAATACAAATGAACCAAGAACTATTAGAATATTGCAAAAAGGAAATAAGAGATTTATTAAATAAAAAGTTAATTAGAAAAAGTAAATCACCATGGTCATGCTCTGCATTCTATGTAACAAAAAATGCTGAAATTGAAAGAGGAGCGCCAAGATTAGTAATCAATTATAAACCCTTAAACACCGCCCTCAAATGGATCAGGTATCCAATCCCTAATAAACAAGACTTATTAAAAAGACTTCATAATGCATCAATATTCTCAAAATTTGATATGAAATCAGGATTTTGGCAAATACAAATAGCAGAACAAGACAGGTATAAAAATGCATTTACAGTACCATTTGGCCAATATGAGTGGAATGTAATGCCATTTGGGTTAAAAAAAAATGCACCAAGTGAATTTCAAAAAATCATGAATGAAATATTTACACCTTATACTTTCATCATAGTTTACATAGATGATGTATTAATCTTTAGTAAAAATTTAGAACAACATGAAAAATATTTAAATATATTTTACAAAGTAATGACAAAAAATGGCTTAGTTTTATCCGAAGCAAAAATAAAATTATATCAAACAAAAATAAGATTCTTAGGGCACGAGATAACTAATAACACAATAATACTTATCCAAAGATCTATAGACTTTGCAGACAAATTCCCCGATGAAATAAAAGACAAAACTCAATTACAAAGATTTTTAGGATCATTAAATTACATAGCTGATTTTCTTCAAAAAAATAAGACAAATCTGCAAACCTCTTTATGATAGATTAAGAAAGAACCCAAAACCGTGGACAACAGAACATACAAAAATAATTAAACAAATTAAGATATATGTAAAACAATTACCCTGTCTAACAATATGTGATCCACAAGCACCTAAAACAGACTCTACAGATGCTTCAGAAATAGGATATGGAGGAATATTAACCCAAGAAATAAATGGAAAAACTCATATAATCAGATACTACTCAGGAATATGGAATGAAACCCAATCCAAATATTCAACAATAAAAAAGGAAATTCTTTCTATAGTTTTATGTATAACAAAATTCCAAGATGATTTATTAAATCAAAAATTCACCGTTAAAGTAGATTGTAAAGCGGCAAAAGATGTCCTCCAAAAAGATGTAAAAAATTTAGCTGCAAAACAAATTTTTGCCAGATGGCAAGCTTTATTATCAATTTTTGACTTTGAAATAATTTATATTGCAGGAAAAGACAATTATGTCCCAGATTTCTTAACAAGAGAATTCCTGCAAGGACACAATGAAAAACCCTAAGAAACAAAAATTAGAAATAGGTTCTTCATCACAATCACAACAAACACCAAGAGAAAAAGTTTACCAAGAAACCCTAATCATTGAACAACAACAAAAACTTCATTTTTCTGACAAAAACCTCCAGAAATGGCATGTACAAATCAATGGTCTATATTATCATTTGAACAATATAAATTACTTAAATTTCTGTTTCCAAAAAACCCAGGTATTATTAAAAGAAAGTAAAAACTTTTATGCCCCAGTACCAATTGGAAATTATCCTCCTCAAATTCCAATAAGTAAAACAGTAGAACTAAGGTATCACATATTTGACCTAGAAGAACTCTTAGAACACAATTTTACCAAAATGTTCAGACCATCAATTGAAGCAGATATTTCCGCACTAAAAAGAATTATAAAATGTATTGAAAATGATTATACAGTAAGTTCTAGACAAAATTTCTTGCTAATACCAGACTAATTTTATGCTTACAGGATCTGTTACAATGACTCGATTTATGACAATTTTTAGGAAAATCAGCCGAAAAGAGCAAAAACTTAAAAATGAAATTAAAATCCTTGAAGAAGAACTAATAGAAGAAAGAAAAAGAGATCCATATTTTTGGACCAATTTAGAAACTGCACTAAATAATGCAATTTGGTATAAAAAACAAAGACTTAAATTACTTTATTGTGAACTTTATATGCACTTGTTCAGTAATATTACGGGATAAAATGGCTTTGCAGGATATTTACAGGTTCAATTACCAAAGGAAAAGACAAAAAACCCTTATATTCTACTCAACCATTGAACAGACTTCCAAAATTTATCCCTGATAAATCACCAAAAACTGAAAACCAATTTGCCATCTTGGCCACTGTATCAAAAGCCCTTTTCCCTCAGCTTACAAAACCGTCCATATTATCTCTTTCACATAAAACTTACAAAATCACACTAAAAACTGAATGCCCACAACCATCAAGCCCACATTTGCCTTTGCCAACAAATATCAAACAAATAACTCCTAGCCCAAGCCCAAAACAAACATCACCCACTTCTTACATTTAAAACCTTATGAAGACTTCATCTGCGTCATAGAGCCCGAATATTTTGAAACCAAATCCAATTGGCATCCTTATCAAATTTCAGAATGTCTCCTACCTGAATCACACAATTATTTACCCGACAATTTTACCAAGTCCCAATTTTATTATGAAAAAAATTTGACACAAACAAAGTCTGCCACTTTCCAATACTCAACCGACCATCTAGACACCTCCAAAATCCGATACTGTAAAGTCCAAATTTTAAAAAAAAATTCTCTGTATCAGATTGGGGCCAAAAGCCCAATGAGGCTAAAGATGTGCATTTTCAAAATGGATCATCCCGATTTAATTATTGGGATTATATTACAGCCTGGTCACGGGCATTTCTCAAACAAAACAAATCATTTTCTCTATCTTACTTCTTTTACTTATCTCCCCAATTCTCTTTCCCTACTCCATTCTGGTTTCATATATGGTGGAAAAATTTTGGTTTAGATAAAACAATTGTTCCAGAGTGTGTACAAATGGCCTTTGGCCACTGGTCAACAAAATCCATATATCCAGAGCATATTGATCAAACCCCTCTTTGGACCTTATTCTGTCATACTTTCCAAGTTCCTTGAATTTTTATGACTGAATTTGATCTTAAAGAGAAACAAATCTGTGATTATGTACAAATGGGTGAACAAGTGGGTGCCCATGGGTAACAAATGTGTGTGTGCGTACAAAAAACCATCCTTCCCGTTTTGATCCGAAAGCATAAGATCAAATGGTGGGATAAAACTGAAATATTCCGTTGTGATTTGACTGCGGTCAAAAAATATTTCAAACAAAATCTAAAACTCTGCAAAGATGTTCCACCAAAACAAATTCAGAAAAATGAGGAATTTCTCCAAAGGAAACAACAAATTATGACACAAATGGCTCAATGTACCAACCAAATAGATTTTGAAAAATTAATGAGTCAACTCAGCGACGAAGGGAGCTCATCATCAACAATACCAGAGGATGACTACAACAACAATGATGACCTCTTCACTCAGCCAATCCAGGAGCTAGAACTTGACCTATAGAGATGACTACATCAGCAAATATGTCAGCATCCACAAATATGTCAATACAAAGAGGCTGCCCCCACCATTACCGACAAAACAAAAGGCGCACAGTGAAGCCGCCCTCAAAGTCAAAAGTGAAGGCATCTCCACACAGTGTAGCCGCTCTCAATCAACAAAAAGCACGGACAAATGGAATCCACTTTCTTAGTGGATGTTATTTTTCTTTTGTAAATTTGTGTGTTAGTCAAAAGTTGTGGATCCCTCCTAGGAGGACAAATGCGCACCGCACATGTGGCGCGATCCACTACTTCCCTTTGTATTATAAATAAGGAGCCCTCCTCATTTGAACAGGCAGGTTTTTTCATTTTTAGAAGTCTTTCTAGTTCCCTTTCTCTCTCTAGATATCCCTCTCTCCCTCTCAACCACCGACTGTAACCATCAACCATTGTAACAAAGTTCTGTATTATATACAAAGTAAGTATTTCTTGTATAATTACGTTTTTATTTCCTTTGTATATGCTTTCTTTAGTAAAGATGATTTTATAAAATTTATAAGGTATATCGGTATCGAAAATCAGCCAGCGTCAGGTGTCGTCGAAACACTTTTGAGCTGATGTTTTTATCATCACTCATCACAAAAGTATAATATTCAAAATTTATACACTGTGGCGGGTAGAACAATGACCAAGTACCTTGAAATTAAAAAGTCAATTTTACTATTAGAAAAAAGTCAAATTTACTATTTTACTGTAGCAATTTAAATTCCATAGATTTTCCTTAGAATTTATGCGTTTTATTTGATATGTTCTGAATTTTCATGTTTGCTTAGTTTAAATCGATCCTTTGTTTATTTTATATATATATATATATATATATATATATATATCTATAATATAAATGAGACCCCCCTTGTGAATAGTTCTATGAACAGTTTCAAGGGGGGAATTTTCCATTTTGTCCTTACTATTTTATTTCTTTCTCATTTTGGCCAAAAAAAAATTTATTTAAAAAAATTAAAAAAAAAAAAAAAAAACAAAACAAAAACGTGGCCTTGGACACGGGCTTATGCTAGTATATATATATATTACACTAACACAATTAAAAAATATCAAATTCAACACACCCATTTATCAACTTATTTCAACGTTTTGTATCCATCTTCCAAACCTTCAACACCCCATCGTCGTCACCATTAACACCAACACCACCACCAGCAACAACCCAAAAAATCAAATTCAACAAAACATAAACACACAATTTTGATCGCACACACAACAATGGATCAGGGGAAGAAAAATTCAGGAGACAAAAAAATTGGAAAAAAAAGTCAACTGAATTCAAGGAAGTCGCCGAAATCCATGGAAGAAAGCCAATATCCGCCAGCAGCTCTCTCTCCATTCTCTTTCTTTCTTTCTCTATCTTCTCACTCTACTTCCTCTCAACCCAGGATCCGACAGCCATTGTTGTTCTATCTCATAACAGTGATCTGATTCTTCTTCCCCCTACAAACACCCCCTCCCACCACCACCACCACCACCATTACCATCCTACACAAGTTGTTTCACTTGATTTCAAAACATAAATTCCTATCAAAAACCAAATTCTTTCAAAACCCAAACACAAAATCAATTTAAATACTCTCAACAAAGTTGACGTTTTGCAAAAAAAAAAAAATCGAATTTGACAAGGGAAGTCGAATTGGAGGTGGGGCTTGAAATTAGGGATTGGATTTGGAGGAAAAATTTTGGGGTCCGTTCAGTTTGGTGTTAGGTAGAGGAAAGAGAGAAGAGGCGGTTGTTGGAAAAGAAGAGACTGCCGAAGACGGAGGAAAAGAGACTGTCGGAGAAGAAATGGTGGCAACGGCGGCCATAGAGGAAGAAATGGAGACGGAGGTGGGAATAGGGTAGACGACATTCTGGATGTGAGGGAGGGAATGTTAATTGTTTTATTTTATTTAAGCCCTTACAATTCTTCTTTTAGTTCACCTTTGATTTTTAAATTTACATATTGAACCCCCAATGTTTGACACACTTTTATCAAGCTCTAGCGAAATGACAAAAATAGCCCTTTAAATGTTACGTGCAAGGCACATGTTATACTCTTCGTTAGTTTTTTAACTGGACATCCAAAAATACACCTGATTCTAACAAAAAGACAAACTCAATAACCAACTTGTTACAAATGCAAATTCGATAACCAATTGAAACATCTCGACAAACTCAGGTAACTAAAATGCAATTTGCCCGGGACAAAGTGAGTGTGTTATACATTTGCCCGGGACAAAGTGAGTGTGTTATACATTTGTTTGTTAATTAGTTTTCCAAAATAATGCAATTATACTGTGAAGCCTTTTATTTAGTTATTTTATTCTTTAATAAGCGGTTAAAGCCCATGTTGACCAGCCCAACAAAATTACAGAATAAATCCAGCCATGCCATTTAGCCCATGTACCGTTGAGTCCATGGTCCATTTGGGCTTCATTTGGACAGGCCACGAGGACACCCAACAACACCACTAGGCTGGCATGACAATCTGAACAGGCATCAGTTAAACTCAAAACCCATCATATTTACACCAATTGATCCAAAACCCGGGCACATCATCTTACCTCAAATCGAACCAACATCGGCCCACTTTAACAGACCATACTCCCTCCGTCGCACCTCAAACCGGACCAACTTCGTCCTACTTTAAACCCGTCCTACTTTAAACCGGACCAACTTTTTAAGAACGGTTATTAAGGAAAAGTAAAGCAAGAGAGATATTGTGAGTATAAAAAATAAAATAGAAGAGAAAATGAGTGAAAGAAATAGTAATTTAATTGGTGCTTTGAATATATAAAAGTAAAGTAGAAGAGAGAATGAGTGCGATAGTAAAGATTTTTTTGCCCATGATAGAAAATCCTTTGAGGTGGGATGGACGGAAATGGCAAAAAGTCCGATTTGATTTGAGGTGGTATAGTGGGAGTATATCAACCCATCCCACAAGTGATCATAATAATAAGGAAGTCACTAACAGAGAAAAGTGCAGTTCAGTAGAACAGCATTAATACAGCAGATTCTTCAACACAAATTAGTGCCCCAGGTGCCTAACAAAGATCATTTTGTAGCCTTCACGAAATGTTGGTTTAACAACTTAGCAATCTCCAGAAACCCCACTTGCTCCTTGTTATCGAATATGGTCTTCAATTTTGCATCACATATAATCTCTTTCTTGTTTGAAGGGTTCTGCAAACATGGTAATGTCATAATATTGCAAGTTTTTCATCAAGACAAAACAACTATTACATGGGAAGCTAACAACCCGAAGAAAAATAAAACAGCAACAAACGTTTGATTTCATAAAACTAAGAAATAAGTGGAAAAACATGCTATTGAAGTTGTGTACTCCCTCCGTCCCATTAGAACTACACATTTTGGGTTGGGCCCGGGGATTAAAGAAAAGGATTAAAAATAGTGTTAAAATATTGGTAGTGGAGTAAATGTTGTGAGTATAAAAAGTGAGATAAAAGAGGAAAGTGAGGTAGAGAATCGTAAGTGGATATTATGACAAGTGAATAAATAAGTATTACTCCCTCCGTCCCGGAAAGTTAGTCGCACGTTTTTGGTTCTTAACTTGAATCAACTTCGAGTAATAATTTAGGTTAGTTTTAACAATGCTAGAGAATATAAGTTTTAGATTTTCATTAGGATTATTAAAACCAACCTAAAATATTGATCAATCTTGACTCAAGTCAACAACCAAAAAAATGCGACTAACTTTCCGGGACAGAGGGAGCATCAAACTTCCATTTTAGGCAAGTGTAATGGGACACTCAAAGGGGAAATATTTGTAGTTCTTAATGGGAGGAGGGAGTATACATAATCATGTAGAGGTTATGATCATGGTGATTCTTATCCACATGAAGTTCGAAATAGAAAGGCTAAATCCTTCACATGCGAAACTGAGTTAACTGACTGTAAACCAGTAGCTGAGCAGTATAAGAGCCCAATGCTAAGTAATTTTCTCTTGTATAATCTAATTTAGTAAACTCTCAAATATAAATGTCAGTTGAGAAGCCAAATGGGGGATATTCCGATTATATATTTGTAATCACGCGGTGACACTTTTAACACTACTAAGGTGTTCAACACAATGTAAGCGAAGAGAAAAGCAATTACATGGTGATGTTGCCAGGAACTTCCTCAACAGCAACTCCACCGTTGTAGTCTGACTTTGGTAACTCCGGCTCCTTCTTCTGCGACTGGACTGCACACAATCAAACGTAAACTAAACCGGGGGCGGCTCCGACGTTAGCCCCTCCGGCGTGAGGATAAGTATTGGCTTGGTAAAAGGGAAAACAAACAGTATTGAAGGTGGCTGTGTGTGTATTGAGTTGGACATACCTTGACAATGAAGCCTTCATATCTTATTTATACCCCTCATCCTCGTGCCTTGCACATGACACCCTCACATTTCATGCCTACTGCCACGTGTCGCCATATCATTGGTCCTTTCATAAAGTAAACCCTTAACACGTGATCATCAATCCCAATGCATAACCGTCTGATGGGTCCCACTTGGTAGATATTTATATGCCGCCTCTGGAGAATAACCTCAACTGGGATCCCTCTCTCGCCGGATAAGGTTACTTATTGTCTTGTCTCGCTTCATTATTATGTCTCGCGTTATCATCTGTATCGCCTTTAACATCATGCCTCGCCTTTAATCTTTATCGCCGGCTTTCCTCATAATGTGTCGCTATTTGACATCTTGATATTCCCCCCTTCTTAATGATATGAGCGAGATACTCCTGTCTCGCCTTCTTTAACTGGGCCGCCTATATTCTTTTCTTCTTCTTGGGTCGTACTCTATTTTGGGCCCCCTTTGCCACTTTCTTGTCAATAACTTGGGCCAGGCCCACTCCTTATATTTGGACAGCATCAGAAGCCCCTAAGTTTATGGCGAGATTCATTTATGGTCTCGCCAAAAACTTTATATTCGATGCCTCATTATTCCGCGACACATAAAATCCTTCTTTAAGAAGCTATCATTGAAATCTCCATCCATACACGTGTTCCTTTCAGGGCCTCCTTTTAAATCTTATCAAGCCGTCATTTGGGAATTGTGCCAAATTGTGAGGGAAAATTTTAAAATTTTTCCCAAACGTCACATCAATCATTTCTTTGAAAATCTCTCTCATATAAATACCAAATCCTTTCCTTCATTCCCTTTTTTACTTCCTCTTCATCTTCACTTGATTTCTTACGAACTCCGGCGAACCCCCAACCTTGATTCCGACTGTTCTTTCTCATTTTCACCGTTCATTCAACGATTTTCTCCCCAAAATTGTTTCTTGACCTTTCTTTTGCTCATTTCTAACCAACTGGGCAGTGATTTGGTGCATTATTTCCCAATCCTCAAGAATCTACCTTCTTTTCCGGCGTCTGTTCATCTTTTCCGGTGCATCTTCATCTTTCCCGACCCAGACTTTACTCATCGTCAGGTAATTTTTTCGAAACCCTTCATATTCTTTAAACCCTTAGTTTTGATTTCCATATTTTTGTCCCAAGTATTTGGATCTTGTTATTCCTTCACCCCATAAAATTTTTCCTAAATTACCCTTCATGGCTAGATATAAAACTTGTGCTAGGCGGGTTAGATACGGTTTATGCCAGGTTTCAGGCGGTCTATATAGACGTCTGCGAGCCACTTGGGCGAGATTGCCCAAGGCCGACATTATTAGGCTACTCGTTGAGAATTGGGTGGATCCTTCGATAATCGATTCTCTCGAAATCCAAGGCCGCTTCTTTCTTCCCCCTTCAGCCCCTATGTCCCGTATTTTTACTTCACACACAGAATTAGTTCGATTTATTAAGGACAAATATGAACCCAATTTAAGCGACTCATCTGAATCCCATTGTGTCGCTGATCCTTTTTCCAAACGTAGGATGCATTATAAATCGCCCTTTCTTCTTCTTCTTCCATGTGAATCCTCGCGAGATGTCCGATAGAACGGCTTCTTCTCCCGCGGCGGCTCACAAAGAATCCCTCTTCTTCAAGAGTTCAAAATCTCCGCTTGCTCGAAGGTACCCTCTTTACTAATCCCGCCCATGCGAGGCGGGATCATCACTCGCACCGGATAACAGCTTCCTTATTCCTAATCCCATTACTGATTGGCACGTAACATACCACATAGATAGCTCTATTTACCGATTTCGACTATCAAGGCGACCTATCTCTCGCTCATTTGAGAGAAATGCGTGATGGTATAGTAGTTTTCCCTTCCCATTTCAAAGCAGGACTTAGAATTCCTCTTGATCCTTTCCTTTGCGAAGTCTTATTCAAAGCCCAAGCCCTGATCACTGAAATTCATCCCAATGCCCTTAGAATCATTACTTCTTTTATTGTCATTTGTCGCTCTCTTCGTAAAGAGACCTCTATTATCGCTGCTTACTCTATTCAAGGGCTACAAACAAACCAGCCAACTTGAAGATGAGGTAGTTGAAACCCGCCTTTCTCTGCAATACCAAAGAGGTCCCAAAGTCCTTACTCCCCTTCCTACAAAAGTTCATGACTGGATGGACGATCCCCTTTTCATTGTTTCTCGCGTGGGGTGGTCTCACCCCGCCGACTTATACCCTATAAATCCCCAAATTGATTCAAAGCCTGCGCCCGTGGCTGGAGATAATACCCTTATTACCGCCATTCGCTCCTTAGCCGCTCGTCCTGAAAATTCTCCCGCTAGTGCTCCCCAACCTCTCATTTCTTGGAGGGGCATTTTACGAGATAGAGGATTACTCAACCAAGTGGGCATTGCTGACAACTTGCCCCGCGTTCAACCGCGAGTCCCCCTTAGCCATGTTCATTTTGATGGATGGGAGCGACATACAGGGAATAAATATGCTTACGAGTGCCAGTCATGCAAGGGTACTCGTCACTGTTCCGCCATGAATAATGTTCTTTGTATGTTCCTTCTTAAACTTGGCTCTTTCTTCACATTTAATTCATACTGTCGTCTTTCTAACCTTTGTCCTCCTTTTTCCTTTTTCTAGATCACAGAGCGAAATCAATGGAAAGTCGCCAAGCTGCCAATCTTGAAACCGACAACAGACGTAAAGGTCTTGCAAGTGCTCGTGATGCTGCTCTTGCCGCCCTTCCTGCCAATCTTCCTTTGCCCATATCTCTTGACGGCAAAGACACAGAGGAAATAGCCTTGGAAAAATCTCAGAACACCGCCAAAAGTAGGGCCTGTGCCTACTAATGCCGCTGCCGAGCCAAGCGACAAAAGAGAATCGCTTCGTCACAACAAGTGTCGCTCCGCCTCCACCAGAAGTCATCCCGCCTAATCCTACCATCGTCTCAACTTCTCCACCTGCCGACGCTATTATCCCGCCAATCTCTACATCAATAACTTCTACCATCAATGTCGCTCCCAATGTCATTCCACTATCTAATGCCGCCTTTGCCGTAAGATGTCGAGATTTCTCCGAGCTCGTCCTGCTTAATTCTCCTTCCTTGGAAACTCGCCATGATGAGCCTGATCAAGCTGTGATTCCTCCTTCTCGCGAGACGGAAGTCTGCGACCTTACCAACATTTCCAGCTTTCCTCCCACTCCTCGCGACCCAAATGCTCCATCCACACTTCCTCAACCCAGCTGGCTCCAAGAAAACTATTCAAAGCCTACCGACTTTGGGGCTTTTTGAGCTAAGCAAGGAAATTGCTAAAGTCCCCATATAAAGGGACTAATTGAAGAAACCCGCACCGCGGAAGATTGCATGTTAGGCGCTTCCGCTTCGATTCGGGCTAGCGACCAACTTCTGTTCCGCGTGTCGCTCACATGGATCCCGATCATGCCGCTTGTCAGCCGGACTCTATTTTTCACCGGTACGTTGCTCCTTTTTTCCCTTTATTAACTTTTCCTTTATTTTCAATTACTTTCTAACTTTTCTTTGTTACTTTTTTCACTTGGATCTTCCATCATGGGCATGAGCGAGCAAAATACTCGTCTCGATAATGAGTCTGCGAGCTTAAAGGCCACAAACCAAATTTTGAAGCGCGACAAAGATATTCTTAAGGGCCGGGTCACTCGGCGAGAAGCTACCATCAAAAACTGGGAGGACGAGCGCGAGAAACTAAAGTCGATCCGGCTACTTCCCAAGATCAACTTGACCGTACCTCACCGATCTCAACACCACCAAATTCGACCTCACCATGCTACCAATGAACTCAACTCACTAAAGAGCATACCGCCAAATTGAGGAGCGAGAATGAAGCCTTGAAAGAAAATCATGCGGCCGACACTCAAACTTTGCATGACGAGATTGCTGTGCTCAAAGAAGAGCTGATCGGGAAAGCCGCAGTAAATTACCGCTCTCAACGCCGACGTAGCTCAACCGACCGACGACATTTCGACATTGGAAACCAAACTTCCCTTCAGTCACGGCCGCAAAGAACTGACGTTGATGAGATTCCACCATTACTATCGAGAAGCTTGCCCATTGGGGTTCGGGAGCCCATCTTCGCCGAGGTGTGTCGCCGTGGTCACTCCTTGGTTCCTTTTACTCCCGAGGAACTTAAAGATCTCGCCGATGAGGATGCTCTATTGGGTAAATCGCCCGTCCGCACCTTCGTCAAGAACCCAAATGCCCTTGCTTTGTGGGGCGACTTACTCGATCACAAACACAAGCTTTTGGATGATGCTAAAGCTCGCCCTCGCGACTTCCAGCTCAACTCAAGCCGTACTCAAATGATGATCCCAATGTCTCGCCTTAACTTTTCTTTAACCTTTAGCTTTCTTCAAACAATCTTTCATAACTTGCCGTGATGTCTAAACAATTTACTTTCTTTTCTTTTTGGGGCTCGCGTGCCTTTTGAACATTGTACATTGCGGCCTTTGTGCTTGCCCCTTTATTTTCATGCTTTACTTGTCTCTTCACTCATTGTTTTGATAGTTCATCAAAATCTCCTTTGCATGACAGTACCATATACATATACTCCCATCGAAAAGTGAAGTCGTCTTTAGGCGACTTTACTTATAAGATCTTGTGCGACTCATATTGTCGCTAACTTTAACCTTTTCTTGGTCTTCTTTTGCTTCATACTTAGACTAATTTCCTTCTTTTTGCCTCATCTTTTCTTTGTCCTTCCAGCGAGAAAGTGATATCTTTCATAACGACTTATGCTCATGCCCTTAATGCGAAATAAACCTTTTCCTTATTCATAGTTCAGAGACTTTCCTTTTTATAGTCCATAGACTCTTACATTTTCCACCATTTATAGCTTGACTTATATCATAGTTTACAACTTACATTGACTCACATCGATTATAGTCCGACGACTTTCATTGACTCGCATCGTTTATAGTCCGACGACTTTCAACATTTATAGTCCGTCGACTTTCTACATTTATAGTCCGTCGACTTTCTACATTTATAGTCCGTCGACTTTCACCGCTTATAGTCCGGCGACTTTCACCGCTTATAGTCCGGCGACTTTTATTGTCTTATAGTCCGTCGACTTTCACCGCTTATAGTCCGGCGACTTTCACCGCTTATAGTCCGGCGACTTTTATTGTCTTATAGTCCGGCGACTTTCACCGCTTATAGTCCGACGACTTTTATTGTCTTATATTTGTTTCAACAATTCATCAAATATTGTTTTGATAATTCATCAAAAACTCTTTGCCTTCTTACTCTTAGCGAGATATCTCCATACACATATACTCCCATCGAAAAAGTGAAGTTGCCTTTAGGCAACTTTACTCTTTAAGCGATTTTTATCATGTTATTGGCGACTTAATCATGCATAACTATAGACTTTAATCCATGTAAGACATATATGAGGAATAAAACTTCATACTTTCATTGTATTAAAACATATTCAGCACAAGTTCACATATATATCTTCTATTAAATCATAAAACATATGGCTTTCATTCATGATTGGAAAGTTCATAAATTCATCAAAAATGACTACGAAAAAGACTTTAATAGGGAATAAAATAGGTAAATTACCCTTATCACTTCAATGGTAATATTTCTTTAAGTGATCAACACTCCATGCATTCGGGACCTCTTTGCCGCCTTCTTCTTTCAAGTGATAAGTCCCTTCTCGAACGATCTTGGCAACTGGAAAGGACCTTCCCATTTCGGATCTAGCTTGGCAAATCATTGTCGCGCCTTTAACTTCACGGCTTCTCAACACCCAATCGCCTTACACTGAATGACCTCTTCTTTACTCGCTTGTCGTGTTGCGCCTTCATCCGCCGCTTATAATTTATCATCCTCATTCTTGCTCTAAGCCTCTTTTCATCACCTGCATCTAGCTCAAAGCACCTTACGTCGCCATTCACTATCTCGTCATAATAAGTTACTCATGGGTAGGCAAACCCATCTCGGCAGGAGCCATTGCTTCGAGCCATAAGTTAATGCGAAGGCCGTCTCGCCAGCTGATCCCTTCACTGTTGTTCTAACGTACCATAAAGTCGTGGATAACTCTTCCAACCAAGCCCCTCCTCTCTTCTCTAAATTTTTACACAAAATCTCCAAAGACTTGCTTGTTAGCCGCCTCTACTTGTCCGTTGCACCTGCGGCCTATACACCGCAGCATCGCCAATGTTTGATATTCAAATTCTCGCAAAACCCATGAAACTTCTTCCTAAACCTGCGCCCATGATCGAAATGATTGCCCGCGGCATTCCACGGCGACATAGGATTTCCTCCGTTACAAATCGATGATCTCGGTCTTCGATTGGTAGAAGTTAAAGCTCGTGCCTCTGTCCACTTAGTAAAATAATCAATCGCTACCACCACCATCTGTGCTCCTCCTTCGCCTTAGGGAAAGGTCCTATAAGGTCTATCCCCCAGCATGTCAAAAGGCCGTGCCGCTACAATTGGGGTCCGCTCGCCGCCACCGCTTAGGAATGTTAGCATGTCGTTGCACTGGTCACATCTCTCACATACTCCTCCGCATCTTTCTTCAATGTTGGCCAATAATACCCATGAAACATGATTTTATTAGCCAAAGTTCTTGCTCTGGATGGCCTCCACAAACGCCCTCATGTACTTCAAACAAAACATTGTCCACCTTTCCTGGCTCTAGGCATCTCATTAACGCCGCGAAAAAGATTTGCGATATAAGATCCCATCCTGTACAGTAAACCTTGGCGACATTTTTCTAACAATCTTTGCCTTATCTTCATCTTGAGGCAGCTCTTCCTTCTCCAAATAGTCTTTCATTTCGCATACCCAATCTTTTTCGCCTACTTCAATATCCATTATCAGCGGCCTGTCGAATGCCGGCTCTTCAACAAATTCCACCATCACCTTCTTGGGCAACTCCTCTATTTTGTCGCAAGCGGCCTTGCTCAACATGTCGGCTCGCTCATTCTTCTCTCTATCAATCTGCACCAGCTCCCAATAATCAAAGCTCTGCAAAATCTGTCTTACCATTTCACAATACCTTGCCAGGACTGCGCTCACTACCCCGTATCTACCCTTTACTTGGTTGACAATTAACTGAGAATCAGAATGAGCAACTATTTGTTTTACTCCAATATCTCGGCATAACTCCAATCCCGCCACCAACGCCTCATATTCTGCCTGGTTGTTTGTCATGTTAAATTTAAACCTCAAGGCCTTCTCATATGTGCAATCCTTTGCTGGCGAGCTTAATGAAATCCCAGCTCCGCCTTTGTCCTTAGCTGAGGACCCATCAACAAACAATTCCCAACATCCCGCGGGTCTTTCTTTCTCTTCTTCCACCTCAGGGTCCTGCGACTTGGCCTTCCTCTTCCTGGCCTCCTGAGTCTCAATCTCCTCTCTTTCATACGTGAATGAAGTTTCGAGAATAAAGTACGCCAAAGCTCGAGCCTTAATCGCCTTTCTCGCCTCATATTGAATATCAAACTCTGTCAATTCAATCGACCATTTAAGGAGCCTTCCAGCTGAATCAGGCTGTTGTAAAATCTTCCTCAAGGGTGCATTGGTCAACACAGTAACAGGATGGGATAGGAAATAGGCCCTCAACTTCCTTGTCGCAATTACCAAAGCATAAGCCAACTTTTCTGCATTAAAATATCTCGCTTCTACTTCACTCAATGCCTTTGAAACATAATACACTGGCTTTGCATGCCGCCCTCCTCCTTTAACAATACCGCTGCAACTGCTAAATCCGAGGCCGCCAAATAGACATATAAATGGTCTCCTTCCTCTGGGCTACATAAGATGGGCGGCTTTCCCAAATACTCCTTTACCTTCTGAAAAGCTTCTTCACACTTGTCATCCCAGGCGAACTTCTGATCTCCTTTCAGCACTTTGAAGAACGGCAAACATTTCTCCGCTGATCGCGACACAAATCGTCCCAGAGCTATCACCCTACCATTTAACCTCTGAATCTCTTGAATGGTCTTAGGCGACTTCATATCAATTAACGCCTGGATCTTCTCAGGATTTGCCTCTATCCCGCGGCGATTTACCAGAAACCCCAAAAACTTTCCCGCCGTTACTCCAAAGGTGCACTTACTTGGATTAAGCTTCATGGAATTCTTTCTCAAGTTCTCAAAAGTTTCAGCCAGATCCGCCAAATGATCCTCCCCCTTGGTTTTGATCACCATATCGTCAATATAAGCTTCGACATTCCTCCCAATTTGCGATTTAAATATCTTGTTGACCATCCTTTGGTATGTCGCCCCCGCGTTCTTCAAACCAAAAGGCATCATTCTATAGCAAAAATTTCCAAGGGGAGTCCTGAAAGCTGTTTTGGCTTTATCTTCTTCCAGCATCTTGATCTGGTGATACCCTGAGTAAGCATCAATAAAGCTAAACACCTTGTGTCCAGCAATAGAATCCACCAATCTATCAATTTTAGGCAAAGGATAACAATCCTTGGGACATGCCGTATTCAAATCTGTGAAGTCTATGCACATCCTCCACTTCTTGTTCGCCTTTAGCACCATCACTGGGCAAGCTAGCCAGACTGGATAAGTGATCTCTTCAATGATTCCCGCCTTTAATAACTTCTCCACTTCTCCAATTACCGCTTTCTCTTTTTCTGCCGACAAATATCTCACCTTCTGCTTAAAAGGCTCCACATTTGGGTCAGCATTTAGACAGTGTAAGGCGAACTTTTCATCAACTCCGCACATATCCTCCGGTCTCGTGCAAATACATCAATGTTATCTCGCAAAATCAATTAGCGTATTCCGCTCATCCTTTTCACTTTGTTGCCCAATTTTGACTTTACGCTCGGGTATTCATCATTCACAATTACTTCCTCCAACTCTTCTGCCGCCTGAATATCAGGCTCATCCCGCATTTGCAATGTGTCTACTTCAAATTCAGTCGTCTTCTTTCGATCGACATTTTTCTTCATCCCGCTACCGCTACTCTCCACTTTTTCTTTCCCGCCATGCGACATACTCCCCGGGGTGTCCATCATGATTTCTTCATCACATTCCTCACTCTCCGAATCCACTATCTCTTCAATATGGGGCTCTTTCATCTTGACAAATTCGGTGGATCTAGACCAAGCCATCTCCGCTTGCATCACCATCAAAGCCATCAAATTCTTTTTCTCGATTTTTCCCGCATCATTTCTATCTCCACATCTCGCTCATCACTTCTTTCCTTCATAACTTCATCCTCGGCCTCTTTCCTCAATAATTATGATTGCCGATTTATTCTTCATACTTTCTGTCTCCTCCCAACTCTCACATCCCCTAAGTCGGTGATCATATTTATTCTCGCATCCCGCACAGCCAAAGCAAGAAAGTGAACTTGTGCTTGCTCCGTCGCTGTTTGCATTTCAATCTTCTTTTGAATAACTTCCTTCACCTCACTTTTCAAACATGCTATCCCCCTTGCCGTAGGAAACTTGACTCGCTGATGCGGGATAGATACCACCATTTCAAAGCTTTGCATAAAGGGAATGCCCACAATAGCATTATAAGGCGACACCAAATCAATAACCATAAACTCAACAGTACGAGTTCTCACCTTCTCATCCTCTCCTATCTCTACCGCCAAAGAAATCGTTCCTTTAACCCGCACAGTGTGGTTAGTAAATCCTTCCAAGAATCCTTTATACGGCACCAAATTGGCCTCTGTATATCGCATCTTTTTAAAAGCATCATAATAGAGAATATTTCGGCTTGCTCCAGAATCTACCAAAACCCGATGTAAAATACTGTTTCCTGGGGCGATTGAGATTACAACCGGTTGGCATCCATGACTTGGCGTTAAAGCCAATTCTCGTCTTGAAAAACTAATCATCCTTTCTTCACTGGGTGGATAGGCGGGAATGTGACAAGTGTGAGATAGCGACATAATCTGATTACTTAGGCAAGTAATGCTTGTAGGCTCGTGAATCACCAAAATTTCATTCCTATTGCCATTTCCTCCTTGAGCCTCACCATTTGGCTCTTGCCATACATATTCTTGCAGCTCACCCCTATCAATCTGCTTCTGAATTACTCTTTTCAGATTATAACAATTGTCAGTCTCATGACCCCGATCCCGATGATAATTACAAAATTGATTCATGTTAATCCTCCCAAGATCATTCATTTCAAAAGGCGGTGGCAAATCAACAGCCCGCAGAATTTCACTCGGTGTAGCAGTCAACCTTGTAAACCTTATAACCCTCCTAACTCCACGACCTCCATTTGGGCCTCCATTACGACCTCCATTGCGACCTCCCCCTCTGCCGCCAGCGGGATTCCCTCGACCTCCTTGCTGAGCGGCATTTCCTTCCTTCACATACTCAATCCGATCCTTAACACTCTTCTTTCCAGTGTTAGAAGCTCCTTCATCCACATCCTCGCCCCCACAATACGCTTTGACCCTCTCATGCAACTCACTCAAAGTCGCAGGTAATCTCATTCTTAATTCCCTCCTGAATGATTCAGACTGCAGACCCGACATATACATCATTATAACGTATTTGGGATCAATCTCAGCAATTTGATTGGCGATTAATAAAAATCTGTTGGTGTAAGTAACAAGACCTTCTCCCGTCTTTTGCTTAATGCCAATCAGCTCCTGCAGCGCCACTGGCTGAGCTCCCATTGACCCAAATCTCGCCAAAAATTTTCTCTTAAAGTCTTGGTACCCCAATATAGAGTTAGCAGGCTGCTGTACAAACCAATCCAAAGCCTGAAGCTCTAAGGTACTAGCAAAAGTCTTGCATAACAAAGCATCGTCCTTGGTCAGAATCGCCATCGTCACTTCAAATCCCGCTACGTGAGTTCTGGCGGTGGTGACTCCTGCATATTTAGATAGAGCGGGCAAACGAAAATCTGGAGCTGTCTCGGCCTCTTGAATATATCTAGCAAATGGGGCTACAAAGGAGTCTTTCTCATTATCAACTACACCACCCCTTTCCAGCTCTGCCAATCTCCTTGCCATCTCAGCCATCTGCTTCTTGAAAACGTCCTCTTCACCAAAACGACTAACTCCAATACCCTTTCCTTTTTCTATCACCTTGGGCTTCTCCATATCATTGAAACTTCTCAACTCTTTCTCGCCATCCTCCGCCTCATTCGACGCAGTATCGCCTTCTTCTTCTTCACAATAGAGGGACGACACTTGGGAAGTGTGGCCAATGATAAACTTTGATCTTTCTTCCATTTTCCATGTACTCTCCCGCTTTTCTTTTTTGTGTTCCTTCAATTCGCTTTTGCGACCCGTCTATTCTCGCTTCTACTTCTTTTGGCTTTTCAGGCTCTACTTCCTTTTCTTGCTCCTCATTTACTACAATTACCTCCTTATTTGCTCCCTTGTCTCCCTCTATTGTCGCCGTTAAAAATCCCTGCGGGATTGGAGTAGGTTTCTTCTTCATCACCCTCAGTCGCTTGTTATTCTCAATCAATTGCATGATCAGAGCGTTATGGATCCTCAAACTTTCTTCCTCATTCTCTATTTCCTCCTCTTGTGGTGGCGGCATCACATTCCTCTCTCTCTCGTCGCCAGTATCTCGCTCCGCCTCTTCCGGGATTACTTGCTGCGAGGAAGAAGTATCTCTCGTTCCACCCATACCGATATTCCCAAACCCAGAAATTGGAGTGACAATGTTCCTTCCCGTTACAGT
This sequence comes from Adenophora triphylla var. japonica, assembly GCA_022495995.1. NCBI lineage: Eukaryota > Viridiplantae > Streptophyta > Magnoliopsida > Asterales > Campanulaceae > Adenophora > Adenophora triphylla. The sequence goes on along the minus strand of JAFEMH010001710.1, from coordinate 19,738 downwards.
CTTTTGGCCCACTACCATATTCTTCTCTGGTGTTGACATTCTTTCCTCTTACGTAATCAACTGATGAACTTCAACTGTGAAAATCTGCAAATCTTATGAAGATTTGAAGATCTTACCCACAAACCAAGAAAACAAAACAACAACCCAGCAATCAAACTTTTCAACACCAACCAAAAAATCTTCAACAATTGCTTCAACCACACACACCCACCAAAAACACAAAAATCCCAATTACTCCAAATCAAATGAACAAAATCCACCACCAGCAACAAAAACTTCCACAACTCACAATCAAACCCAGATTTGAACAAAAATTAACATACAACTTCAAATCCACCACAACTTCACGCAAACACTTTTGCAATCAGGAATTCATACCAACCTAATCAAATGATATTAAGCACTCCAACTATTTCAACCCACAAATATCACAAAAATCCAACCGATTCCAACAATAATTACAAAATACCACTAATCAACTCCAACAACAATAAGAACAACAAGTTCGACTTATAAATTGCAAACACAGCCAACTCAATCGGAAATTTAGAATACCCAATGAATCGTCCTCACCACGAATCCACCCTCCAGATTCTTCGAACAAACTCCCCTGTTACCGATCTTCTGCCGATAAAACTCTAATCCTTGAAGAGAATCAGGTCCCGGCAACGGAACCAATTGATGTTGCCAGGAACTTCCTCAACAGCAACTCCACCGTTGTAGTCTGACTTTGGTAACTCCGGCTCCTTCTTCTGCGACTGGACTGCACACAATCAAACGTAAACTAAACCGGGGGCGGCTCCGGCGTTAGCCCCTCCGGCGTGAGGATAAGTATTGGCTTGGTAAAAGGGAAAACAAACAGTATTGAAGGTGGCTGTGTGTGTATTGAGTTGGACATACCTTGACAATGAAGCCTTCATATCTTATTTATACCCCTCATCCTCGTGCCTTGCACATGACACCCTCACATTTCATGCCTACTGCCACGTGTCGCCATATCATTGGTCCTTTCATAAAGTAAACCCTTAACACGTGATCATCAATCCCAATGCATAACCGTCTGATGGGTCCCACTTGGTAGATATTTATATGCCGCCTCTGGAGAATAACCTCAACTGGGATCCCTCTCTCGCCGGATAAGGTTACTTATTGTCTTGTCTCGCTTCATCATTATGTCTCGCGTTATCATCTGTATCGCCTTTAACATCATGCCTCGCCTTTAATCTTTATCGCCGGCTTTCCTCATAATGTGTCGCTATTTGACATCTTGATATTCCCCCCTTCTTAATGATATGAGCGAGATACTCCTGTCTCGCCTTCTTTAACTGGGCCGCCTATATTCTTTTCTTCTTCTTGGGTCGTACTCTATTTTGGGCCCCCTTTGCCACTTTCTTGTCAATAATTTGGGCCAGGCCCACTCCTTATATTTGGACAGCATCACATGGGAAAAGGACCAACCTTAAATTCACCAGACCACTTAAAGGCACATGAATGATAACCGATTATTCCATACTTTTCTCTCTCTCTCTCTCTCCCCCCACCCCACCCCCACACACAGACACAGATATAAACATGCACACACACACACGCAGTAGAATCAGAGATTAGGCTAAGATAAAACAGAGATGCTCTTATTGTGTTCGTCCATTTGAGGGCTCATAACTACTATAAATAGCTTGTTCAAAGACAGCACAATATTTGGCGTAAAGCTAATGGAAAGTACATTCTCCATTGGCTACAAAATTCCACCAAAGACAGCTTATAAAACAAGTGCTTGGAAGGTCATGATTGACAGCCAGGAGTTTTCCTCCAAACAGGAATATATGATGCTTATATCAAATCTCTTAGAACCCATTTAAAATCACCTCAAGAGATTCTGTGACTGAAGATAAAAGATATACTGCCTCATCCAGTAAAAGTATTCAGCGAGATTAAACTGGAGGCATCTCTTTTATAGGCCCCTAAATCCACAGAGTCGATACCAATCTCATTCTAGATGCTCATTTTTAATTAAATACTCCTCAATCCTCACTAATTATGTCAGAATATGTAAGCCAGAATATCAGGACAAGCAAAACAAATTATTAAAGAAGATAAAATTAGAGCAATACTAAAGTTACAAAAAAGTGTTAAAATATTTTGCTTACAAATAGCAAATAGTGTTGTCAAAAAAGGATTGGATGTTGTGTTTGTTAGCCCACTACTCATTAAATCATCAACAACTACTACAACAACAATATCCCAGTGCTGTAAAGGCTCCCACCTACAGTGAGGTAAGGGGTGTACGCAGCCTTGCCCCTGTATTAGAGCACATAGAGGTTGTTTCCGGATGACCCATGATGAAAATTGCGTCGAAAATTGCATGTACTGGCTACTGATTCATAACAATTAATCAAACATTTATTCTAGACCATAATATGTTCTACACTACTTCCTATCTTTACCAATAATTCCAAGATATGATAAATCCAAATAAGAACTCACGATGAACAATAATTTCTTGAACCTCAACCAAGAAGGCAGAATCTCAAAATCTACAGAGACAACAAGGAAACGTACGACTTCCCCTGTGCCCAGTGAAACACGCCATTGTTCAACTTTTTTAGAGTCTATTTCATTAAATCTGTGAATCCAACCCATTTATTGATACAGTTTCGGACAAGAACTCCATAACTGCCATAGCTAACAGAGCATGAACAACACAAACACTAGAAATATGCACTTCTGCAAAACCAAATAAATCATAAATGTTCATCCCGTTAGGCTCCATAACCTCTATAACTAAAGGGGTTTAATTATATACACCATAACAAAACATATACACACATAAATAATATTGAACATTCATCCCGTTAGGCTCCTAAGTCCTACCCGATATTAGCTTCCACATCTCTCTCCAACCTACTACTTGCAGTCCCATTCATTTAATGTTCACCCATTTAAGCTACTTGCAGTCCCATTCATTTTCTATTCTATCATCACCCTTACAGGGCTGACTAAACGTAACGGCCACAGACAGTGTAACAAATAACAGTTATATCTAAATCCATATATTTCTATACACCATAACAAAACATATACACACATAAATACATATTGAACATTCATCCAGTTAGGCTCCTTCCCGGTGCAAGTTTCCTGATCTCTCTCGAACCTACAACACCTTACACGGCTCAACAGTGCCCTAAGAACCCTACAGCTTCTTAAACCATCTGAATCCATCAATGCAGTCAAAGATTACAAAAACATAAGCAGAAATGAAAACTCATAAGCATACTACATGTAAAAGCAAAGCCACAATATAAAACCCTTACAACAATAGCAGGACTAAAATCATCTTAAAAAACCTGACTAGACAAAACCCTAACGAAAAATTTGTTAGAAACGGGTTGACAAAATATGGTTTGACCACATTTTGACCAAAATTTCAAAATAGTTTCATTTTGTGTAAATGAAAATAAGTTGCAAAATTAAAATCTACATTTAGTGTAGATTAGGAAAATGCATTTATTTACTCAACACCATTTCCGGGGGAATGAGAAATTAATGTTCAAAAAGTGCAACTTGAAATGGGTTTATGAAGAGTATGTGAATATGGAAAGTCATATCTCACATTGCCTAGAAACCACAAAGTTAGAGAGTATTTAATATTCATCAACTTGTGTGGGATAACAATAAAGTGTTATCCTCCTACCATACAACCTAGTGGAACTTGGGCCAACCATGCAACCAAGTGGGCTATTTGGCTAGTTTTGTTCTAGCTCAAAATGGACCCACAACCCGCGAAGCGCGCGAAGGGCAGAATGGGCGGTTTAGGGCGCACTTTGCACTTCGCATCGGTCGCTGGGAGCTGTGGAGCCTTAAACTTTTGACGAAATTCGGCTCGATGGTGGTTCGGTTCATGGGTGTGGGTTGGGTGCGGCTAGGTTCAGCTTAGGCGTGATTCGGCCCAGTGGGTAGGTGGCGATTGGGCCCAGTTCGGTTGGGCCTTGGCCCGTCTAGATGGGTCCACGGAGTGGTACATAGTATCTGATCCGTGTCCGTCCGAATAGGTATGGATCGGTTCGGAATGGGTGGAGCACCCATTCACGTGTGGGTTGGGGCGGTTCCATGAATCTGGTTCATCGATCGGGTGCGATCGGACTGCCAGGATTCATCCGGATGGAATTGTACCTATCCCAGAAAGACACCTATGACTCTTCAGAAACTATAAATAGCCCCCTCCAGAATTGACAATTCAATTCATTCTAAACATCCAAAGTATTCTAGCAATTAGAAATAAAGAGCATCTTGTAGCATAAATTCCCTTCAATTCCAGAAGTTTCAAATACTCAGATTTGTTCGCCGGAGTCGTTAATTTGGAGTGCTCCTATTAACGATAGTTAAAAGTCGTTGCATCTTAGAGAAAATTGTTGTTAATCCGTTAGCACCAGTGCAAGGCAAATTCTTCTTGCGGAGATTGTGTCCAACACAAGCCTCGACTATTTTACGTCCCTATTATTTTTTTTGTATTTATTCCATTTCAAGAAAGCCTAAATATAAGTTAACAATCGCAAGAAGAATTTTTGTTTTCTTGAGAAATGGCAAACGATAACGATACTTTACAGTCATCTGATGCTACTCCTCGTACGAATCCAGAAGTAACAAATCAGAATGTTACTCCTACCCCTGTTCCAACTCACCCGACACATGATGAGAAACCACCAAAGTTTACCGGGGTGAATTTCAAGAGATGGCAGCAAAAGATGTTGTTCTACTTGACCACCCTCAGCCTTCAGAAGTTCTTGAAAGATGACCCTCCTGAAATGGCTAAGGATGATCCTGATTCGCAAAGGCGGAATGCAAAGGAAGCTTGGGAACATTGTAATTTCTTGTGCAGGAATTACATTCTCAACAGCCTAGACGATTCACTCTATGGTGTGTATAGTCTAGTGGCTACAGCCAAGGAGTTATGGAACTCTCTGGAAAGGAAGTACAAGATTAAAGGTGTCGGGTCAAAAAAATTTGTCGTCGGTAAGTTTCCTGACTTCAAGATGGTGGACACCAAAACGGTGACCAGGCAGGTAGATGAATTTCAGCTCATACTTCATGGCCTAGCAGCAGAAGGGGTGATTCTGAATTAACCATTCAAGGTGGCAACGATCATAGATAGAGAAGCTGCCACCAGAATGGAAAGACTTCAAGAACTATCTCAAGCATAAACGCAAAGTGTTTGCTATAATTGTGGAAAATGCAGTCACATGTCCAAAGAATGTCGTCATCCAAGGAAAGAAGATTGAAGAGCTAACATGAATCAAGCCAACGTCGTTGATGACATGGATCTTGACCTAGCCGCTGTGGTGTTTGAAGCCAACATAGCAAAGTTGGATGACAACCCGAGAGAGTGGTGGATAGACACCAGAGCTACCCGCCACATATGTGCCGACAAGGAGAGCTTCTCATCCTACACTCCTATCAACGGACGGAAAATGTATATGGGAAACTCCGCTATTTCCGACGCGCTGGACTTGGAAAGGTAGTGCTAAAGATGACTTCAGGCAAGGAGCTGACGCTAGTGGATGTGCTGCATGTTCCAGACATTCGCAAGAACTTAGTCTCAGTCTCATTATTGAGTAAGGCTGGTTTTAGATTAGTCTTCGAATTCGACAAGTTTGTATTGACCAAGAATGGTCTTTTCCTTGAAAAAGGTTACCTTGATAAAGGCCTTTTCAAGATGAATGTAATGAATGTTTACCGCCCAGAGACGAAGAATAAAAGTGTTTCTTATGTTTACTTGTTGGATAGTCCTGATTTATAGCATGGTAGATTAGGACACGTAAATTTTAACACAATTAAGAAGTTAGTGAATCAAGAATCTTTATCAATATCTAAATTCGATTCAACTGACAAATGTGAAATTTGTGTATAAGCAAAAATGACTAAATGATCATTTCACTCGGTAATAAGAAACACGACACCTCTTGAATTAGTTCACACATGTATATGTGATCTAAAGTTTGTGCAAACTCGAGGTGGAAAAAAGTATTTCATTACTTTTATTGATGATTGCACAAGATAATGTTATGTATATCTCTTAAGAAGTAAGGATGAAGCCTCAAAGGCTTTCCAGAATTTTAAGAATGAAGTTGAGAATCAACTTAATGCAAAAATTAAGATGATTCAAAGTGATAGAGGGGGGTGAATATGGTGCTCCGTTTGAAGATATATGATGGGAATCTGGCATTATTCATCAAACGACTAATCCGTATACACCTCAGTCTAACGGAGTAGTTGAACGCAAGAATCGTACTCTTAAGGAGATGATGAATGCAATGCTAATAAGCTTTGGCTTACCCGACAATTTGTGGGGGGGGGGGGAAGCTATACTCTCCGCAAACTATATCCTGAATAAGATACCTCATAAAGGTAAAGATGAAACGTCTTACGAATAATTTCATAATCGTAAGCCGACATATCAATACCTTAAAGTATGGGGGTGTTTGGCTAAGGTTGAAGTACCTAAGCCAAACAGGTCAAGATAGGACCGAAAACTATTGATTATGTATTCATTGGTTATGCAAGTAATAGTAGTGCATATCGGTTTATTGTGCAAAAATCGAACATTCCTGATATGAATGAAGGAATGACGATAGAATCAAGGAATGTTGTATTCTTTGAAAATATCTTCCCTGCTAAGGAAAAAAAAGAAGCAAGTTCCAGTAAGAAAACTTACGAAGCTACAAACGGTCCATCTCAAGAAGAAGACGAAGGACCTAGGCGTAGTAAAAGGGCAAGAGTGGAAAAGTCATTTGATCCTGATTTTCTATCATTTATGCTAGAAAACGAACCAGCAACTGTTAAGGAAGCTTTATCAACTCCAGATGCTCCATTATGGAAAGAAGCTATTAACAGCGAAATAGAGCCTATTATGCATAATAATACTTGGGAGTTGGTGGATCTCTCTCCAGGATGCAAACCGTTGGGTTGCAAATGGATCCTTAAAAGAAAATATAAAGCTGATGGATCTATCGATAAATACAAAGCCCGACTAGTAGCCAAAGGGTTTAGACCAAGGAAGGATATGATTTCTTCGATACATATTCTCCTGTCACAAGGATCACGTCCATTCGTGTTCTCATTACAATTGCAGCAGTGCATAACCTTGAGATACATCAAATGGATGTGATGTGACAACAGCTTTCTTGAACGGAGAGCTAGAAGAAGAGATTTGTATAGAACTACCCGAGGGGTTAGTAGTTCCTGGTAAAGAGCAAAAGGTGTGTAAACTTGTAAAGTCGTTGTATGGACTAAAACAAGCACCTAAGCAATGGCATGAAAAGTTTGACCGATCAATGTTTGGCAAACGGTTTCAAAATAAATGAATGTGACAAGTGTGTCTACATTAAAGGAACATCCAATTCATTTGTGATAGTTTGTCCGTATGTATGTAGACGACATGCTAATAATGGGAAGTACTCATGATTTGATCATGAATACCAAAGGCATGTTGAAAAATCACTTTGACATGAAAGATATGGGAATAGATGATGTCATCTTAGGAATAAAGATTTCTAGAACATCAGATGGAATAGTCCTATCACAATCCCATTATCTCGAGAATATTCTACGGAAATTCAACGTCATTGATAGCCCTCCGGCTAAGACCCTGGTAGACTTGTCTCTACACTTGGCCAAGAATAGAGGGAACCAGTTTTTCAACTGGAATATGAAAGGATAATTGGAAGTCTAATGTACTTAACAAATTGTACGCGTCCAAACATTGCATATTCAGTGAGCAAACTAAGTAGATTCACAAGTAATCACAGTGCGGATCACTGGAAGGCCTTAACAAGGGTGTTGAGATATTTAAAGTATACATTGAAACATGGGATACTTTATAATAGATATCCAGCAGTATTAGAAGGATACTGTGATGCCAATTGGATATCCGACACGAAAGACTCCAAATCCACAAGTGGATATATATTCACAATAGGTGGAGGAGCGGTATCATGGAAACCTTCCAAGCAAACGTGTATAACTCGATCCACGATGGATTCAGAGTTCATAGCCTTAGATAAAGCTGGTGAAGAAGCTGAGTGGCTAAAGAACCTTTTGGAAGATATTCCTTGTTGGAATAAACCTGTGTCTGCTGTTATGATACATTGTGATAGTCAATCAGCAATCGGAAGAGCACAGAACAGTATGTATAACGGTAAGTCTAGACATATTCGTCGTAGACATAATACAGTCAGACAGTTGATCTTAAATGGCGTTATCACAATTGACTATGTTAAGTCGAAGGATAACTTAGCGAATCCGTTTACAAAAGGTATAAACAGATATCAACTGTATAAGTTGTTAAGGGGAATGGGTTTAAAATCCACAACAAAAGAACACATAGCGGATATTCAACCTTGAGAATTGGAGATCCCAAAACCTTGTTTCAATGAGACAACTAAGTTATGAGGTTCAATGAGAATTGACCAAAATTTCAAAATAGTTTCATTTTGTGTAAATGAAAATAAGTTGCAAAATTAAAATCTACATTTAGTGTAGATTAGGAAAATGTATTTATTTACTCAACACCATTTTCGGGTGAATGAGAAATTAATGTTCAAAAAGTACAACTTGAAATGGGTTTAAGAAGAGTTTGTGAATATGGAAAGCCATATCTCACATTGCCTATAAACCACAAAGTTAGAGAGTATTTAATATTCATTAACTTGTGTGGGATAACAATCAAGTGTTATCCTCCTACCATGCAACCTAGTGAAACTTGGGCCAACCATGCAATCAAGTGGGCAATTGAGCTAGTTTTGATCTAGCTCAAAATGGACCCACAACCCGCGAAGGGCGGAATGGGCGGTTTAGGGCGCACTTTGCACTTCGCATCGGTCGTTGGGAGCTGTGGAGCCTTAAACTTTTGACGAAATTCGGCTCGATGGTGGTTCAATTGTTCGGTTCATGGGTGTGAGTTGGTTGCGGCTCGGTTCAGCTTAGGCGTGATTCGGTCCAGTGGGTAGGTGGGTAGGTGGCGATTGGGCCCAGTTCGATTGGGCCTTGGCCCATCTAGATAGGTCCACGGAGTGATACATGGTATCTGGTCCGTGTCCGTCCGAATAGGTATGGGTCGGTTCGAAATGGGTGGAGCACCCATTCACGTATGGGTTGGACAGTTCCATGAATCTGGTTCATCGATCGGGTACTATCGGACGGCCAGGATACATCCAGATGGAATTGTACCTATTCCCAGAAAGGCACCTATAGGCACCTACAACTCTTCAGAAACTATAAATAGCCCCCTCCAGGATTGACAATTCAATTCATTCTAAACATCCAAAGTATTCTAGCAATTAGAAATAGAGAGCATCTTGTATCATAAATTCCCTTCAAGTCCAGAAGTTTCAAATACTCAGATTTGTTCTTCGGAGTCGTTAATTTGGAGTGCTCCTATTAACGATAGTTAAAAGCCGTTGCATTTTAGAGAAGATTGCCGTTAATCCGTTAGCACCCGTGCGGGGCAAATTCTTCTTTCGGAGATTGTGTCCAACACAAGCTTCGACTATTTTACGTCCCTATTATTTTTTTTTTGTATTTATTCCGTCATTTTCAAGAAAGCCTAAATATAAGTTAACAAAATTTACAATGTGTGTGTGAGAGAGAGGAGAAACCTGAAGGTTATTGAGTTTGATGTATTCCCAGACCTTCTTGACAGCTCCAGTTCGAGAAGATTCAGAGGCTCCGAGGAACTTTCCGAGAGCAGTTGAGACCGGAACAGGTTTAGAAATCCCGCTCTTGGTTGCTGTGGCGCCGGCTGCAGAAGTGGTCGCCGATGAGCTCTTGGCAGCTGCCATCAGGATACCGAAGCCTTGTCCGAACAACCTCCGTGAAGAAGACGCCATTATCGTTTCTGCCGACGGTGATCGAGCTTTCTCTCAGTTACTCCTGTGAAAGAGAAACGCCTAATTCGAAAAACCCAGAGAGAGAAGGTGGGGGAAAACGGAAGGAATCAGGGTTTTGGGGGTTCTTGAGCTTCGAAATTACACGCGCCAGAGCGTGTCTACGGGTGGGATTTACTTTGTTCAGTATATAAATTACATTGACTGCCCAGACTTCGATTTTTAAGGTTTAATTCTACGAAACCCCTCTCCCCAAATCATTCTCAATAAAAATTTAAACGAGATTCTAAATTCCACACATTATTGAGGGTCATGATCAAAATTTCATAAAATCTCTCCATAAAATCTCTCCCTCGTTAGTTCTTATGCCTAAGGTATAAAAGTTATTTTTTCACAATTTAAGATAACAAATGACTCTTACATCGTATAAGAATAATTACAGTCTTATAACCTTTTAGATGTAAGAGTGTATTTTATTATTTTTTAAGAAAATATAAAAATTTGTGAAAAAAAATACTCTTATATCTAATCATAAATACTCTTATATCTTTAGGTATAAGAAGGTATAGGAGAATATTTTTTTAATAAACTATTGATCTTTTATTATTATTTTTAAAAAAAGATGAAAAAATGTGAAAAAAATACTTTTATACCTATCTATAAAAGAATTTTTAGTATTATATCCATTGGAATAAAAGTGACGGGGGAGGGGTATATGTAATCATGGGTTTATGTTAGGCAGCTCTGCTCTGATTCGGGCTAGCGACCAACTTCAAGTTCAGCGTGTCGCTCACATGGATCCCGATCATGCCGCTTGTCAGGCTGGACTCTATTTTTCACTGGTACGTTGCTCCTTTTTTCCCTTTATTAACTTTTCCTTTATTTTCAATTACTTTCTAACTTTTCTTTGTTACTTTTTTCAGCTTGGATCTTCCATCATGGGCATGAGCGAGCAAAATACTCGTCTCGATAATGAGTCTGCGAGCTTAAAGGCCACAAACCAAATTTTGAAGCGCGACAAAGATATTCTTAAGGGCCGGGTCACTCGGCGAGAAGCTACCATCAAAAACTTGGAGGACAAGCGCGAGAAACTAAAGTCAGATCTGGCTACTTCCCAGATCAACTTGACCGTACACTCGACCGATCTCAACACCACCAAATCCGACCTCACCAGCTGCTACTAATGAACTCAACTCGCCTAAAGAGCATACCGCCAAATTGAGGAGCGAGAATGAAGCCTTGAAAAGAAAATCATGCGGCCGACACTCAAACTTTGCATGACGAGATTGCAGGGCTCAAAGAAGAGCCGATCGGGAAAACCGCGAAATTACCGCTCTCAACGCCGACGTAGCTCAACCGACCGAGCGACATTTCGACATTGGAAACCAAACTTCCCTTCGAGGTGTCACGCGGCCGCAGTCGACGTTGATGAGATTCCGGCCATTACTATCGAGAAACTTGCCCATTGGGGTTCAGAGCCCATCTTCAGCGAGGTGTGTCGCCGTGGTCACTCCTTGGTTCCTTTTACTCCTGAGGAACTTAAAGATCTCGCTGATGAGGATGCTCTATTGGGTAAATCGCCTTGGTCTGCACCTTCTGTCAAGAACCCAAATGCCCTTGCTTTGTGGGGCGACTTACTCGATCACAAACACAAGCTTTTGGATGATGCTAAAGCTCTGGCCCTCGCGACTTCCAGTTCAACTCAAGCCGTACCAAATGATGATCCCAATGTCTCAGCTTAACTTTTCTTTAACCTTTAGCTTTCTTCAAACAATCTTTCATAACTTGCCATGATGTCTAAACAATTTACTTTCTTTTCTTTTTGGGGCCTGCGTGCCTTTTGAACATTGTACATTTGCGGCCTTTGTGCTTGCCCCTTTATTTTCATGCTTTACTTGTCTCTTCACTCATTGTTTTGATAGTTCATCAAAATCTCCTTTGCATGAGCCCAGTACCATATACATATACTCTCATCAAAAAAAGTGAAGTCGTCTTTGGCGACTTTACTTATAAGATCTTGTGCGACTCATATTGTCGCTAACTTTAACCTTTTCTTGGTCTTCTTTTGCTTCATACTTAGACTAATTTCCTTCTTTTTGCCTCATCTTTTCTTTGTCCTTCCAGCGAGAAAGTGATATCTTTCATAACGACTTATGCTCATGCCCTTAATGCGAAATAAACCTTTTCCTTATTCATAGTTCAGAGACTTTCCTTTTTATAGTCCATAGACTCTTACATTTTCCACCATTTATAGCTTGACTTATATCATAGTTTACAACTTACATTGACTCACATCGATTATAGTCCGACGACTTTCATTGACTCGCATCGTTTATAGTCCGACGACTTTCAACATTTATAGTCCGTCGACTTTCTACATTTATAGTCCGTCGACTTTCACCGCTTATAGTCCGGCGACTTTCACCGCTTATAGTCCGGCGACTTTCACCGCTTATAGTCCGGCGACTTTTATTGTCTTATAGTCCGTCGACTTTCACCGCTTATAGTCCGGCGACTTTCACCGCTTATAGTCCGGCGACTTTTATTGTCTTATAGTCCGGCGACTTTTATTGTCTTATATTTGTTTCAACAATTCATCAAATATTGTTTTGATAATTCATCAAAAACTCTTTGCCTTCTTACTCTTAGCGAGATATCTCCATACACATATACTCCCATCGAAAAAGTGAAGTTGCCTTTAGGCAACTTTACTCTTTAAGCGATTTTTATCATGTTATTGGCGACTTAATCATGCATAACTATAGACTTTAATCCATGTAAGACATATATGAGGAATAAAACTTCATACTTTCATTGTATTAAAACATATTCAGCACAAGTTCACATATATATCTTCTATTAAATCATAAAACATATGGCTTTCATTCATGATTGGAAAGTTCATAAATTCATCAAAAGTGACTACGAAAAAGACTTTAATAGGGAATAAAATAGGTAAATTACCCTTATCACTTCAATGGTAATATTTCTTTAAGTGATCAACACTCCACGCATTCGGGACCTCTTTGCCGCCTTCTTCTTTCAAGTGATAAGTCCCTTCTCGAACGATCTTGGCAACTGGAAAGGACCTTCCCATTTCGGATCTAGCTTGGCAAATCTCATTGCCGCGCTTTAACTTCACGGCTTCTCAACACCCACCGCTTACATCAATGACCTCTTCTTTACTCGCTTGTCGTGTTGCGCCTTCATCCGCCGCTTATAATTTATCATCCTCATTCTTGCTCTAAGCCTCTTTTCATCACCTGCATCTAGCTCAAAGCACCTTCGTCGCCATTCACTATCTCGTCATAATAAGTTACTCTATGGGTAGTAAACCCATCTCGCCAGGAGCTATTGCTTCGAGCCATAAGTTAATGCGAAGGCCGTCTCGCCGCTGATCCCTTCACCGTTGTTCTAACGTACCATAAAGCTGTGGATAACTCTTCCAACCAAGCCCTCCTCTCTTCTCTAAATTTTTACACAAAATCTCCAAAGACTTTGCTTGTTAGCCGCTCTACTACTGTCCGCTGCACCGCGGCCTATACACTGCAGCATCGCTAATGTTTGATATTCAAATTCTCGCAAAACCCATGAAACTTCTTCCTAAACTGCGCCCATGATCAAATGATTGCCCGCGGCATTCCACGGCGACATAGGATTTCCTCCGTTACAAATCTGATGATCCGGGTCTTCAGTGGTAGAAGTTAAAGCTCGTGCCTCTGTCCACTTAGTAAAATAATCAATCGCTACCACCACCATCTGTGCTCCTCCTTCGCCTTAGTGGAAAGGTCCTATAAGGTCTATCCCCACATGTCAAAAGGCCGTGCCGCTACAATTGGGTTCGCTCGCCGCCGGCCGCCTAGGAATGTTAGTATGTCGTTGCACTGGTCACATCTCCTCACATACTCCTCCGCATCTTTCTTCAATGTTGGCCAATAATACCCATGAAACATGATTTTATTAGCCAAAGTTCTTGCTCCCGGATGGCCTCCACAAACGCCCTCACGTACTTCAAACAAAACATTGTCCACCTTTCCCGGCTCTACGCATCTCATTAATCTGCCGCGAAAAGATTTGCGATATAAGATCCCATCCCGCATAAAGTAAACCTTCGCGACATTTTTCTAACAATCTTCGCCTTTATCTTCATCTTCGAGGCAGCCTCTTCCTTCTCCAAATAGTCTTTCATTTCGCATACCCAATCTTTTTCGCCTACTTCAATATCCATTATCGCCGCCCGTCGAATGCCGCTCTTCAACAAATTCCACCATCACCTTTCTTGGGGCAACTCCTCTATTTTGTCGCAAGCGGCCTTGCCAACATGCCGGCTCGCTCATTCTTCTCTCTATCAATCCGCACTAGCCTCCCAATAATCAAAGCTCGCAAAATCGGCCTTACCATTTCACAATACCTTGCCAGATCAAGGCCACTACCCCGTATCTACCCTTTACTTGGTTGACAATTAACCGAGAATCGAATGAGCAACTATTTGTTTTACTCCAATATCTCTAAGATAACTCCAATCCCGCCACCAACGCCTCATATTCTCGCCCGGTTGTTTGTCATGTTAAATTTAAACCTCAAGGCCTTCTCTATATGTGCAATCCTTTGTCAAGCGAGCTTAATGAAATCCCAGCCCCGCCTTTGTCCTTACCGAGGACCCATCAACAAACAATTCCCAACATCCCGCGGGTCTTTCTTTCTCTTCTTCCACCTCGTGGTCCCGCGACTCGGCCTTCCTCTTCCCGGCCTCCCGAGTCTCAATCTCCTCTCTTTCATACGTGAATGAAGTTTCGAGAATAAAGTTCTCGCCAAAGCTCGAGCCTTAATCGCCTTTCTCGCCTCATATTGAATATCAAACTCACAATTCAATCGACCATTTAAGGAGCCTTCCAAATGAATCAGCCGTTGTAAAATCTTCCTCAAGGGTGCATTGTCAACACAAGAATGTGACGGGATAGAAATAGGCCCTCAACTTCCTTGTCGCAATTACCAAAGCATAAGCCAACTTTTCGCATTAAAATATCTCGCTTCTACTTCACTCAATGCCTTTAAACATAATACATTGGCTTTTGCATGCCGCCTCCTCCTTTAACAATACCGTCGCAATCGCTAAATCCGAGGCCGCCAAATAGACATATAAATGGTCTCCTTCCTTCCGGGCTACATAAGATGGGCGGCTTTCCCAAATACTCCTTTACCTTCGAAAAGCTTCTTCACACTTGTCATCCTGTGCGAACTTCGATCTCCTTTCAAAGACTTCTCAAGAACGGCAAACATTTCTCCGCCGATCGCGACACAAATCGTCCTGCAGCTATCACTCCTACCATTTAACCTCTCGAATCTCTTGAATGGTCTTAGGCGACTTCATATCAATTAACGCCCGGATCTTTTCAGGATTTGCCTCTATCCCGCGGCGATTTACTAAACCCCAAAACTTTCCCCCGCCGCACTCTAAAGGTGCACTTACTGATTAAGCTTCATGGAATTCTTTCTCAAGTTCTCAAAAGTTTCAAATGATCCGCCAAATGATCCTCCCCTCGTTTTGATCACCATATCACAATATAAGCTTCGACATTCCTCCCAATTTGCGATTTAAATATCTTGCTGACCATCCTTTCGGTATGTCGCCCGCGTTCTTCAAACCAAAAGGCATCATTCTATAGCAAAATTTCCAAGTGGGAGTCCCGAAAGTCGTTTTGGCTTTATCTTCTTCCAAAGATTCGATCCGGTGATACCGAGTAAGCATCAATAAAGCTAAACACCTTGTGTCCAAAGAATAGAATCCACCAATCTATCAATTTTAGGCAAAGGATAACAATCCTTGGGACACGCCAGATTCAAATCTGTGAAGCTCCATGCACATCCTCCACTTCTTGTTCGCCTTAGCACCATCACCGGGCAAGCTAGCCAGACCGGGATAAGCGATCTCTTCAATGATTCCCGCCTTTAATAACTTCTCCACTTCTCCAATTACCGCTTTCTTTTTCTCGCCGACAAATATCTCACCTTCTCGCTTAAAAGGCTCCACATTCGGGGTCCGCATTTAGACAAACAGAAGGCGAACTTTTCATCAACTCCGCACATATCCTCCGGCCTCCGTGCAAATACATCAATGTTATCTCGCAAAAATCAATTAGCATATTCCGCTCATCCTTTTTCACTGTTGCCCAATTTTGACTTTCTCGCTCGTGGTATTCATCATTCACAATTACTTCTCCATCCTTCGCGCCCGAATATCAGCTCATCCCGCATTTGCAATGTGTCTACTTTAAATTCGCCGCGTTCTTTCGATCGACATTTTTCTTCATCCCGCTACCGCTTACTCTCCACTTTTTTTCTTTCCCGCCACGCGACATACTCCCGGGTGTCCATCATGATTTCTTCATCACATTCCTCACTCTCCGAATCCACTATCTCTTCAATATGGGGCTCTTTCATCTTGACAAATTCGGTGGATCTAGACCAAGCCATCTCCGCAGATCACCATCAAAGCCATCAAATTCTTTTCTCGATTTTTCCCGCATCATTTCTATCTCCACATCTTCGCTCATCACTTCTTTCCTTCATAATCTCATCTCTCGCCTCTTTCCTCAATAATTATGATTGCCGATTTATTCTTCATACTTTCTCGTCTCCTCCTAACTCTCACATCCCCTAAGTCGGTGATCATATTTATTCTCGCATCCCGCATGGGCCAAAGCAAAGTAGAAAGTGAACTTGTGCTTGCCTCGCCGTCGTTTGTATTTCAATCTTCTTAATAACTTCCTTCACTCACTTTTCAAACATGCTATCCCCTCGCTGTAGAAACTTGACTCATTGATGCGGATAGATACCACCATTTCAAAGCTTTGCATAAAGGGAATGCCCACAATAGCATTATAAGGCGACACCAAATCAATAACCATAAACTCAACAAGACGAGTTCTCACCTTCTCATCCTCTCCTATCTCTACCGCCAAAGAAATCGTTCCTTTAACCCGCACAAGCTGTGGTTAGTAAATCCTTCCAAGAATCCTTTATACGCACCAAATTGGCCTCAGATATCGCATCTTTTTAAAAGCATCATAATAGAGAATATTTCGGCTTGCTCCAGAACCTACCAAAACCCGATGTAAAATACGTTCTCGGCGATTGAGATTACAACCGGTTGGGCATCCATGACTTGGCGTTAAAGCCACTCGCCTTGAAAAACTAATCATCCTTTCTTCATCGGGTGGATAAAGGGAATGTGACAAGTGTGAGATAGCGACATAATCTCGATTACTTAGGCAAGTAATGCTTGTAGGCTCGTGAATCACCAAAATTTCATTCCTATCGCCATTTCCTCCTTGAGCCTCACCATTTGGCTCTCGCTATACATATTCTTGCAGCCACCCCTATCAATCTCGCTTCAATTACTCTTTTCAAATTATAACAATTGTCGGGCCTCTACGACCCCGATCCCGATGATAATTACAAAATTGATTCATGTTAATCCTCCCAAGATCATTCATTTCAAAAGGTGGTGGCAAATCAACAAACCCGCGTAGATTTCACTGCGTAGCAAGCCAACCTCAGTAAACCTTATAACCCTCCTAACTCCACGACCTCCATTCGGGCCTCCATTACGACCTCCATCGCGACCTCCCTCCGCCGCCGGGATTCCTCGACCTCCTGCTGAAGCGGCATTTCCTTCCTTCACATACTCAATCCGATCCTTAACACTCTTCTTTCCAAATGTTAGAAGCTCCTTCATCCACATCTCGCCCCCACAATACGCTTCAATTCTCCTACGCAACCTCACTCAAAGTCGCAGGTAATCTCATTCTTAATTCCCTCCCGAATGATTCAGCATGCACCCGACATATACATCATTATAACGTATTTGGGATCAATCTCAAGAATTTGATTGGGCGATTAATAAAAATCTGCTGTGTAAGTAACAAGACCTTCTCCCGCCTTTTGCTTAATGCCAATCCGCCGTAGCCGCCACCGGGCCGAGCTCCTATCACCCAAATCTCGCCAAAATTTTCTCTAAAGTCTGTACCCCAATATAGAGTTAGCAGTGGCCGTACAAACCAATCCAAAGCCCGAAGCTCTAAGGTACTAGCAAAAGTCTTCGCATAACAAAGCATCGTCCTTGGTCAGAATCGCCATCGTCACTCAAATCCCGCTACGTGAGTTCAAGGGCGGCGACTCTCGCATATTTAGATAGAGCGGCAAACGAAAACTGAGCCGTTCGGCCTCAATATATCTAGCAAATGGGGCTACAAAGGAGTCTTTCTCATTATCAACTACACCAATTTCTTTCCTCCGCCAATCTCTCTTGCCATCTCGCCATCTCGCTTCTCGAAAACGCCCTCTTCACCAAAACGACTAACTCCAATACTCCTTTCCTTTTCTATCACCTCGGGCTTCTCCATATCATTGAAACTTCTCAACTCTTTTCTCGCCATCCTCCGCCTCATTCGACGCAAAGACGCCTTCTTCTTCTTCACAATAGAGGACGACACTGGGAAGGCCAATGATAAACTTTTAATCTTTCTTCCATTTTCCATGTATTCTCCCGCTTTTCTTTTCGTGTTCCTTCAATTCGCCATGACCCGTCTATTCTCGCTTCTACTTCTTTTGGCTTTTCGTGCTCTACTTCCTTTTCTTGCTCCTCATTTACTACAATTACCTCCTTATTTGCTTCCTCGTTTCCCTCTATTTGTCGCGTTAAAATCCCCGCGGATTGGAGTAGGTTTCTTCTTCATCGCCCTCGCCGCTTGTTATTCTCAATCAATTGCATGATCGAGCGCATGGATCCTCAAACTTTCTTCCTCATTCTCTATTTCCTCCTCTCGCGCGGCGGCATCACATTCCTCTCTCTCGTCGCGCATCTCGCTCCGCCTCTTCCGGATTACTTGCCGCGAGGAAGAAGTATCTCTCGCTCCACCCATACCAATATTCCCAAACCTGTAAATTGGAGTGACAATGTTCCTTCCCGCTGCGCCTTTTCGCCCACTACCATATTCTTCTCTCGCGTTGACATTCTTCCTCTTACGTAATCAATCGATGAACTTCAATCATGAAAATCGCAAATCTTGGCGAAGATTTGAAGATCTTACCCACAAACCAAGAAAACAAAACAACAACCCAAAGCAATCAAACTTTTCAACACCAACCAAAAATCTTCAACAATCAGCTTCAACCACACACACCCACCAAAAACACAAAAATCCCAATTACTCCAAATCAAATGAACAAAATCCACCACCAAAGAACAAAAACTTCCACAACTCACAATCAAACCTGATTTGAACAAAAATTAACATACAACTTCAAATCCACTACAACTTCACGCAAACACTTTGCAATCAGTGAATTCATACCAACCTAATCAAATGATATTAAGCACTCCAACTATTTCAACCCACAAATATCACAAAATCCAACCGATTCCAACAATAATTACAAAATACCACTAATCAACTCCAACAACAATAAGAACAACAAGTTCGACTTATAAATTGCAAACATGTACCTAACTCAATCGGAAATTTAGAATACCCAATGAATCGTCCTCACCACGAATCCACCCTCCAGATTCTTCGAACAAACTCCCTGTTACCGATCTTCCGCCGATAAAACTCTAATCCTCAAGAGAATCGTGTCCCTAAGAACTAACCAATTGATGTTGCCAGGAACTTCCTCAACAAAGAACTCCACCGTCAGAGTCGACTTTCGTAACTCCGGCTCCTTCTTCATGATCGGATCGCACTTATTAACAATCAAACGTAAACTGAAGCTCGGGGCGGCTCCGGCAAGTTAGTCTCCTCCTAAGGCGTGAGGGATAAGTATCAAGGCTTGGTAAAAGCGGAAAACAAACAAAA